>VZTM01007191.1:6025-28170 GCA_013400555.1 Jacana jacana | reverse complement strand
TTTTTTTATTCTGAACTTTTTAAAATGTATTTTCACAGCATACTTTTTATGTATATGAGGAGAAGGATATATATGTGTATCTACACTAGTATAGAGATATACAAGATTTACGTTTTTTTAGTACTGAGCAGGATTTGAATAGAAAGTCTAAACCAAACAGCTTATGCATGATATGCCATGCTGATATATTTAATTTTTTTCCAGCTCGTACATTAATACATGAAGTGATGTTTTGTGGACTTTATCCATCTTTATGGGTAATAATCCACATCACAAACCACCCGTTTGCCCTCTAGTACTTTCCATGCTTCACTCTTCACGCATGCCAGCTTCATCTGTTGCAAATTAAATGATGCAAAAGCATAAGCAGCAAACTGTTCGGTTTTGTTTACTAAAAGCACATTTATCTTAAGCCACTAAAAAGCATGATCAGTTCTAAGCCAGAAACCCACATTTTTCCAATAGACTTTCAATGGTAAATGTTAACAATAGCGCAGCATAAATGAGGACTTTATGCTTAAAGTAACATTCTGTAATTTAAAAATAATAATAATAATAATAATTGCAAAACATTAAAGGCAATCTTCAAGCCTAAATTTACAGAAAAGAACTGGGGCAGCTCAATCTGGAGAAATAGGAAAATTAATGTGAAAGACTGTGGAAGGTATACACATAGTCAAACAGGACCAGTGGTGAACAGGCAAATCCAAGTGAAGCTCACTAGAAAATCATTAAAACAGAAATGATACGAAATAGCACTAAAGTCTTTAAAAAGCAAACAATTCTCATTGCTTTTCCAACTAAAACACAGGAGAATCCGGTTTCAACATCTACTTCCTCAGATTTCCTAAATGAATTACCGTACTCAAATTTAACAGGAAAATTGCTCAAACAGCACCTTGCATTAATTGTACTTTCTGCTGAAAGAGAACAAAACTACCTAACTCCTGAGAGAGACATCAAAATCCCTAACGGGAGAACACAAAAGCCAGCTCTCCTTCCATCATCAAGATCCCTCATAAAACTCGCCGAGTGCTGTATCCAACGACTGAAAGTTATGTGGTTCCCCTGGGTTTCTCACATGTATGTGTTGCTCAGGCAACCGATGAAAAAAAAAATCATTTTGCTTCCCAACTAGTCTCCCCTACACATATTTCATACACTGAGAAAACATCAGTGATTATTATACTACTATAAATCGCAAAAACAAAACCAATGAAATATTCCCAACCACCTGGACTGGTCCAAGCACAGGAGAAACGATGAGGGAACCTATCCAACCACTGCCAACACACTCATGTACGTTTACACGAATTGCCCTAAATGTCATTGGAACATGGATGAATCATCTCCTTAATCGAAAGGAGGACCTACCAGCTGAGCTAATATTCATGCAAACTAATTTCTTTACACTTCAAAAGAAAGCTAAGAGATAGACATTACAGAAAAACAAAGAGCTTTTGCACAACTGAGTTTTGAACGCCAGTGGAGTAGATCAAGACTCTTTCTGGAAGGACAAGCATTTGGGACACCTTCAAGCAAAAGGATTTTTTTCAGCTCCTATCTATCAGAAAAAAATACATACTCAATTTTATCACACAAATGTCTTTGGATTTGTAGTGTGGCTTATTTACAGAGTCACCCATACAAAATTTATCCTGTGCTAAAAATGTAAAAAAATACAGCAATCCTGAAAAAAAAAAGTGAAAGATGATTGGCAACATTCATGTGTCTCCCTCGAAATGTCAATCCAAACAAATCATCAATGGGCAAACTACTACTATCTATAGAAATATAAAACTGGAGCCAATCCAGCTTTGACAATACAAAATTTTATCAAATTTGACGTGACTGGAAATAGAAAATCTGCAGAGTGATTCTACCAGCACAGGCACATAGTAAATACTGTGCAAAACTAGAAGTAGAGCAAAATTATTCATGAGCCTTTACTACATATCTGTATGTATTATTTCCTTATCTTCCTTTCTTCTAAATGTATACTTGGACAGTGTATAATACAGTGAAGTGCCATTTTAGAGCCATATCGTAGAAGTACAAAGTCATATAAGAAATATCCTGAAATTAATAATCAGAGAGAACAACTATAAATATTCTTCTAACCATGAAGTAGGTTAAGTTGATGAGTAAATATGATACTAATTAACCACTGTAAAAGGACAATCAATTTTTATGTGTCTGTTCTATGAAGGTTGCTGTATAAATACATACAGCTGCGTAACAACATGCTGGGAGCTCCTATACTACTAAGTGCATTTATCATGATAATATGGATGGACACCAAGTCAAGAACTTCTCCCTGTGAATGGTTTTCTATGATTCTATGATTCTATAACACAGCCTGGAACACGATCGCAAACACAAAAGCAGGCACATACATGAAATATTAGAGCTGTTTGAGTTTGTCCTTCTTTTGTAGTGCTTTCTTCCTACATACGCTTGTTGCTATTAAGACATCCATACAACACACAATGAGCATATAATGTATTACTTTTCTGTAATGTTTACTCACAGAAGTAGACCATGAGCATCAATGGATTTGCCTCCAAGTATAAAACCCATTATATGTTTGTAGAACTTGGCAAAGACTATTTAATCTAATATCATTGTACTTTATGATAATTTTAATAATCTGATCATAAGGACACTAAATGTAATAAGAAAGCCAGTGCTAATGCATTCACTGATATCAGATACTTTAAGTACTTATACTTCTATTTTACACTATGACCTAAAAGCACAATATAGAGAAAGAACATTGTTAAGGCTATATAAAAAACTTATTAAGACAAACAATATTCTTCCAGTTGACATAAAAATGAAATGAAAACAATTAAATACTTTTAAAAAATGAAACTGTTAATAAAAATAAATTGCATCTATTTCCATATTTAGTAATAGAGTACTAATGAGGCCTATTCATTTTTTGAAAGACATGTATGTCAAATTCTGCTATTGTGTTCTTGGAAAGGTACCTTACCGTGATAAACTAATCTAAAATACAGAATTATATTTAATAAAAGAAAAGCCCCTTAGGCAATGGTGTCAGTGCGGGCTAGCTGAAGGCTAAGTCAATCCCCTCTCGATGCAGTGGCCAGTTGCATGGCTCCCAGCACCCACGGAAATTATCGCAAGGCAAGATGGCACACTGAAGTAATAGCTTAGAGGGCTCTGAAAATATAACATCTGCCCTTAGCACAACATACAGCATTTCTACTTTTACACGTTACGGGATTTTTTATTTCTAAGTACAGAGCTCAAGAAATGCAAAATCAATCATTCATACAAAATTCATAAAGGAGAATGTTTTTAAGTAAGTGAGGAAGAAGACAGCATATCAAAATAGTAATAGCATTATTCATTTCATAGTAATTATGCATTTATATTTTTTTCTTTGCTTAAATTTTGAGACTCTTAGATTAACATTTCCTAGTAAATTCTCAAATACTGTTAGTACAGTACTTAAAATGGTTCTTCATGCATTCTTCTACATAGTTCTACATTTTAAAATAGCGGTGGTTTTGTTCGGGTTTCAAAAGTGTAATGTTGTAGCATAGGATGCTGCAGACTTCACTGCTCAGGAAACATATGAAAGGATATTCCCTGCCAGCTTGGTAAAGAATCATGGGCTTTTGCAGGCAGTCTGTCAGTCCCTATTACCTGGAAATGCACTTGAAATGTTTAATAAACATTCTTTTTTAAGAAAAAGTTTGGTCTTATTTGTTAGATCAATTTATTTTTTATAGATATGTTAGGCCTACACCTCCTCCCCCAGAAAAGGAAAAAGAGATGTCCCAAGTAAGTATACGCCACAACATTCCAGTGAAAGAAAGATGCCATGCTCTTCCAGGAAAGAAAACAGGACTCAGTGCAGCAGTTGCTTTCTGCAGAAACCTAATTGCTCCCTTCACACAGATATTTTCTTCTGCATTAACCATTTAAGAGAAAAATATTTGCTAAAGAATCATAAATGCATTAGGTATATATGATAAAAAAGAAAATGGTATTGGAAGGCTTATTAGAGAGACCGTCCAAAGGGCAGGCACTAACTGGCTGGCCTTGGTATGCTGGGTGTGCTTATGGATGCTTTGCAGCCTCTGTTAAATGAAGTAGTTGCCTACTAACTGTGTGCTTCACAGAGCTCTCACTGAGATAAATTCCCTGGCTAGAAATTAAATTAGCACTCCTATTTGCTCTTGCGTGACTCTGTAATGGGTTTCACCCCTTGCAGAACTTATATCCGCTAATTAACAGAAGTTGATTTCTTCTCAAGTCCAAGCTACGAGATTTATTAAATTTACATCCTGGGCAAAATCCTACTAATACTTCCTAGTAAATGCGTAGGAAAACTGCTGTGCTTCTACAGTTTATTGAGTGTCATATGACTTAGACACTCCTTGGTCCGAGTGACTTGACAGAAGGCTGAAGATCTGAAGCCATACACTAGAACAGTAAATACCTTTGCAGTGGCTTGATGTACTCTATACGTATTAAGTATGTCTTTTCTTTAGTAAATGCACTAACATTGGCTATGCACTTAAAACTGATTCCAATTTAACACTCAGCTCCTTGGCTGGCATAAATGGAATTTACAGGAATTTATATTTCTAGGTGTAATGTTAATTAAGATGTACATTCAGAGGCAAAGACAGACTGGATTTTTTTTATCATTAATGCCGTTTAGGAAAACTGAATTAAATAGATAATGAAAGCATGATGCTTCTTCCTTTGGACAAGGCACAGATAATAATTCATAATAAAATAAATTAAAATCATATTAAATGTTGATTAAAATAAAACGTCAGCCAAAAAAAAAAATTATTTCAGTGCTTCCCAAACATTTGTGCTTCTCAAGCAGTGGAACAGAAAAAATCTAAAAGGCATCTAAATCTAGTCAAAGCAAGTTCATAACAAACAAATCTAGTTCATAAGCAAGATAAAGCTTAAAATATCAAACCTTGTACAGTCCAAAACCCAATCTTAATCAGAATGTTTAGCTCTGACATATTTTTCTCATATGCATATTAGCGTATCTGCCTTAACTTGCTTGAAGAGAAACCAATAATATGGATAATAAGCTTTTTACTCTGCTTTGCTATGGAAACAAGACATGTGATCTCAGTCTGACTTTCTGTATTTTCTCAGATAATTTTTAACTTGCTGGATGATTTCACCTAATTAGGAAGGGAGAGGAAAAAAAAAAAAAAAGATACAGCTGGTGTCAGAAGTAATTCCTTTCCCACAGTTTGTAGGAAACAGTAAGTAAAGAAGAGAATCTCAACTGCATGGGCCAAACAGGAGCATGAATCCACTCCTTCTGCAAGGCCGGAGAGCTGGGATGGGGTGGGACAGGGCTGGACCCCAGGGCAACTGCAGTGGAAGCTCCTGTCTCCCCCTGGCCAGTCACCCACAGTACGAGGCCAGGCTCCACACAGACACCTGCATAACTTTGATTCAAACTGCTTTCCGAGGCAGTTCTCTCGATCAATCTTTTGTAATAGAACTGTACTTTCGAAGACATACCTATAGTAGAAAATGCTAGAATAAGGGACAGAAAAATACCTTTCGAAATGACGTTAACATTCAAGCTCGTGACTTCAGCTTTTCCTGCCTCTCATCTCTTCCTTACTTACGGCTGCAATGCTTTGCTGTTGATGGTAATAACAATGTTTTTCCAGCCTCTACACAACAATATTGACCTGTTGTTGATCAATGTACCAGCAGTGTATAATAACTCGGTGCGGTTTTCCCTCCAGCTGCCAGCACTCATCCATTCCAGGTTCATTTTACCTGGAGGAACAGACTGCTTCAAAAGCAACCGCACCTGGACTGCGCTAAGCCAGGAAAACAAAGCAAAACCCAGACCTTCTTAACTGAAGATACAGTGCCTATTTGTACAGGCAACACTAAAATAAAATTGCAGCCTTCGTGTAACTGTGCCTACTTGCTAATTCCCTGGTGAGTTAAAAGTAAAGGCACTGTGCGAGTAATGAAGTCTTCATCTTGATTGGAAAATCTTTCATTATATGAACAAATGAGTCACTTGTCCACACCCAGGATCGTTTTTTCCTCTCTCACTCTGTTTAACTGTACAGAAACATTAAAATATAACAGCAGGGAATTCAGCCAGGTTTCATCTCCCCCACCAACTGCAACAACCTGCATATACACATAAGATTTCTATAAAAAAATCTAAGTTTCAAGAGAGAGAATTAAAGATTTTTCTTATTTCTAGGAAAAGTTACATACTCTTGTTTTAACCTTTGTTCATGTTCATACTTCCAGGCATGAAGTGCTACTGAAGCACGTTACACTTGGCATCTCTTATTACTGAAGCAGAAGGCAATGTAATCTTGTGAGAAAGTGTAATAATGCAGTATTCATTTTGGTTCCGTGGCTGGAAGCCAACTCTATATTAATATTCATTTCCAGTATACAGAGCCACAATATTTCATTTATTTTAAGAATTTACAATTAATTTGGTATGATTCTGTTATCTGCTCCCAATTTCCTTCCCTGTTTCTTTTAGCTGAAAAAGCAGCTCTTGTATAGACTTTTAAAAAGTAAATTCACAACTGAAGCGTCAAAAGATTGCTACTGGCTACTAAAAACAAGAAAAACAGGGACAGAACGAAATGAACTTGAAATATTACAGATGACAATGAAAATTAGCTTTCTGCATATGGCAAAAATTCAATCTGCAGAAGTTCTCAGTTTACTTTTTGCCTTCCAAACTCAGCAGATAAACTCTCTTTGCAGCGTTCTGTCTAGTACTGTAATCAAACCAGAGGAAGCTGTTTGTCTGTTTTTCTTTCGGTTTTCAAATGTTTTCAGCTGCCACATAGTATGCGAATCTTTGTAAAAATGTACTAGATATATTGATTTGAAACAATTACAATAACAAATAAAATCCTTAGTATTTTAAAATTCAGAAAAAAACATAGATGCCTCTACTTCTACACCCTTGGCTTCAACTAGTGCAACCACTTTTGCAATGTAAGTGCATTTATATAATTAACACAAGTTATTACCTAACCAGCCAGTCGTAAGATCTATAATTCTATTCTCCTAATATGCATTTACCTTCCTTACCTGTGAAAGGAGCTGAAAAAGCAGTTTACCTTTCAGCTGTTGGCACTTACTTTCCTATAAAAGTGAGATTCTCCTCAAGCCCAGAGACTCAGCAGACACCAAGAGAGCAGTCAGTACAGCCACTACCAAATGAGACATCCCATCAATGATGAAACCATCCAAGATTTGCAGAGTGTTGTAGGAAATGCCAGTTTTTTAATATATCCTGGCAATATTTAAGAAAGAGGAGAGTGAGGGGGAAACTGACTATGTAAGCTATTTAAGTAAAACGAGACTTCCTCGTGTCTAGAAACCCTTATGAAGACTCCTAGTACGTACTCCCTGATATATGTGTATGTTCACACATACATATGGACAACCTACCTTAGCAAAGCTTGTCTGTCAGTACAACACAGGATCCAAGTCTTAAGTCTAGAATAAATGCTTAGGAAATTATGCAGTGAACACGGAAGACTGCATGCAATATTTAAATTTTCAATCTTGGTTTTTGCCGTTTTGGGTGACTAGGTTCTTTCTTGTTTGTACAGATTTGGGAAAGAAGAGAGGCAGAGGCAGAGCAGCTTTCTGGAAGTATCTCTGAAAATTTAACCTTAAAATTCAAAGAATTTTTGACACAGTAAGGTATGTATCTGCTTTAAAAGATGGTGAGATCACGCCACAGATGCACCAAAAAAGCCTTATGTATTATATACCGACTACTGAATAATGTAAGAAGACATGGAGGTGCTACTTTATTACTGAACCAGTATTTCCTTCAGCAATCTAGTCAATTAAAATTCATACACCCAGAAACTTTATAAACCATGTTTTCCTGATCATTGGTGTTTTGCTATTACTAATTAAAAGGTCCATGAGAACAGCTGGGGAGACAAACTGCATAAAATAAAGTTTATGAAGAAAAACATATATAGAATAGGTGATACAGAATTTTTTTTAGAAAGTTTTTCCTTCCTCCTCTAACTTAAGAGCTATTTTAAACACCACATTTTAGAGCAGTGAAGTATTTTTCCTTCTTTTTTAAAAAAGCAAAAAAATATTTAAGTAGATGCTATTCCTGTATGCACTTTGAGATTTATTTCCTGAAATTTATCTTGTGTAGTTCTAATATTAATGAATAGTTTGGCATTTTATTTTCAGCCAGCCAAATTAGAGAAGTAAAACAGTCATTTCATTTGCACTGTTTAGTTATTTTATATCACATTTAACATATCTATACATTGATTCTAAATAGTTGCGCAATGAGAACAGAAAAAAGAATAATAAACAGGAAGAGCCCAAAAATAAGGCATGTACCAATCAAGAATATTAATAGTGTCACTTCAGTTGCCTGAGCACTGCATTTCAGTTTCAACATAACACACTGCATCAAAACCAAAAAAAGGCCTTTTTTTTTTCATTGAAAAAGAGAATTAACTTGAATCTTGTAAATTGAACCTAGAACATGGTACAGATGCTTTTAGTTTGACATCCTAGAACTCCAAGTCATCTAACAGAAATTAATTGTACAGACCATTCATCTCATCTGCTAACACAGGTAAAACAAACTAAAGCTTACCTTCAGTACACTGCAGGAAGCTGACAATGAGCAGAAACCAAAAACTTTGCATTCTGCAGCCAGAAGACACCATTATTGATCCCTGTAAGAATTTTCGTTGTATTCCTTAATGAATCCAGTTATAAAAGCCCAGCATCATCGAAACCAGCGGTCTGCATTATTCATCTTCATACCTGGAGAAGCAGTTTTGGAAGAAAAGGAGAAAAAAAAAAATAATCCATCAATAGCTGAACACCAATAATTTGGAATACCAAATTTTGCTTGACACGAAGACAGAATTTTTTGCACTGTAGCTGGGAATTTGGCAAGTTTGTGGGATGTAATCTCTCAAGGTCAGTGATCATTAAACAGAATGCCAAATAATGATACATGTTAAAGTTGAAAGTATGAATGTTATTGATGTACTTGCACTAAGTCATGGGGAAAAAAGAGAATGTTTTCTCTGAATAGAAGAAATTGTATTTGCAGCTTTTTCCACTCCCCAAATCTGACACAACCTGCAACTCTCCACCTCAAAGAGCAACAATAAAATTAAATGTAGGGCACTGCCACATTTCTTAGTGATTCAAAATATGGAGTGGCTGAGAACAGTGAAGTAACATCACTCAACAGCAAGGTTCTGCCTGCCACAGCTCTAGCAACCCCTTTCTGCTATACACAGGTCGCTCTCCTCAGATAAGAAGTCCTAATGGCAACTTGACCAACAAAATACTCGGTTTGGTGAGGAAGCTTCTTCCTATGACTCTATAGTTTGCCATATTTCTACCCAATAAATACCTTCAGAAAAAAGGGAGTAAACATAATGGTTGAGACTCCCCTGTCCTTAGCATCTGATGAGATTTGTCTCCACTGAGAAATATGAACCAAACTGCCCCTGTACCAAAAGAAGAATTCTTAAGGCTATCATTTGCATTTGAAAAATATAACAATGGTGATAGAGTGCAGCTGCTGAGATACAAGATTTGACAGCAGAGCGCTTTTTGCCAATGACTTAATTCTCTCACCAGCCAACTGAGTAACTACATACATCCTCTTCCGTATCTCACTGTACACAGCGAGATCATGCTTCAGCCCCAATTACTACAGTTTGGGAAGATGGAGAAAAATCACATTCATAAACAAAAAAAAAAATTAACTAGAAAGCTGGTTCTATGTTACAAATATGTGAAAAAACTCTGGAAAAATGACTCTGAACATTGTGGCAATTATAGGTCCAAAGAGTTGAGTCTGAAGCCACATTGGTTTGGTCTCTTCAGGACCAACTGCACAGATGTATTCCCGGGATATTTGAAACTAACATTACTTTAAAAACATATAATAATGACTATGTAAAAATTACGTAGTGGCAGGATATAAGAGCCACTTAGGAGTTTTACAAGTATTGGAGCATGTTGAGGGCTTTAAAAATACATTTATCCTTTTGGCAAGGGGAACTGGAAAGGATGAGGAGTACACAATGCCAGACAAAAAGTTCTGTGAACTGCACATCATTTTCAGAAGTAGAAACTCCAACTCATTTTTATATTAGTCAATGTTAATATTAATCAATGGTAAGTTTGTTCCCTAAGCACACAGACAGCAACAAGACTGACACTCGCTTTTTTTTCCCGAAGGAGAGAAAGATGGGAATTAACAGAAAACATTACAGAACAATTTCGCTGGCTCTCAGTGAAGGCAATGTTACTGTGGCAGAACAGGAAATTATTAAATAGCCAAGCAGGCTTCTTTACTTGGCTCCTCTTTAAGAGGAGTGATGCCACTTCAGTGTAGGCTTCCCTCTCACCCAACACAAGCGTGCTTGTGATTTCTCACACAGCGAAATGAAAGAGAACTGACATCTGAGGCCGACTGATTTTATGTTTATTTATACATAAAAACAAACCCTTTTTCCAATTTCCAACTACAGACAGGTGCTCTTCAATCACAGGCGCTTTTATCTGCACATATTTTAACAAAGAGCATGCAATAGCAACCGGAGTGCTTCAGTGCAGGATAGCCAGAACATGGCTCTCCCTGGCACAGACCCACGTGCCTAGAGTTAAGATATGTGCCCTCCATTTAGATGGTTACACCAGCTGCTACAGGACAGCCCAGAAGCAGTTATGAAGAGATGGTTGTATTGTATCTCTAGATTTTTCACACTGCGCTGCAAGTGTTTTGCAACGGAANAAAAAAAATCAATCTAAAAATCCACAAAGGATGCACTGCATTCAGCAGAAATTACAATTGCAAAGGATCTCCTGCTGAGCAAAGAAGAAAAAATTGCCACTATGATATATCCAAAAAAAACCCTGGAGATAGTTCAGCTAAAAGCTTGGGAAGAGCTTGGATTAATTTTTTACCTGTAGCACCCAAAGGAAAAATCATAAAACTATTTCATAGACACTACAGACTAATCAGCATAATTTCAGTAAGCAATCAGAATAATCCAAGAGAATAGATGAGGAACAATAATGGCTAAAAGAGAAATTAAGTCAGCCTTCTGATTGCTCCCAGTCTGTCCAGAAGATTTTGACTTGCTGAGACACAAGTTTTACCGTTATTTCCCTGACATAACATTGCACGCTCAGATTTTGAGACACATTCCTTCACCTTCAAGGGGATAGTGACATACCTATGCATTATTATCCCTAAAATGCATCACTTCCATGTGGGCTTTTTTTTAATTAGGAGGAAGGAGAAGGTTTGTGTTAAAACCAGAAACAACGAAATCCCTACTTGCAGTATCCATCATCTAAGAAATAGCTGCAAAATTTACAGTGTAGGCTTTTTCTTTTTAAATACAGTAAGAGTTCCTGACCCTGTAAACTGACTTATTTTAACTATTTTAATAAGAAACCACACTTTCTGAAAGGATAATGATATCTTTGTGATACCAAACCCAGCAGAAACTATTCAACAAAGACTAAATGCAAAATATTTTTAGGACAATTTAAGTGCCTTGTGCAATATATTGTTCTCTCTGGATTGCTGTAGCCTACAGACATAGAATTTAACTCAGTGTGCTGCTGCAAAAAGAATTCAAAATAAACTAACCAGCCCCAACTAGATTATCAGTAACATATGTTTTTCTAAAAAAGAAAAAAAAAAAAAAATTAAGCAGTGTTTGAAAACTGATGCAATACAGTTTGGTTTTGTTTCTTTCTTTTCTTCCGAATAAAAATTAGCAGCTTCATGGCGAACAATTTTTAATGCAACCTATATATTTGCAAAACTCTATGTGGCTCCAAATAAAAGAATGGTGCCATTCTGAACGAACTATTCATCAGCGTAACAAAAGCTAATCCTGAAAAGGTACCCAGACATGAGCTGGAGCCAGAGAGCACTACAGCTATAGACGCTTCCGGCAGCCCCGTCCTTCTGACCATCCATCTATCAGCAATAAAACGACTGTCAGTGGCATCTCACAACAACAACAAATCCCAAACCAAACAAGTAGGACCAAGAAAAGGCATATTAAGTTACTTCTTTGTAAACAGAAAAAGGAAAACATGGCAAGCGGCTGTCCTGGGCAAATAACTTATTTCCCCTCAGAACTTAATAAACCTTTTCTCTGGATCACTGACTGCTTGGGCTTGTGGGTGGGGCAGAGAGAAACTCCCTAGAGCAAAAGGTTGCTTGAATTTCAGAGTGCAATAAAAGCTGCCCAGCAAATTTCAGTTGTAACTTAAACCCCTACCTCTGGGCCATACTGCAGTCTCTTATCGAAAGAACCCACCAAACCTCCACTGAAAACAGAGTGGTTCACCTTGTTAACTTTCTTTGCATATGTGCTGTTAAAGGAGAACAGATCAGTAACAGAAATGTTAATGTTCAAACCTGTACACTGCAAAGGTACTGGGCATCTCTCAATACAGTATTCATAAGCTGTGCTCCAAGTCCCAAGTATCTTAGTGCCCCTGTCTTGCATCCTTGTTCTTCAGTACTTCTGAAACTTCTTACAGACAGAACATGACCGCTGTAGAGCACGTGCCACTGTTGGCCATTCCTCTCCCCGCAACATTGCTCAAGAGCACCCCAGAGATAACAGAAAGCTGCTCCGAGCATGCTCCTTGAAACACTTTCATCTTTCAAGAGAAAGACCTCTAAAGGAGTGCTGCATCCTGACTCTATTCTGTTTAACCTTCCCAAGGTTTTATTTTCAAAAGCCAAAAAAGAATCTTTTAAGAGCTTCCGGACCACTGACACAGCATGCTGAAGAGCTGCCTTTTCCCTCCTGTTACATACAGGTTTTCAGGCAATTAAGACAAAAGAGAATGGAGAGATCTTTCCAGCTAAGCAAGGATGTTTTTCTTTAGCTAGAAGTCTTTCAGACTAACGCTGATGTATTTTACAGTACAGTGCCTAATTTTCCAAATCATCTTGGAAACACCGTGAAGCACTTGCAACCTCAGCCAAGCTTTAACATCTCTATTACAGAAATAAAAATTACAGTGGCATTACATGAGATGAGGCACAGAGAATTAAGGAACATCAGCCATAGCTGCACCATTCATACGCACCAAAGAACTACCAGAATCCAGGTAATCCCTCTTATAAAACCTGTATGACCTACCTTGCACACATGTAGCACCCTCACCGCCCTTCATAACCCAGTTAATGAAACTAAGTAATTCTGTAATATATCTTAGACACACTGCAGAGAAAAGGAGGGGGAAGATGAGCCAAAGGTGAGTAGATATATATTCATACAATATAATAGACTACTTAGTCTCCTGAGAAATCATGAGCCTTCCCATCGTGAGGCTTTCCCAATTTAAAAAAAAAAAAAAAAAAATTAAACTTCTTATAATCTGTAACATAAGAATTTAATTAGTGCAGTGTGATTAGTAAAACTGTCTCAGCCACTTAAGTAAAATACTAAAATGAGACTAATACTGTTTATGATCCAAGACCTATGGTTTTATAAGTATCTGCAGAGACCCAGCTCCAGTTTTCAACATTAAACATATTTTCAGGTGCATTCAATATGATTTATTCCAAAGTCTTCAATGTGGTTTTTCAAAAACGGACTTATATTAACAACATTGCACTATAGCTACAGTACCAGAATGCAGAAAATCTTCAAAGTTAAAAAGTCTTGCAGAAGAACGTGAAGAAAGACCCTGTGTTGGTTTAGTTAGCATCTTTCTACTACTTATGGTAAACAATCAATGCCTGGTCTGTTCCAATTAAACAAGTCGCATATTGCAAGAAGAAAGGAAAGGCTAACTCTGCTCTCTAAAACTGGTTAACAAAGACTTATTTTCCATTAAACGCAATTCAGTGCTTAAAATGTACCAGAGTCTTATCTTCAATTCTGTATTCAACAGTCCCTATTAATTGTCACCTTGAACACTGGATTTCTAACCCAAAACATCTCTTTCCAAGTTGCATGGGAGGAATACAGTATCAGGGAAGGGAATAATACACTAAGAACAAGACTTGACCAAGGTCATTCAATCTTGCAACAAAAAGAAAAAAAATTACTTCAATGCATTTAGCCGCGTTGTGCCCTGAGGTGACGTACTCGTACCAGAGAAGTGCCTGAAATAATGAATAGTGTGCTGTGAACATGCACCCCAAATTTTAAATGACCACAAAAATGCCCACCCCACACCATTCTGGGTTCTCAGCTCATCAGTGGAACAGATAATTCAAAATACCCAATCTACCTATGCAAGATATAGCACTAAACAGTGCACTGACATTATTTTAACGGTGCAACATCACAATTTAGTCCATCAGTCCACAGCAGCTCAGTGGTCTACCGCAATCATTCACAGAGAAAATAAATAGGATTTGAGAGAAAAAGACGAAGATTTTCCTTTCTCATCAGCACTCCAGTTTGGCTTGGCCTCACTCTTGTGTTTTACAGACACATTACACGGCACTCCGTTCCCAACAAGCCAGCTTTGCCCCTTCTTGTTAACACAGGATAAAGCCTGGACACTCTAGGGAGTTTTCATTCAATAAGCCAGCAAAGTAAACCTTTGCTAGCACTAATAAGAATGGCTTTTTTTGGCTCCCGGCACTCTCTTTTTGCCAAGTCTGAATTTCTTTTTGCCTTTGCTAAATGCTCAGAATCAAGGGGGGTGTGAGGGGCGTGGGGTGTGTGTGTCACTCAATCCTTATCACAAATTCCCTATATTTCACCTGAATTGACATCATGCCACTCCATCAGACCACCTCCAGTCAAACACCACAGGTAAAACCTTCTTAACGCTTCTGCCCTCTGTGTCATGGCAGCTTCCCAGGGTCTCAAAGAGAAATCCCCAGCATCCAAGGAAAGGGGGAGGGAAAGGGATGCTGTAAGTCAATTACAATCGTTATCAGCTGTAATATCTTAGTGTCACACTGAGCATGTTAGATATGCTGATCACTTTGGACACCAGAGGCACAGTCTGAGACTGTTTGCCATTCTCTTCATTAAACTGCAAAACAAATAGCTCTCATTTTCAAACCTACGTAGGACAGATTTTATGAACATCAAAAATAAACAAGAAAATAATGAATAGTGATAAAAAAACACCGAGAACCATATGACAAACCAAAAGAAGCCATCGTAACAGCTGAAGAAAATTCAAAGGCTTTTCAAACTTCTCACAGAAGACAAATCCTCAAAATAATCTATTTATATTAAAAGATATCGTTCCTTTCCCTTGAATAAAAATAAATAAATAAATAAATCACTAGACTAACATCAACCAAAGACACTGCAGTCTTGTAAGACGGTAAACTGTTTGTTGACAGCCTTGACAAGGCTTTGCACAGGCCCATATTTCTCAAAGCTGTTATGCCACTTAGCTGATCTCTTTTTTTTCCTGCCATCCAGTGTTTTTCACAGCCGAGAACTTGTTTGAAGTGGAAGTCGGCTGAAAAACAAAACAAACAGAACTAAGTCCTGGGACTGTGGTCAGGCGTGCCAGTACCTGCACAGCGAGGTGGTGTTTCTCTAGCTGACTGCAGGGATTTCACCGCACCCGAGCTGCATTCTGACAGCCCTGCGCTGGGCTGCAATGGGGACAGGAGTTCAGATAAGCCCTTCACAGCTGACGTGCTGAAGAAAGACAACCTCATTAGACCAGTATAGAGCTACCAGCAAAACGCCCACCAGCTACTAAGCTTCAAAATAAAATCAAAATACAAGCAAGAGCAGACAAGAACACATTTTACTCAGGCTGTAACTGGGTTACCAGGGGCTGTAGAGCCCCAGTACCCTGGAACTGCAACCAGACCATGGCTGGGGACTGCTGAGTTGCAGCCTTGGTGACTACACACCTCAATTTGGTAGCACCAGTCCCCTGGAAACTGCTGCACTAAAGAGTTCTTTTCTAGGTATGTGCCAAAGAATCTTATCAAACAGATTCATGAAAGTATTATAATAGCATCCATCTTAAGGCATCCCTTTTTCTATCAGTTGCATTTAAGATCAGTGTATGTGGTCTGTATTGAATATAAATGATACTGTTCAAGCTTCGAGAACAAGCTTGTGTGGGTAGCACAGTCAGTTTTGATCATTTTTAAAATTCCTTCAAAACCCTTTGTTGTTATCAGAGAAATACAAACTTTTTAAAAAGTAACTGAAAATATATTTATATTTTTTTAAAAAAAATCTGAAGCAGGAGGCACATACGTATACACACAGAGCACTGGGTGCAATTTCTGGCATATCTTTTGCTCAGAGTGGAATATGGTTCTAATGTTAACATCTGTGAGACCACGGCCTAATCATTGTGCAGTGAAATATGAAACAAAATCAATGGTGGCACGTAAGATGTAATCTCTGCTGTGTTTGGCTCACTGCACTGAATCCTTGACTCATAAATCATTGTTACTAGCCATTCAGCAAATCAATATTCAGATTCCCTCTTGGTCTATACATATGACCACTAAATGAAATAATAATGACCAAAATCTGTCATATCTTACGTTATCAATATTACCAGAAGGGATTTCGTGGGAGCAATGAGGTAATCTAGGATAAAATATATCAGATGAGCTTGCAAAGAAATGTGAAAAACCTGTGACTAAATACAGAGACAGCGGGAGAACGGTATTTTTAAATACCCCTTCTTCCATCATAAGTATTAAGATTTACCATAGCATCACAACAACGTATTTTATGAAGGACCATTTCAAAACGCCTGCTTTTGATTATGTATTAAAACATGCTGTACTTGATCATTTTTCCTTTTCTTCTTTCAAAAACCTCCTTGCCAAGTTATTACTATTTTGTTTCTTTTCTCAGAAGCACAATTAATAGTAATGATCAGAATATTTTCTTACCAGCAGCCTGATAGCCAAGAGCTTCAGAAGACCACATTTTAGTTCCACTAAATACCAACAACTAACACCTAGGAATGATTTCATAAAGCTGTATTTTCCAAACCATTCAGATATTAAAAAGTGGTGGATCACCTCTTGCAGAAAAACCTGAGACGTGCTGTGTGCCACCATCCCATACTCAGCCATAAGCTACATCAAAATTTGTAACGTTAACAAGAAATGAAGACCTCAAATATGTCACCTTCAAAAGAATAATCAACTAAGAATGGTCTTTAACTACTTTCTAAGCACACAAGAGATTCTCGAGGCAAGTATGACTCACAGGTAGAAACTTCTCTGAATTAACACAACCCTTTGGAGGACTTTAGTGTATATGCTAAGAAACAGCACACATTGACAGAAGCCATAACTTTTAGGTTCACCAATTTTACATACCAGTAGCACTTAAAAAGCTGAAAATTCAAAATCCGTAAAATACACATCAACAAACTCTGTTTTTCTCCCCTTGTAATTAACTTTTCATAATATAAACATTCATGATGAAAACAAGAATTCAGGGGTGAGAAGCCATATATTGTATATGGCTTGCACAGACATATACAATACATTGCATATTGTGTTGCACAGACAGCACTATCTCCTCCTTGCACCACCACATAAATATAGGGTGGAATTACCTAATTATTGCTCACACATCATCAAGGATGTGCGAAACATATGAAATAAATACGACAAATAAATCTTCAGTATCTGTTCAAGCCTGATTCTTCAATGAAACAAAAAATTCACTTTGGTTAGTTGTAGGTATGGGCTCTGCAAAGATGTTCAAGTTGTCTAGGCATCTAAAGGTGCAGTGCAACTTGTACAATTTAAGAAGCAACGAAGATTCAGGTGACTATTCTCAACTGCACATGGCAGCTGAATGATTGCCAGTTGTTCATTGGAACTGTACCGCTCCCTTAATTGCACGAACTGTGGGCTTTTTTATTTATTCAAACTATAATAGAAAAATAGAAAACTCTTTCATTTCATTTTTCATTCGTTTTGTAGAAAGGCTAAGTCAGAAAACTATAATGATTACATCTTGAGGAGTTATGAGCAAAAAGAGCTCTAAATAATAATTCAACAGAAAAACTCCTTCTACTTGAACATACCACATACCACTTAGCATCTTACAGAGTATTTTCTCTTCCTTTAGGGGGAAGGAGAGAAAGGAAAAAAAAAAAGAAGAAACAAAAAAGATGTATTTGGAAACAATGAAGGACTTTCCCATGCACTGTGAAAAGGGAAGTATGAAATTATACTTTCTATTAACCAAAATGGAATCTGGGTTATCTCAGCATCGCCACACCGGCCGCAGTGAGCACTTTGTAATAAAGTATCCCTAAATCTATTTCAGAGAATTTTAAAGAACAATGCATTCAAAGGAACGAACTCTTCATTGGAGTGACAGAAAACATTGTGATCCCTGTATCTTTCGACTTTTTTTAAAATCACTCATGCAGTATAGATGAAATTTAACATACATTTTTAACACATTTTTTAGCAGCAACATGACCTCTGATATTCTGTGGTTTGGTGAGGCAGACCAAGAACTCTGTGTCAAGCATTTACAATTTCTTTTAAATAATATAGATCTTGGTAGCTCACTGTGACAATGACACTGCTACTTTGAAAATATTGTATTTTCCATTAATACGGTTACGTTATGATTTTAAATGATAATTTACCTACCCTTTAACAATTACAAATACTTAATGAGCTTTATATTTTATTCTTTTACTAGAAATTAAAGAGGATTTTTTTTTTAATAAAAACCCTTCTTTTCACATTTTCTACTGCAGTTCATGAACTGTGTGTGCAACTAAAAAGAAAAAAATAGGCCCACATTTGTCTATCAACAATATTTATAAGTGAATAGAGTGGAAAGATTACAAAATTTTAATAAGAACATTATATTATAGTAGCAATAATCTAGGTGTTTTACTGGGAAGTGAAGTGGATTACCGTAAATGAAATTTTAAATGTCCTTTCCATTTTATAGATAACACAAAATGACTCTTTTCATGTCTCCAGCGATAAGGATACATGTGCCACACATTTAAATAGTGCCTTCACCCTATCCAACCCTGCTCATGAATTAATAATTCAGTGACATTAATACAAGAAGATAAATGATAAAGAGGTTACAGCACAAGGGCCAATGGTACACATATACTTCTTTTAGAACAGCTAATACCTCTCTGCCAATTACAGTTAGAACTTTTTAACAGTTTTCAATGGCATTTTTACAATCTAAATAGCAGCTTATGCACACGCAATTTCACACAACTCAAGCTTAATAAATCTCCTGCTGCTACCAAACAATCATTCTGGGGGATTAAAGTGCAACATCTGCTAACATTAATAAGCGTTTTACATAGCAATATGTATAAAAGCAGTTGCTATCAGTCTTCTGAAAAAGCTCCTAGACTGGTTTGGCATAAATTATACCTTTGTCGTTCAACTGGTAACTTTAGCTCATGGCAACAATAAGCTAGCTATATGGCTATATAGCGGCAAAAAGCAACGAAATTATATAGTGACTCCAATTATCATTTGTAGTGGAACAATTTTTAAAATACTTGAAAAATAAACAAAAAATGTATGCATGAAAAGAATTTCAGGCAAGAACATAGTAAAGTCCTGCAGTTCCAATGCTTAAAAGAAACCAAAGCTACCAATCTCTTTCCAAGAGACAATTTCTCTCCTAATATCAGTTACAGCTTTTTAATGTGTCTTGGGCTTTTTTATTTTTTATTTGTATTTCTACCAAAGCAGAATGCACTGTGAAAAAACGCATGCCTTTCCAAGGCACAAAATAAACACCAAGGGTTTTATTTAATTAGAAATTCCAGCATACATTTTTAGGTAGAATCTGGCAAATGAGAGTGCTTTGGAGTCGAGAGACGTGTAACATCAGCTTGAGCCAAGAACACAGTTGGCAAACATGGCACAAACTTCTACACACAGCCCTGCCAAGGCAACTCAAGCCCCACAGTTCAGCCGTGGACAGCCCGATGCTAGAGCTGCCAATCACACCTTCTCTGTAGTGAGCAAAAAGAACAAAGTCATATTCTAGCCAGTGTTACCATCTTATTGTAAAATCAGTTTTCAATATATTTTCAAAAACATGGAGAGGTAAAGTATTTCAGGCTCTTACTTCATAAATCTTACAATTTTAGTATTTTTTAGAAACTGGGAAAAAAAAAAAAATCAATACTCAACTTGGCAGTAACAGATATTATAACAGTTATAATAACTTTGTATAGCACTCCAAGGTAATTTTGTTGTATGGACACATGTAGGTCAGCAAATGCAAGCTCATTTATTTATGCCAAAAGAAATTTGTATCAAAAATATCCAGAGAGATGACAGAACAGCAAACTGGATCAAATAACTATGTAGAAAATATTCAATCTACTCTTTTTTTTTTTTTAATTAGCAATTAATTTTTCCCTTATGAATTGCTTAATCATGATTGTTTCAACATTCTTTTTAAAGTCAAAACATTGCTTTAAAAATTACTATTATCATAGTCTCCTGACATTGCCTGCATTCTCATTTGACATGTTTTAAAAGAGATGAAGAAAATCAAAGCAATAAGATAATAAAAGATTCCAGCAATGCCAGTGCTTGACAACTAACACTCAGGACCTTTTGATGCTATCAGGCTTTAAAGTGCCCGGAACTAAAGCTGAAGCCAGGCTTAGCCGAGAAAAAACCAGTCAGTTAAGGACAGAAGGAAAAAAGCTTGAAACAAAAGGTAAGTACATTTAGCATCTACTTTTTCCTCAGACTGATGGTTTCTTCAGGCTGAAGTCTGCACCTGCAATTCCCATACATATTTCAAAGATCAGAATCACTGTCGCCGGAGGAAGCACATGGGGATTAAGAACCCAGATGCCTCAGCGCCACAAATAGTCTTTCTTAAATACAGCTTCAATTTTAGCTTATGATTTTCAAATAATTTTTTTTTAAGCTACTATGTGCTGCCTGTAAAAACACGGCTTTATATTAAAGTGAGAAAATTCTTACTTTTTTTCTTTTAGAATAGAAAAACATGGTACTGGCACATGACTTTGTTTTCAGGCTATTCCTCCACTCACACTCTAATTCTCACATCAGACATATCCCCTGCCATGTGCTAGCCTTACATGTTCTTGAAGATTTACTGCTGCTGTAGTAGTCTCATGGCTATTTCAAATCCAGGTCACAACTTTCCACAGTTACTCAGATTAACATTTGCAATTTAATCTATTTTAACACAGGAATCCAACAGTGCTGAGAGGAAAATGGGGTGACTTTTTTGCTCAAAGATTACTGCATATTAAATATGAAATTTAACAGGTTATAATCATAACAGTTTGTAAACAGCGTAATATATATGTCTGCCCTAATTTAGTAAGATGGAATTCTCACATAACGCTCATCAAACTGAGCACAAAAAAATTGTTCTGGCATTTCACTAAATTAAAATCTTCAGTCCCCACAGCAAGAATGCACAAATTTAGATTTTATTAATACCTTAAATCAAACTCACTTTTATGAAAGGCAATTTACAAGTCATGTTCTCTTGTGATAGTGAAGAACAGAACGGGGTCTTGAGCATATTTTTACAGACACTTTGATGATAGTCTAACCTTTTGGTCTGATTGCTATTTTTAACAAAAATACCGTTTTCTTTGAAATGCAGCAAACTCTTGTTTTCATGAATATAGTTTTAAGCCTTCAGTGACAGAGTGGCTGACAGCTCAACAGACAGAAGGTAAATTTAAGACAAGTTGTCCCTGTTCAGAAAATGCTTGCCGCTTTACTAGCTTCTCATTCAGCAGTCTGAAAAACTCCAACTTTAATCTATATCACTGCATTTCACAGCTTGCCCAAAGATGTCTTATTGTGCAAAACCTTCACACTCACAAACCCACACAAGTGATACGCATGCTTAATAAACCACCTTGATTTAACTGGTGCTCTACATACTGTAATATCTTCAATTTGTAACGCAAAGTAACACTATCAAGCCTTCTGCATTGCAGGCACTTCTGCAATAGATTACAAATCAGATGCACAATGAAATCATCCTCATCAGGTAGACTCCCCCGTACTGACAGTTACTCACCAGAAATCAGCGAGAGTCACACTGTGGAGCCAGGAAAAAAAAAAAAAAAAA
>VZTM01007190.1:17524-28773 GCA_013400555.1 Jacana jacana | reverse complement strand
CCCCCCCCCCCCTTAACAGTAAATAGGACTTGAAAGGCTGTAATTCCAGAGTAAATGCAATTCAATAAAAAGATCCAAGTGGGAGAAGATAAAAGCTTGTAACAATATACTATACCTGACAAGTGTTGACCGGGGAAGTTGTATTTTATCTTGAAAATATTATCACAAGACAAATATAAAAATATTCAATGTGAAGCACAATTTTATAATTCATGGTAATAGCTGGGGTCATCAAAAGACTTTTGGACAGCTGCTGACAAACTGAGGTGAAATTTGGTTTTGATGTTGCTGGTGTAGAAAAGAAATCACAGATATAGGCTAAAAAATCCATTCTACATGATCTTGAGCTTGAATCCTGTGGCCTTAGGCCTTGAGTGGTGGTGGGAGCGCTAATCTTTTTATTTATTTGGGAATTTTTCATATGTTACCCTTTCCTGGTGTGGCCAAACTGTCAGCTCAAGGGGCAGCTCCAGTTTGTTGGTACCTTAGGGTTGGGAGGGAGGGAAGGTGGTGGGAAATAACTGTCAGACAACATGTTTTAACATGTCAGATGACATGTCATTCTTTGTCTCAGCTGCTCACAGCCCTATGCTTAAACTAGGATTGTCCATACAGCCTGCAGAGATGCCCCAAACCTGGAAAAGGCCATCCAAAAGTGTGAAAAAGCTCCTTGTTCTAGGTCCTTCAGCTCTAGGAAGTGCAACAGCACCTATTACTCCACACAAACTTGAATGGGAAGTCTCAAACTCAGCAGAATAAATTGTGACCACTGAACTTGATTGCAACATTCCAGCAAGTTTTGAGAAAGGCAGTATTTCACCTGGAAAGTCTATTGCTTAGTGTCAGAAACTGCATATCTCAACAAGGGGAAAATAAAACCTCTTCAGTTGAAATACTCCAAAGAAATAAAAAGCTGTGACAGAATTGTTCCTGCATCCACCCTGAAGATGTAATATGTGGCGCTAGGTAAGCACTAGTCCTTAGATAAGGTGCATTTACAATTGTCATGTGATTGTGACGTGCTTATGGTTGCTGAGAATAGTAACAATCTATTTAGTGCAGTATCTCTGATGGGTTAATAATTGAAACTCATAGCTGCTGTTGCAAGGACATGGTGTTCAGCCCTTCATTCATATCCAGATATTTGGCTGCGAACTGATCTTTAGCTGTGGCTTTGATTAACTGTGTCCTGGTATTGCATCTGTTAAATGAGCAGTAATTGCATGTTCCAGAAAAAAGAGAAAGGATATGTAAGTGGAATAGATTATTGGTATTCTCTTTCAACTAGAGAACAAAAAGTAACTCTTAAATTTGTTCTGAAATTAAAAAAAAAAGGAAAAAAAAAAAGAAAAAAGATGCAGTTTGATTCCTCATGATGGAATTATGGTTATGCCTGTTGCAGAGAAGTAGAATAACCAATGGAATTGTATAATGAATTTCTCTATCAATCTCTGCATGAAGGAATTTTAATTGCTGCTAAAATAATATGTCATTTGTGTCTAGCACTATAAAGATGATTATTTTTTTCTGTCCGAGAAGTTATTTAAAAAGGAGGGAATCTTAAAACCATGTATAAAAATATCTTGATCTCTGACCTCGTTTGTTGGAGATTATATAACTTTTTCCAGATAATTATTTTGCTTCATTAATGAAAACCTATTGAGCTGTTATTTAATGCTTAGCTACTCCACTGTGTTTTTGAAAAAGACCATAAAAGGATTTTCTCTGTCTCTCTCATTCTCACAAAATTGAGTACAAATTTTTGTCCTGAGTTTTTTCTTTTTTTTTCCTCAACTGAGGGTCTTAGTACTTTGGAAATTTCTAGCTTGAAACTGAAGTAGTTGCCTTACTCTGAGTCATGGAATAATCATACTTGCCTGCAGAAAAATGGTGATAAAAAGGTACAGATGGAACTGAGCTACTTAACCACAACTGTTCAATGTTGTTTAAGGTACTTTACATTAGATATCTCCACTGGGTTGGAAGAAACCATTCAGTCTCAGAGAATTAATTTTCTAGGTTTGTTTTGTCCAAGAAGCCTTTGCTGTGTCTTCTACTTAAGAATCTGGAAGTCTTGCGAGAAAGGAATGCTTCCTACTCATTTCCTTAGAGACAATCTTGTTTATCTTGAATGTTGCCTTGTGAATGCATCTATCTACTTCTAATTACATTTCAGAGCAATAGTACTGGGAAAGAAAGGAAACCTTACCTCTGATTTCACAGGCAACCTGTACATGCACTCAGTCTGATGCTTTTGGTGTGTAAGATTTGAATCTGTGTTTATGCAAGTCTTTCTAGTTAATAGTAAAGCAGCACAGGGAGCTCTAGCCAAAAAATAGTAGCCTGCACCTTGGATCATACTGAATTGCAGATACATGTTCCACATGACATCTAGTTTAGATTGTTGTCTATGCCCAGCCTGCTTTTCTTCTATATATTTAGGGATGAAGCAGTTTTTAGGATCTAATTTTCTATGACATTTAAGGGTGGGCAATAAGGTACCTAAATAAACTCTGTCATTGTGGAAGTTTGTCTCCAGTTCATGGAAGCACTTTAACTACATTTAGGTTTACATAAGTATGCCTTGTTGGGTTCATTGGTCTTAAACCTTAATTCTGGCAGGTGATTGATTTTCTTCTCTCTTCTTGGCTTATTAAGTTTCTTATGAGTCTTAGTGTGGAACAGAACATAATGCATGGAAAGGGACAGTATAGGCAGAAAAAGAGAAAAAAAAAGAAAAAAGAAAAAAAAATCAAGAAGTGGAGAGGGTCGAATGAATCAGTAGAAAGAAAATGCCCAAATCAAGTAATTTTGACTGTGTATTGTTCCTAAATATTTGGACTCTCAAAAAGAGATAATTTGAATTTTTAATACAGCCTTGGTTGCCAGATAAAGTAAATAATAACACTGCACTACACAAAAAAATGTTTTTTGTGTTTTTTTTTTCTGGGACATTAATTTTGCAGTTCTTGAAACCTGAATTCAAGTGCTGGCATCATCCTTCTGTCTAGTTAAGAATGGTATACATTCCAGCCTTGTTTCTCTCACTTCACGTTCTCTTACCAAGCGATTCTCCTGTTTCTCCCAAGTCTTTGACTTCCCATGAGATAGTGAAGAAAATTATAGGTAGGATTTCTGGAGGCAAACATCTGGATGTGTGCCCACTGACATTTGTATGAAAAGTGTGCTATATTGTGGGAATCTATGCCTGCTCCGGACAAGCAGCCCTGGCACATGGTAACCTTTGCTGTTGAGATGGGATCCCTAGTAAACAAGGATCCAACTCTGATCTGACCAAACACCACCACCTGGTCTCAGAGAATTGAGTGGACTGAGAGTGTGTGAAGACAACTAAGAGGAATGTCTGCAGAGAGATAAGGTTGATAAGATTTACAAAGGGAGGGTAGTTGGAACAGGATTATCAGGTGTGTGAGGATCCAAAAGGGAAAATACCTGCATGAAATTTGTAAAGTCTAAAGAAAGAAAGCAGAAAGATTAATCTAAGGACTGCCTGGTGTGACTAAGTCACCAGTGTGAGACGTGTGCATGAAACTGGTGGCAGAGGGCAGCTCAGCAGCACTGAGGATCTGGCCTGGGGAGCTCCAGGCCGTGGCTCTTCTCTTCCAGTTCACTGATGCTTGCCTCATCAGCAAAGGATATTTGAGTGCCTTATCAGGATTGCAAGATCTGAATCCTACTTCTCTTATGCGTTAACTGAGAAACAGCTGTTTCATATGTTTTTTGTGTGTTTGTCTTGCCGGCAGGGTCTTTCCATATGGCTAGCAAGACTCACAAGAAGTTCATTTAAAAGATAAATATCAAAGTGAATAAAGATTTTACATTTTTTTAAGGAATTAATACTTATTTACAGATTTTTTCTAGACTTGAAGGCACTGAATATCTGAACTGAGAGGCTGCTGAAAACACATTGCCTGCAGCAAGATGCTAATACATGACTCCAGGGTGGAACCAACAGCAACCATACTTGATCAGCAAAAGTATGATTGATATTGCTATCTCTGACTTTTCCTCAACATAGAAAGGACATGGACCTCTCGGAAAGGGTCCAGCAGAGGGTCACAAAGGGGGGTTGGAACTCAATCTTTAAGTCCCTTCCAGCTCGACCCATTCTACGATTCCATGATAATATGCAGACTTCTGTAATGAGTCATATGACAATAACTTACGTTTTAACTTAAACATTTCTCTATGGGAATAGGCTTCCCCACCTTATTTTTTTTTTCCTTTTCCCCCCTCTCTTTTGATCATTCGATTGTTCAAAATTCTCTCCTTCTCCTTATTACTTTATCAATTATTAACCAAGCTTTCCCCAGCTTCATGTATTTTAAAACAGCTTGCATGAGCAGTAGCTCATGATATTTTTGAAACCTGTTGATTTACTTCTATAAATAACTTTTGGGTTTGTTTTTTTGAAGGGTTTTTTGCATTGCTTGTTTCTTTCCATCACTTAATTTGTAACAGTTTGTAACAGTTCATAGAATCATAGAATGGTTTGGATTGGAAGGGACCTTAAAGATCATCGAGTTCCAACCCCCTGCCATGAGCAGGGACACCTCCCACTAAAACACGTTGCTCAAAGCACCATCCAGCCTGGCCTTGGACACTCCCAGGGATGGGTCATCCATAACTTCTCTGAGCAACCTGGTCCAGTGCCTCACCACCCTCAGAGTAAAAATTTCTTTCTAGGATCTAATCTAAATCTCTCCTCTTTCAGTTTAAAACTGTTATCCCTCATCCTACCACTCCACTACCTGATTAAGACACCCTTCTCCATTTCTCTTGTAGGCCCCTTTCATGTACTGCAAAGCTGCCTTTAGGTCTCCCCAGAGCCTTCTCTTGTTCAGGATGAACAACTCCAACCCTGTCAGCCTGTGTTGATAGAAGTGAGGTGTTCCACCCCTCTGATTATCTTCTGATCATCCTTTTATGGACTAGCTCCAACAGGTCCATGTCCTTCTGATGCTGGGGGCTCCAGAGCTGGACGCAATACTCCAGGTGAGGTCCACCACAGTGGAGTGGAGGGGCAGTATCACTTTC
Organism: Jacana jacana; assembly: GCA_013400555.1. Classification (NCBI taxonomy): domain Eukaryota; kingdom Metazoa; phylum Chordata; class Aves; order Charadriiformes; family Jacanidae; genus Jacana; species Jacana jacana. The sequence continues at coordinate 23,715 of VZTM01007190.1, read as the reverse complement.
CTGGACCTGCTGGCCACGCTTCTTTTGATGCAGCTCAGGATAAGGTTGGCTTTCTGGGCCGTGAAACACATATTCCTATCTTATGTCCAGCCAGCAACACACTCAAGTCCTTCTCCTCAGGGCTACTCTCAATCCATTCGCCACCCAACCTGTATTTTTGCTTGGGATTGCCATGACCCAGGTACAGGACTTTGCACTTGGCCCTGTTGAACTTCATGAGGTTCACATAGGCCCACCTCTCAAGGCTGTCCAGGTGCCTCTAGATGGCTTCCCTTCCATCCAACACACCAACCATGCCACACAGCTTTGTGTTATCTGCAAACTTGCTGAGGGTGCACTCAATCCCACTGTCCATCTCGCTGACAAAGATGTTAAATAGCACTGATCCCAGTACTGACCCCTGAAGAATGTCAGGTGTCATTAGTTTCCACTTGGGCATTGAACTGTTGAGTGCAAGCCTTTGAGTTCAGCCTTCCACGAGTTCCTTATCCACTGAGTGGTCCATCCATCAAATACATGACTTTCCAATTTAGAGACAAGGATGGCATGTGGGATAGTGTCACACTCTTTGCATAAATAAATGATGGCTATAGTCCAGGCAAATGATTTCTGTAAGTTGTAACATAAATGCATCAGTTGTCTAATGATGCATTTATGTATCTGAGACATATTACAAGAGTTCTGACTGTTGCACTAAGGAAGTTTTCATGCTCGGCTTTTACATGCAGGAAGTCATAGATTAATTCTGGTACAGTGCTTCTCAGGATTTAGCATGACATATTTACAATGCTGTATGTCTAACCTTTTCCCTTTCATTCTTACAGTCTGAGGAAGAAAAGAACAAGAGCTACTGGTCTTGGGTTTAGATTCTGGAAGTTTAAGAGCTACTCAGTGTGACAGCTTTTAATTTGGACACATAGTCTGTTCCTGTAATCTTCAGCTCCAGATCTTTCAATTTAACTGAGAAGCTGTTTCCCACCACTGTGTGAAAACAAAATGTCGCTATACATGATGTATTGCTAAGTGCAGTTCCAATGGCAGCCGCAACTCAGATCATATTGCTATCAGTGGCATGCTCACACTCTCAAAATATGACCTCTGTAACTAACAGGTGACAGATGTGAGTACTTCTCTAAAAGTCTCCCCTACTTCTCCCCAGGCATTCATGTATACATAGCTTTTCTTTCCAAGAAAGCAAGGAGGTATTTAATACTACCAGAATTCTTACAAGTGCTTTCTATTAGGCAACCATTTCAATGGCATTGCTTTTCTTCAAGACTCATGGTATTGTCCTACAGCGTGTGTTATGCAATGTTTGTTCATACTGTAGTGGTTGGTTGATTGCTGTGGTGATTGTTCATTTTAGTGTAGGCTGTACACATTTTTCAACCAACCAACATGATTTGCCTTCTGTATTTGTATTTTTCAGGTCTCTAAATGGTCTCTAAAAATTATATTACATGCATTCCCTTTTTTCTTTCCTGTCAACAACAAGGATAACTTGTAAAATCAATTGTAAATTCTGCCCAACCTTTAGTTCAGTGTCAAACTGCAACTTAGCTCTACCAGGTGTTTTTGAGTAATGAAAAGCACATAAAATGTTGATTTATGTCTGTTTCTTGTGCATAAATATATCTAAACGTCTATATACACCTACATATTTGTCTCTGAACTAATAACGTTGCATTTCATTCTTGAAACAAATGACTTCTCAGAGTCATGGTATGGATCCTTTTCTTTTGTTTAGGGTTGTTTGTTTGTTTGTTTGTTTTTCAGGAAATTAGTGTCCTCGTTTGCTTTTAAATTTTCTGGTAAATTGTGTCTTTAAAAAGCTGTGTCTTCCTTCTTTGCTTCAGTCATATACTGGTCAGAGCAAGAAAAGGTTTTCCTAGTAAACTGGGCCAATAAAATTATTGCTGGGATCTTTTTCTATGCTTTACTGTCAAGTGGTTTGATCACCCATGTAGTATGGTGATACCTGCATGTGAACGTGCACGTGCAGTACAAGAACAATGCTGTTCTTCTAGGAACTGAATTTATTTCCTGCAGGTGCTGCACTTGATGAAAGTGATTTGTTAAGTAAGTGCCAAAGCCAACAGAGAAGAAAAGCAATATATCACATGAAACAAGTACTTTTAGAGAATTAAGCATGTTACTGGTGGCTGTTGTGCTTTACCTTAAGGCCACCACATAAATTATATTAGAAAAATTAGCTATGGAATGTTATGCACACCNCCCTTCTCAAAGTTGTTTTAGGGTTTTCCTTGTATCTAGCTATACTAAAAATGCACCATTATCTTAGTTTACAATTAATTGAGGCAAACACATCATGTTGTGTTATCCCTCCCACTAAAACAAAGCAAATGATCCTCACTGAGAACACCCCTTAAACTTTCAGAAATTAGAAATTCAGGGGACATTGATCTATTATCCTACATGTATTACCTTTCACGCTGAGATTACATGCAGGACACCATTGATTTGATTTGCTTATTTAAGATGAAGTGCAATGCACAATGCATTCCTGTTAATTTGATTTTTTAATTTGTTTTGAATATTTCAGATGAATCCTATGTATTGAACTGTCAGTTATTCAGAAATTTGATAAAATATAAAAATGGTGGAGACCAATTTTGAATTGAACTACAATACCTGTGATTAAAAAACCCTGGTATTATAGCATAGGCATAAACAAATAAATCTTCCTGAATATAAATTACTGTAGCTGTATTGACTAGACAATCTGCCACAACACATCCCAGAATACTTCATTTTTTTTTCAAGACATCTATACTCCTACAAGGAATGTTAAAAATCTGGAGTTGTAAATATACTAGTAAATTAGAAATAACAATAATTTATTGTAAGTCCATAGTAGAAAGCTGCCACTGCAGATTACAGCCAGGATGCATTTGAGCTGTATCTCTTTTACCCTTTCTATTTGCTGCATATTTTTCTTATAATCTGTGCTGCTCAGCAGATGCACTAAGAAGTAAGTCTCCCCATTCACCCCCCGACTAACCCTTTTCTACCCCACCACATGAAACAAAAAGATGCTGCAATGAAAATATTTGGGTGGACAAAGTCTGGAGTTACACATTATCCTAACCTATATTCTAGACTGTGCTGTTGAGAAGATGACATTCAAGACTCCAGATTCAGGGGGATGTTTCTCCTTATTACATCAAGTAAGGAGTAACTCAGTAGGGCACATGCAGTATTTCTGTGAGGTTTTGCACTATGGCAAATAAAATATGCTACAATTTCTTGGAATATCTCTTAGCACACTGCATGTTGCAGCACAGTTTTGGGTTTCTGTGTATTGCCTACAGCATTTAGGAGCCACAATCAAAGCTCAAGGCATAAAAGGAATTTAGTTCAAACTACTTTCTCTGCTGTCCTTGGCTGCATCCACTTGATGCATGTTATTAATGCATGGCCACTGAGAGATTTGAAACCCAGCTGATGAGAGTTTATTTGTTATCCTTCTTCCTCTTTCACACAGCAAATTTGAGTAGATGTGAAACCAGAATTCAGGAGCCAGATGAGATCTTCCCAACGTTAATACAGAGCTCACTAGGCATGGCCTGAGAAATATCTTTGCTAGTCTTTCTTGTTCCTTGGGAAAATGTCCAAATATGACACACTGTAGTGTCTTCCTGATTGTGCAGCTGGCCTGAAAAACTGGTAGCAGAAAACAGTGCAGATGTCTAACTTTAAATTTTACTGATAACAACTATGTGATGTTAGTTCTGGCAAGCTACATGCTTTTTTTTCCTACTGTGAGAGTCATTCCTTATAGAAACTAGGAAAAACTTGAACCTTCTTGTCTTGAGCTGTAATTGTATTTAACCAAAAGTATTTTTCTCCTCAGTTTTTAAGTCATGACCTGATTCATGATTACTGAATAAAATTGCATAAGAATTACCAGACTGAACCATGCTACAAATTATGGCCTGGCTGATAATTTCATGTGGTAGACCAAACAAACATCCTTCTCCAGTACTGGATATAGTAGCAAGATGATACTATTATCAGTGGTAATACTCTGGGATTTATAGAATAATGGAATCATAAAATGTTTAGAGTTAGAAGGGACTTTAAAGATCATCGAGTTCCAATGCCCCTGCTATGGGCAGGGATGCCTCCCACTAGGCCAGACTGCTCATAGCCCCATCCAGCCTGACCTTGAACACTCCCAGGGATGGGATATTCAAAACTTCTCTGGACAACCCATTCCAGTGTCTCATCACCCTCACAGTAAAGAATTTCTTTCTAGTATCTAATCTAAATCTCCCCTCTTCTAATTTAAAGCCGTTATTCCTTGTCCTGTCACTATACTTCCTGACAAAGGGTCCCTCTCCAGCTCCCCTGTAGGCTCCCTTCAGGTAGTGGAAGGCTGCTGTAAGGTCTCCCCAGTGTCTTCTCTTCTCCAGGCTGAACAACCCCAGCTCTCCCAGCCTTTCTTCATAGGAGAGGTGCTCCATCCCTGTGATCATCTTTGTGGTCCTCTGCTGGACCCTTTCCGACAGGTCCATGTCTATCACTACCTCCTAGTGACAGTGAACATTTCCTGGCTGGAAAACTCCTGGCAGCATCTCCAGCATTGAGGAGATGTTGGCAGATGCTAACTTTTGGTTAGAAACAGAAAGAATAAGGTAAGAAGTAGCAGATACCTTGTACTGGCCTATATCTAATTATGTTACCCTCCAAAACTTTGAAAATTTCCAAAAGAATGCTACTTAACTGTATTCACATCATACATTCATACTTAATAACTTAGGTGGGGTAAAGTGCATTTAAAAGTAGAAAGAAAAGCATCTTAACTTATTTCTGTGGGAAAACAACAATTCTGGGTTCTCACTGTTGCAACAAATGGAGTATAAAATGAGGCATCCTTCAGTGTGAGGAGAGTGCTGAGGTGGTACATAAAATTAACTAGTGGTTATCTTGGTGCTCATTTTTTACTAGGACTTGTAAATACTGCACCTACACATGGACACAGTTGATCAGTGATGACTGGCTTTTGTGTCCTACCTACTCAGTATGGGCTCAGTTCATATTTGGTTTGAGAATGGTGACAAATATTTGTGAGATGGTGAAGGTGGGTTATGAAATAGCAGATATGGAACATCCTACCAGCACTACATAATATGGTGTGGTATTTTTTTTTTCTATTTTGATTCTTATTTTCCTGCTAGCTATATCTTCCTTGGTGTATTTACCTGGGTAAATCCAGACTGGAGTTTCCATGGTATTATCATGTAAGGACCTAATCCAGTACATCTGCTATGTATGAGTAATGTTCATCAGTATTAATGGTCCTGCTGGCAACAAAGATGTGAACAATGCATATGAACAAATCTTGAAAGGGCAGATCCAGCCTTATTCTGGTAAAACTTGTGATGTAGGTAAAACTTGTGATGTAGGTAAAACTCACTGGGAGACTAGATTTGCCACCTAAAGTAAAGTATGAGAAGAGGGAGAAATGGTGTGAGTTCCCTGTCACTATCTAGCAGTCCTCAAAACTGTTTATAACCATTTTTCCTCCGCTATCCTGAATATAAATATACTTTTGCCTTAGATCATTTTACTAGAAAGGTTTCAGTGGACCTCACTAGATACAAGGGACAGTTCTATAATAAGAACAGTAGTGTGATACTGAATCACTTCCAGAGGAACTCTCCCTTTGGGCTGTACCAAAAGACTTTCTAGTCCTGGCAGTATTTGACCCCTTTTTTATGTCCAGACATCTAAAATCTTAGGAAGATTTGCAGTATTTGCTAGTATGTGGGATCACTGGCTGGCAAAGGGCATGCATGAAAGCAGCCCTTGATGAGGAAACTGCTTGACTTGTTCTTGGCAGTGGGGACAGCTTGTGTGTGAATTTACTATCCAGCTGGTGGCTCATGGTGAGACACTCCCCAGAGTTTCCCAGAATCATAGAATGGTTTAAGTTGGAAGGTACTTTAAAGATCATCTATCTCCAACATCTCTGCCATGGAGGGGAACACCTTGCACTAGAGCAATTTGCTCAAAGTCCCATCCAGCCTGGCCTTGGACACTCCCAGAGAAGTGGGGACACAGACTCTATGTGTATCATGATGTCAGTCTCTGCAGTCATCTGACTTTCTCTAGCTCAGCCTCTTGAATGACACAATCCTTTGGGTGTCTGTTTCAAAGCACAAAAG
>VZTM01007189.1:4693-29435 GCA_013400555.1 Jacana jacana | reverse complement strand
TTTTTTTTTTTTTTTTAACATGAAGCTTAATGTGATCTTTGATCTTTGAACTTCAAAAAGTTTTTGCCTGGAACAGTCTTCCACAGATGAGTTATAAATCCCTGAAAACAGAAATTTATAATGGAAATGCTGTCACCACATTAATTATGGTAGCATAAGTGTGGTGCTGCTTCTACAGTTAGTCACTGCTTAAAAATAAAAACAAGGAAAAGAAGATGTTCTGATATGAAGTCTATCCTTGCAGTACAGTCAATATTTAGTCAACTCTGTTTTTGAAAAAGTGATAGTTATAGTGCATTCCTCTGCATTTTTTTTTTCTTTTGAGAACTTTCATTTGGTGGTATATAAAAATTACATTTCCAGTGACAGACAGGAGCTGGAAAAGAGTAAAGTTTACACACACACAAAAATGTCATTCCATGATAAAAAGATAAAAAGAATCTTGGGTGTTTCTTTAGAAAAACCATTAACTTGTTTACTTTTTTTTTTTTTTTACCCTCCAACTTTCAGNTTAACTTGTTTTCTTTTTTTTTTTTTTTTGACCCTGCAATCTTCAGTCTTTGTCAGCAGTTTGGATTCAAAGACACTAAATTTAAAAGTTCCCATCGATCTACTGTAGGTCTTTGCTTCCTTCTGATTGCTTCTGGATTTATGCCGGCTCTTTGGACTTTAAATGAATTTGGAGGAGAGAAGTTTAACGTGATGTAAATGATCTAATATGGTAAACTTTGTAGGCATTTAATAGATTGTGTGTTTTTGTTTGGCTTAGACATGATACTGAGAGCATATGTTGTAGCGTATCAGTATATATTTGTCTGGCACAGGGGAAAAGCATAAGTCATGAAACAATATGAATTTCATTATGACAATCTTCCAAGGAATATCCAAAGAAAATTCTAAAGGAAAAATTACCTGGTGATACAGCATACTGTGCTGAAAGATTTTCAGGATTTTAAAAAGCATACACAAAGCATAGTAAATAAAAAAATGCTTATGAAATGGAAATAGATACCTTTTGTGCTACAAAGTACTATCATAAAGCTGACACTGCAATCCAACGATTTTGGCTTTGGTTGCAATATTTGTGATCCACTGAATTTTAACTGTACACAGCATATGTATTTAACCCTTTACATGGTACAGAATGTGGCAGAAGGATCTTTTAATATGAAGATAAACAGAAACAGAGCAGCTGTCTGTAGCAGCCCCATTGAGGTAGCTGTTAAGATGCTGGATGTAACACACTAAAAAACCTTAATTTTTTGTCTTTGGTTTGAGTTGTCCCAGACTCCTCCCTGTGAAGTTGTCTGAGCCATTCTCTTTCTGCATAACTTTGTCATAATCATCTTCTCTATTTCCAACTCTGTTATAAAACACATTTCCTCCTAACAGACTACCAAACTTTAAACCTTCCATGGAAGGATGTAATTGTAGGAATCTTCAGAGGGAGCAGCCCTTCTCAGTACTGGTACTGGGCGATGTTATGGGATCTGGCAGTACTGTAGAACATGTTCATTTTATTCCAAGCACTGCTGGGCACAGAAAAACTGTTAAGTGCACGTTGAAATTAAAGTGTTTTCATCATTATCATCTCATTTAAGCTACAGTTTCACTGGCCTTAATTTTCCTTTCCTTGTGTCATAACACACAGACCAGCCAAAAATAACAGTGTGAAAAAATGCTGTTACTATTGGCCCTGGTCACAAACCAGCGTAGGCAAAATGAGGTGCTCTCCTATCATTGCATGCAAAGCAGCAAAAGACTAATGTCTTCTGCAGAATTCCTTTGTTTTCCACCCAGTACAGGTAGTCTGAGTGATATCTGTCATCCTTGGTCTTGCCGCTGACAACGTGTGGTGTGCTGGCAGCACAATCAAAGGATAAATGTCTTAACATCCAGTGCTTTAGTGTTTCTGGGTTTTTGAGGTTGAAACTAGGCCTTGCTCAGATACTTGGGTATTTTCCTCACTAAAGTGAAAAGGCACCTGTAACTCAGAACAATAATGTACAATAACACTTCATTGAAGAGAGGGCAGTTTACAGGCTTCAACTAAAGTAAACGTTAAGCTGAAGACCATAGAGAAGCCAAATGAAAACTCCAAGAACTATTAGTTTCTTAGCCTTTGCTATGATTTTACCTTTAGCTAGCTAATTCAAAATATAAACACACCTTTTACTTTTATTATTTTATTTTTTATTTTTTTTCCCTTGGTGAATGCAAGACCTTGCATTTGACATACCAAAGCAAAAGAACATTTAATTCAGGATCCAGATTTTGTGTTTTGGGTCCATCTGTGATAAGAACAGAGTGTGAACTCATGGAAATGCTTGTGTGAATTTTTAATAAATTGTCACTAGCCCATTATGATAAAAACTAGAAAACGGCACATAAATGCAGCAAGGAACTACCATGCGGAAAAGGGGTGCTTCCCTAGCAGAGATTCCAGCACAGTCCAGTGCTCTTCAGCAAGGTGCAGCGAGTAATCACTCCCTGCAGCAGCATTTGCCTCCATCTCACGAAGCTACTGCAGTGTTAATAACGGGGCATGGTGAGAAGCACTAAATTCCTTAAGGACAGGATGCAGAGCAAAAGACATTAGGAGAAGCATTTGTGTTTAATCAGGTAACCTGATTAAAACCAGTTATCTTATTTTCCTTTCATTTGATTGCACAGTAGCAAATGCAAATGTTTGTAGTAGGCTAAATATAATAAAAAAACCTCTGAAGTCTAAAAAAAAAAGAAACTTCTTTTTGCTCTCCAAATGATTTGCACTGATTTGACTGTTTTTCCAAGGAAACGAGAAAAGAAAAGTTCATTTTAGGGCAAAGCGTTTTTTATTGCTTTATTTGATCATTTTTTGGCAACCAAACCATACAGATATTCACATAGCTGTAGTTTGTAGTTCTGGTGGTGGCTGTTTTCCAAGACGTATTTGGGAAACAGTTAGGCTCCCACAAGTCCATTTATTAGGAAGAGAAGTATATTTGGTATTTCGTAATTCTTTCTTACTTTACTCTTGTCTTCAGTTTTCAGGATTGCAAGGAAAGAAAAATTAATCTCTTTAAGATGAAGCACAAATTTGAACTTAATATGCAATATGAAGAATGAAAATTCCTTTTCCGGGTAGAGTTTGAACACTCCTTCAGTGAATTTTGCGGACACACAGTAATAATCTGAATTATGTTAAGATATGCAAATAGTTTTCCATGGAAACCAGAAAAAGCTGCAAACTTCAAATCCCAGATGGAGTTCTTATTAAGGAAACCTCATACTTTTGAAAATCCTATTTCTCCATCTGCTTGTAATATCTTTCAAGTGTCTCTCTGTATAATTGTAACGATGATTTCTTTGGGTCATTTTCTTTATTGTTTATTACGTAATTCCACTCCTTCCCCCCAAATGCAGATATTAACCTTATCAGTCAGCAAGGACCAAATTCAATTTCTTTGCTGATCTGTGCAGGGGAAAGTGATATAATTGCAGCATCTCAGCAAAAGCTGCACAAAAGGAGTGTATGGCTTGAAACTCTCTTCTTCCTGGAACCCTCTGCAGAGACTTTTCTGCAGGGGCCCCTCTCCCGTCCTTGTGGTCTGACTCATTCTGACTCACTGAGTTTGAGAAATCAGTCAGCTTTACTTCTTTCTGGGAAAGTGCAAAGAAGGAGTAATTCTGTTCCAAATAAATGCAAATAAGTAAGCTGCAAGCATCTGGGAAAAAGCAGTTAGGGATGTGAGAAATTATTTCTTATCATCCAATATTCAACTGCAGTGGAATTTTGGTTGTTATCTTATTTTTCTTTCCTGATGAAGTTTGTAGGTTGTGAATCCAAGCTCAGTATCCCGTTTGGGTAAATAACAAGCCAGATTTGGTTAAACATCTATTTCATACTGGTGTTTGGAGGTGCTTATCCAGTCATTTCAGTTTAAGAATGCAAGCAATTTCATTGACTTCAGTACATTGTTCAAGTGCATTAGCTTAAGCCCTGGCTGATTTACTCAGAGAAATGTTTTGGTTTCTCAAAGAACATTCTTGCCTCTCACCTCATTTGCTTGCATGTTCCTGAGAAGATAATACAAAAGCTAAAGTTCCACCCTGCTGATATAGAAAACCCCAAATCAGTGTTTACCAGAGACTGCTTATACTGACAGCTTTTAGTTGGGAGCACCACAGAGCTGCAGTAACAAAAGAACTACACCTGCCCTGAGAGCGGGGATGGAAGGAGGGTGCCTGCTGCTAAGGAGTCCTCAGCTTTTCCACCTTCCAAAGGGTTCACACTGGTGGTACTGGCTGTTCACTTGGGATCCCCTATTTGGAACGGGAGGTTGAAATTTTTCCGGGTATAAAAGCTGCATTTCACACGTTGTAACGCCTGCAAGCTCTGTATTAGCCAGATGGTGTCAGTCTTGTACCGAAGCTTTATAAGTACTCTTCCTCATGCTCACTAGAATACAAAAAATTCTGCTGCTCGTACTTTTTTTACCTGTACTTGCCTAATGCGAAAAAAAAACCGAAAAAACCCGAAAAAACCCCAAACCAGAAAGACTTGCCAAAATCTGCTATGAGCAGGTCACACACACTGTCCTTGAATTGCAGTGAACTTTTGCAGACCAGAGTGCAATACCTGTGATTCCCTAAATCTGAGAGCCCTTCTCTGAAAAATCACCTGATCTGTCTGTCTTGATTTTATTGTCAGAATGACACTCTTGCAGAAATGCTTCTTATCAGAGAGAGACACAGAAAATAAAGAGTGTGTGCAAGACTATAAATGGACTAAAGCCACCCAGAACTGGAAAAAAACTCCAGCCATGAATGACAAACCATTTTCAGGCAGGCACCATTGGCAATAAAAAAAAAAAGAAAATCTTGTAATATACAGAGCCACAACACACCACTAAAATGGTAATTATTATATAATCCATTAGTTAATGCCAGCATTACAGGCTTTTGGATGAGCTGGAAAACCAAGTTCCTGGCCACTCAACCTTCAGAAGTGCTTTGGCACTTTGGCCAAGAGTTGGGGTGTTAACACAATGATTCTGTCCAAATTCCATTTAGAGTAACTATATTTTGCCTAAGTGACATTTGCATGTAATTTAGCTAGATACATTATTATTCCTTGCTTGTCTCATCCTGTAGTACAGAGCTGCTGTATTAAGAGCTTCTGCCGTCTTGCCAGAGGTTTTAATAATCCAGGGATTGGCACGGGGATTCCTGTTAGTACCAGAACAGGGGTTGTGGTCAGTGTTTTGGGAGTCTGGAGCAAAAGTGCTCTATAAATAAATGTCCATAACCAAAGCTCTGTTTCAAATATCACTGATACCCTGGAAGTCTTGGCATTCACTAGTGATGCTGAACTCCTGAGGCTGCTGGCCATATTAAGAGAATTGGATAGCATTAATGTTGAGCCCTGAATTAACAAAACAAGAAAACTGGTAAGGGGGCTGAAGAAATACGTGCAGTGTGTCTTTTTCTTAGTTGAATTGAAACTATTTATTTGAACTATTTATTTTCAAAACTATGCATTTAGCAATCTCTCCAAAGTCTGTGACATGCTTCGAATATAAGCAGCTTCTGTCTCTAGAAGCAGATTTGACCAGGCAACTTAGCCTTTCTTCTTTGGGGACTGGGTAGGGGTTTGTGCTGTGACTGCATTGTCGTTTTTCAGACTGGATGTTTTGGAGGGTGCCTTTAGGAAATTTGCCACATCTCCTCTGGAAGGTTACTCCCCCACTGGATTCTCTGGAATAGGAAAGCTTTGTTGTCTATCTTTCATGTACAGCACTGTAAGTATTGTGACCAGGATAGTTTAAGGGAAAGGCAATTGTCATGGTAGCCAACGTTTCTCAGCACATGGTTATGCAGGACTTTTGTTGGGGCAGTCTGGTCTGCACTGTGGTGCCAAGGTGGAGGAGGAGCTCCCCACGGCAGTAAACCCAAGTCAGTGCAGTTACCTCTGAGTCCTGCAGTCCCTCCTGCCTTCTCAGTTTTCTGAAGGGCCATGTGCATACCAATAACATGATCACAGCTGCAGTGAGGGTTGGGGCCCTTTCCTGTGTCTGCCCACAGTATCTGTTAGCCCAGCCAGTGGCATGTGTTTGACTGAGCCACACAGTGCTTTCCCAGATGGTACACGGACTTGTTTATGGGGATAGCATGAGCATGGGACTATTCTCCCTCTGTGGCATTAAGGATGGGACCACCCTGCTGTTCAGGGCTGAACAGACTTGAACACTCTAAAGGTTATTATGGCTATACTTTGGGAGCAGAAAGAGAATTGGAGACGAAACCAAGCCTTTTGGTTGTGTCCTGTTGCCCAGGATTGTACCTGGTTCTGTTCACTGTAAGCTACTTTCCTCAGAAATCCAGACAAGTCAGGTAGGGGAAGACACAGCAAAAATTTTCCTGACCCATGGATTACATACCCTGCTCTACCTAACATAACTAGCCATACAAGAGACTACAGCAGCCAGGCTGGTTTGTGTAGGAAAGCTGATGTCTTTCAGCTCTGTTTAACAGTTGGGGACTTTGGGACCTCTTTAAGACTAAGCAGGCCATGGAGATGGAGGATCCTCTGACATCTGTGCTCTCACAGCTTGCATTCACCAAGGCAGAGACCCCTCAAAAACCCTGCAGCTGCTTTCCTCCTACTGCTGTAACGAACTTTGTTAGTCTGGATTTAGCTTGGTTATTTCAGGCTTCTGGAAAAATGGTGACACCTCACAGCCTGACATCAGTGAGGACTGCTAGTGGGTGACAATTCATAGTCAGCATCACCATGTGCTGCATGGGAGCCAGAGAAGAAGCTGTTGGCTTCCAGTTCTCCGTCTTGTTTCTTGCCACTGTGAAATAGGTTGCTCTTTTCCAGTAGCAGTGACCTCCATTCCCCTCGTCCTTCTATCCTTAACATTACACCAGGCTTGGCATTCTATTATTTAGTCTTCTGTCTCACTAAAAGTATGATGAAACAAGCAGTGAAAGCAGGTACTGTGTTGTATATAGAGAAAAAGTGAAACTATGAATTTTATGATGCAAAGCGTCACTTCTAGTGAGTAGCTCTCAGTTCATCATACTTGTTGCTGTGCAGAATCTGGGGAACTGCTGGCTCTCACATGAATGAGTTTACGGTATATTTTACGTGTTACAAAGTCAAAAGCATAACTTGTTTCCAAGTGAAAATAAACTCAACAAAAACCTATTATGCGCATGGAAACTAGATGAGTCCGATTTTCCCTTTTGCTCTGTTAGAGTTTTCTCCCAGGAGTGTTACTCTGAGTTATAATCTAGTAGAACCCTATTTATGGGTTTGGTGTCTTCATAACAGTCCTAACAAATCTATATTTTTCTGGATTACTTTTTTCCATTGAGTTCATAAGCCTAAAAAAGCATCTTCTGAATTCATTTGTACTCTTGAAACCATGAGGAATTTAAACAAAGGGGTGTATTCTGTTTCTGCCTTCCTGTGATGCAGATCCACAGGAGCTCCCTTCTCTTCCAAGGAGTTTATCTGGATCTAGTAAGCGTAGATCAGGTCAGAAGTTGGCGCCTAAACATACAGGTGCTTTAGACATTGGCTTAGCATGGCTGGCATTAATGATCTCCCTGTAATTTAGAGATTCAACCAGCTGTCTTTCAACTTTATTTCCTTTTTGGATTTTTTCTTTGTCTGTTTGGTCTGGTGGTAATATGAGTTGAAATGACAGGCTAACTTAAAAACATTGAAACAGTGGGAGAGTATTGGCTGGTGCTGATGGTAAAAGTGCCATCCACACCCTGAAAGCACCTGAATCAGTGAAGACATAAGACATTTTCCAAACATGCATTATGAATTAGAAAAAAGTCTTTTATGCCCTTGTTACTGCCGATGCTGTAGAGAAAGGAAATTGGTAAACTGAAACCGAGGGCCCTTCCCAGAACAAGTTACCCCTTATCACAGGACATGCCACACTTAGACCTTGTTACATCCCAGCTCACTTTTGGCTTTCATGAAGCCGAATGAGCTTATCTGTGATTTTTTTTTGGTGTTTACTCAAGCTCTCAACTTGATAGTGATGCACAACTAATAGTTGGGTGGTGCCATGTTCCAGGAGTTTGTAAAGTAAATGAGAGAGAGAGAGAGACCCTAAATTATAGGAAGTTAGTTTTGGAGCTTTGCTTTCCCCAACTGTTGCTATAAAATCTGCAGGCAGCAGCTTCATTCCTGTTCAGAGTCCTTTGTGCTCCGCTGGCAATGCAGAGGGTTCCAGAAGTTGCCATCAGCAACTACTAGGCTTTTTTTCTGGCTGCACGTTGCCTTTTGGCTACATCTTTTTGTGGACAGAGGAAGACTTGCCCATATATTCTGGGCCAGTTTCTATATGGAACATGTCAGGGAATACTGGCCAGCAGGGGTTAGACAGCCCCGAGATGCATCCAGATAACACTGGGGACAGAGTGAGTATGGGACAACCATTTGAACAAGGAATTTGCAAGAAGTTTCCCCTCCTTTTCTCCTGAATTGCTCCTTAGAGTACTTGTTGGAAACATCCAAGGAAGGAGCCTCCTCTCTTCTGTTACTGCATTTTGAAGTACTTCCAAGAAAACGCAATATGGTATTTCAATCTAATGACCTTGAATGGCCATGGTTTAGTTTGGTTTTTTAGTTAGTTTTTAAGGTAAGAATTGGAATTAACTGGAATTAATGGATTCTTTGGAAATGTGGATCTCTGGTATCTTTTGTTTTTATAAATTCTTTTGTTGCAGTGTAATTTTGAGAGCCTTGGAAGAGTGGATCACTGGATCACAGGATGCCTCCTGGAGAAGCACCACAAAATTGGACAGAATACTTCAAAGTATATGGAAGGGCAGGAGACTATGCTTATTTGAAACAAGTGAATAGTAATTCTATATTATTGAGGAGAGGTGTTTTCTCTGGTAACTGGTCTGGCCCATGGGAATGCTGAGTTCCCAATGAAACCTGCCTGAACATCCTACCTTTCCATCTCCCTAAAGAACATCCTCAAATTCATTAGCCCAAATAAATTAATTGCTCTTGACTGGATAGCTTAACACACTGTTAAACTTTTAACTGCTGTGGAGAGACTTTGAAAACCATTCATATGCTGCTACTTAGCACTACCCTCCAGGGTATGCTGAGGATGGGAGCATGACTAAATCTAGATCCTTACTCTCCTTTTTTAGGAATATACAGAAAATTGCTCTAGAGATGCACACATTTCTTTATTCACAGGAAGAGGAAGCACAGGAACAATTTTTGCAACACTCCATTATTTACAACATATGTGCAGGGAGGTGAAACTGTAGTTGTATGGTGGTAGTACCTTATGATGGTTTGAAACTCTTCTCCAGTGGAAGAAGTTTCTGTAACTTTTTGCCTGTATTATAGAATCACAGAATGGTCCAGGCCAAAAAGGACCTCTAGGGTCATCTAGTCCAACCTCCCCACAGTCAGCAGGGACAGCCCCAACTAGACCAGGTTGCCCAGGGCTTCGTTGAGCCTTACCTTGAATATCTCCAGGAAAGGGGCCTCAACCACCTCCCTGGGAAACCTGCTTCAGTGGTCCACCACCCTCAGAGTAAAGAACCTATTCCTAATATCCAATCTAAATCTGCTCTTCTCCAGCTTGAAGCCCTTGTCCCTTGTCCTGTCACTGCAGGCCTTTGTAAACAGGCCCTCCCCAGCCTTCCGGTAGGCTCCCTTCAGGTACTAGGAGGCTGCTCTTAGGTCTCCCCGGAGCCTCCTCCAGGCTGAACAACCCCAGCTCCTCATAGCAAAGGTGCTCCAACCCCCTGATCATTTTCATGGCCCTTCTCTGGACCTGCTCCATCAGGTCGATGTCCTTCTTGTATTGAGGGTTCCAGACATGCACACAGTACTCCAGGTGAGTTCTCAGCAGAGCAGAGCAAAGTGGCAGAATCACCTCTCTGGATCTGCTGGCAACACACCTTTTGATGCAGCCCAGGATATGATTGCCCTTCTGGGCTGCAAGTGCATACTGCCTGCTCATGTCCAGCTTCTCATCCATCAGCACCCCCAAGTCCCTTTCCTCAGGGCTGCTTTCTAATACCTCATCCCCTAGTCTGTATTTATAGTGAGGATTGTTCTGACCCAGGAGCAGAATCCTGCACTTGCTCTTGTTGAACCTCATGAGGTTCACCTGGGCCCACCTCTCCAGCCTGTTCAGGTCCTTCTGGATGACATCCTGTCTCTCTGGTGTATCTACAACACCATCACGGCTTGATGTCATCTGCAAACTTGCTGATGGTGGACTCAGTCCCTCTATCTGTATCATTGATAGAAATGTCAAACAGTACTGGTCCCAGCACGAACCCTTGAGAGACACGACTTGTCACTGCTCTCTATCTGGACCTCAAGCCATTGAGTACCACCCTCCAGCCAGTTCCTTATCCACTGAACAGTGCACCCATCAAATCCTTATCCCCCCAATTTAGCGAGCAGGATGTTGCGAGGGACTGTGTCAAAAGCCTTACAGAGATCAGGATAGATCACATCCATAGGTCGTCGCTTATCTACCGACAGTCACCGTATCATAGAAGGCCACGAGGTTAATAGGCAGCATCTGCCCCTTGTAAAGCCATGCTGGCTGTCCTCTGTCACCTCCATGTACCCCAGCATGGCATCTAGGAGAATCTGTTCTGTGATCTTCCCAGGCATGGAGGTGAGACTGACAGGTTGGTAGTTCCCAGGGTCCTCCTTTCTACCCTTTTTAAAAATGGGTGTGATGTTTCCTTTCTTCCAGTCTACAGGGAAATGCTTTTTATTCAAGTTCCTGATGTGTTTCCATGATATGTTTGGTGTGAGAAAGCTTAATGAGGGATTGGTTGTTTACTGACATCCCTCTCCCTCTTTGGGAGTGGGTATTACTGAGACTGAGACAATTAAATTCAACCTACATTTATCTTTGGCAACATGGTAGGTGCTCAGAATAGCCTTAGTGTGTGATAGATCTTCCTGAGCTCAGAGCCTCTGAGACAACTGGGTTCTGCTGACGTCACAAAAGGACCATAATTTAACAATTATCCACCCAGAAAGCAATAGGAAAAATTACAATCACAAGCCCCATGGCAAGAAATAGGGACCCTACTACCCTCATTTCAGTGTATTTTAGCAAAGCTTGTGAGTGGATGTCTCTGAACATTTTTTTCATAGGAAGCATTTGTACTGTTTATAGAACTATTTGATTAATGTGCCTTGTTTTTCACACTCAATGGGAAAAGTTAATAATAGTATGCTGCGGCAGAGTGCGTAGATAATCTGATGACTAAAGCTTCTCACCTAAGCAAATTTTATCTTTAAAAAAAGAATTGTCTTTTCAGGGCTCTGACACATAAATATTCCTCTCCTTTTCAAAGTGAGGGTGATATTATTACCTGGTAAAATTGGAAAGTGGGACAAAAAGCTATGCAACTGAAAAATGAGATTAAACAAAGTCTCTAGGAAAACTCAATCTTTTCCAGTCTTTCTGGGTTGTGATTAGACAAGATGGCTGTCAGGCAGGTATATTTTCAGTGCAGTCTCTGTGATTCTCATATTACCAATCATGGGATCATTAAAATTAGAATGGTGAGAGAAATCAGGGTGCTACTTTTCACACTGACCATGGAGCTCCTGTTTTCAAACCAAATGCTCTGTCTAATAGGCCATTTGATATACCATAAGGCAGCCATACCTGCATAGCAAAATTTACGGAGGAGTCAGGCAGCAGTGCTGCTCTTAAAGTACCTGTGAACAAGGATAAGAGCAAATGGCTGAATAAGGGAGAAAAAAAGGAAAATGAAGCACAGAAACAAGGACATAGAAAGATTATTTGGTGTAAATTTAGTGTACGTTTCAGTGCAAATCACTGCGGCTTTAAAGGAGGTTGACAAACATTCTAATTTATGAACCTGAGTATTTAAAACACTTTTTATAATCTTTTCCATCAGTACTAAAGAGGTACTAAAGGGATATTGCTCTGAAATGGCAGTTGGGTTGACTGATAAATTTGGATAATTCAAAAGTAATATTATTTAACTGGAAACCTCTTAAAAGTATTTTTTGCAGTTTAGTTGTGTTTTGTCAATCACAATAGAAACAGTTAACATTTTAAAAAATATGAACAAAACCTTATTTTAAATAATGCAAACACTAATTTCATCATTTGAGTTACCGTAACAAAATTTGATTTTGAATTCTTGGCAGAAGCCCAGAAAGAATTACTCAAGTTTTACACGCGCATTTTCAAAAGTTTTATCTGACATTCATAAATATCAGTGGAAATTTAACTCTTTTGTAGAAAATTGTGTTACGTTGTATTCATGTAATATTTTAACGTATCAAATGCTGTTGGAGTAGATTTCAGGATTTTTTAACAATTCTGTCAATGCAACTAAACTAAACTAAACTAAACTAAACTAAACTGTGGAACTATATCTGAGGCTGTTTCCAATACAAAAAAAATTGTTGTCAGGTTGGCTCAGCAGACCCTGTGGAAAAACATGAGCAATGTTTCTCAAGTGGTTACTGAGTTTCCACTTTCAGTAGTTACTGAGGGTTCTGATTCAGATCCAAACTTTGTGATGCAGAACCAGCTTTGCCATGAATTCAAATATACCAAGGTCCAAGAAGGTTTAGTGTTAAAACCAAATATCATAATGAAGACCCATCTTCAAGTTTGAAAAAGCTCCTAAGGTCTGGTTGACATCTCACAGTGCTGTCAATAAAGTGTGACTTCATAAAATGAACTAAAAGGTAAACTGAATAAGCTAATGTAAAATCAGTGTAATGGCAAGAGAATTGGGTGGTTATCTACATGAAGGTTTAAATAATTCATTTTCTTCTTCCATTTTTGACATCTCAGCCCAGCTCAGGCAAAAGTGTGGGCTGAAAAGACAGCTACACTAGGTAGGCAGCCAATTAAAACAAACTTTCATAAAAGAGCAGGATGATTTTTCAGGCATCGTTATTTTGCGAACACCGATATAACTTCCTAAATGTCTCACAGATGCAGTCTGAAAGAAATTGCATCCCCCTCCCAGTAAAAATATCTTAGCCACCTCAAAGAAGAGACCATCTGGAGGCTTACTCACTTTGGGGGATGCTGAGTTAATTGAGCGAACGTCCAAATAACTCTGTAGGAAAGACATGCTGAAGAACAGAACTAGACTCTAAAGTGATTTAAAGTACTGTATCTCCAAATGAATTTGCTTCAGTACTGCTATTTCTTAATCAATTGTATTATCACCATACTGGGGATGTATGAGCCTACTCATAGGCTCATTTTGAGGGACTGCAAAAAGGAATTTGCTGAGTACTGTTATATGTATTTACATTTAAAAATCCAGTAATATTTCAATAATAAAATCAATGCAATTAGTTACAATTTGCCCCGGCAACTCTGTTTTCAGACTAGTTTAATATAACTTCCACGTAGTTTAAGAAAAGTTTAATCTTTTTCTCAGATATTTTAAGAAAATAATATTCACAAAGCCTCTGATATGATCTCTACATTAAGACATATGATTCTCATTAAAATCAGCTAAAAGATTCTAACCAAATTTCTTTAAGCTGTGAAAATGAAAAGGCAGTGGCTGAAGAGTCAGATTATTATAGATTTTTATCCACATGATTTTCATTAAGTTTAATAGAAGTCATACAGACCAACAAATATTTCTAAGAGGGGCTGAAGGATGACATGTGCATCAAGCTAAATATTGGTCCATGCTGGGGACAATACCTTTTAGTTATAGAGCCATATAATTGTTTAAATTGGAAAAGGCCTTTAAAATCATCATTATTCATTATGGTTGTATTATCATCCCTTCATTAAGAATCTGGTTGATTGGACAGGATGCACCCTCAGCAAGTTTGCATATGATACAAAACTGGGAGGAGTGGTTAATAGACCAGGTGGGTGTTCTGCCATCCAGAGGGACCTCGCCAGGCTAGAGAATGGGCCAACAGAGATCTAATGAACATCAAGAAGAAGGGAATACCAAGTTGTGCACCTCAAAGGAACAACCCCAAGTACCAGCACAGACTTGGGGCTGACCAACTGGAAAGTGGCTTGGTCAAAAAACACTTGGTTGTTCTTATAGATACAAAGCTAATTATGAACCATCCATGTGAGCAAAGCAGGATCTAGGCTGCATTAGGCAGAGT
The DNA here is from genome assembly GCA_013400555.1 of Jacana jacana. Classification (NCBI taxonomy): domain Eukaryota; kingdom Metazoa; phylum Chordata; class Aves; order Charadriiformes; family Jacanidae; genus Jacana; species Jacana jacana. The sequence continues at coordinate 15,277 of VZTM01007189.1, read as the reverse complement.
GGTGCCAGCAGGTCAAAGGACAACTGCCAGCTTTTCAAGTTGAAGAGGCAAAAGGAACATGCTCACTCTTGTTCAAAGAGGTGACCCCATCTGACGGGGTGAATGAGCTGTGACTGAAATGTGCAGTACAGATGTCCACCCAAGACACTTGGGAATAATATGGTACTACCAACTCTGTTTTCTAGATTTTCTGGTTTCTTTTTTGCTGGGTTTGAGGGTTGCAGATGGGAACTGCTCTGTCTTTTGAGACCTTTCTATATGTTCAGCACTGCTGTCTATCTGAAATGTTTTGAGAGTTTTTGTACTTCAAAGTGGTGATACTGTGTTGAGGGGGTGCTGAGATCTTTCAGTTGAGAAATCTCCAATATAATTTAGAAAATTTACATATCCCTCCCCAGGCTGCTGTCTCCAGCCTGGAATCTCATCAACCCTGAGTGTTGTAGCTCCCTTGCATTTGCAATCTCTGTACTAAGAACTGACACTCTAGAAGACAAAAGACTCACTTCAGAAGACGGTCTTCTGACCGACTCCTAGTGCGGGGTCTACAGATTGAAAATTTCTCCTGCGTGGTTCCTGCATTTGCCACCTTGGCTTTTTATGTAGTAGGAAAGGAGTAAGTCTTTCCATGTCACCTACATATTGCTCTTTTCTAACCTGAAACTTTTCTTTGCTCTTTGATTCTTCCTTTGCACAGCTATTCTTCTTTCATTGATTTTACTCTGGATAAGTTGAATTGTTCCTGTCCTAGTGACTGGAGATTTTTTACATCTCAGACTTTAGTCTTATCCTTTAAGCCCTCCCTTCCCCCATTGTTAGAATGGACCTATTTATCTACATCTATTTAATCTTTGACTTCACTGGAGCTAGGATTTTTAAAAATTGGGCAGATTATCTCCTTTCCAATTCATGTGAAGTTCATACCAAAATACACGGGATTTAGGAACCTAAATATATTTGAGGATCTATGTTTTATGGCTTTTGGGTGATATCCAGATACTGGCTTGGGAAAACGGTCTTAAAACTATATTGCGGTGCCAAATTACAATTAAAAAAAAAAAATTAATCCTGCAGATTATAATAATCTATCAGTTAACATAAGAATGGGAATTGAGAGAGAAAAGTTCAGTTCTCTTTGCTGCCTACTCCCCTGCTAAAGCAGGATTGCCTGGAGCACATTACTCAGGACTACATCCAGGTGGGTCTTGATGGTCTCCAGAGAAGGGGACTCCACAATCTCCCTGGGCAGCCAACTACAGTGTTCTGTCACCCTCACCGGAAAGAAGTTTTTCCTCATATTTGAATGGAACTTCCTATGTTCCAGCTTGTGCCCATTGCCTCTCATCCTGACACTGGAAACCACTGAAAAAAGTCCATCGCCATCCTTCTTTAACCCACCATTCAGATACTTGTAAGCATTAATAAGCTCTTCCCTCAGCCTTCTCTTCTCCAGGCTAAAGAGTCCCAGCTCTCTCAGACTTTCCTTATCAGAGAGATGCTCCAATCCCTCCATCATCTTTGTTGCCCTATGCTGGACTCTCTCCAGTAGTTACCCGTCTCTCTTGAACTGTGGAGCCCATAAGTGGATGCAGTATTCCAGTTGTGGAGTCACCAATGCAGAGTAGAGGGGGAAAATCAACTCAGTTGACTTACTGGCCATACTCTTCCGTGTGCAGCCCAGAGTTCCATTGGCCTTCTTGGCAACAAGGGTGCATTGCTGGCTCATGGACAGTTTACTATCTACCAGGATCCCCACATCCTTCCCCTCAGAAGTGCTTTCGAGGAAGTTCACCCCTAACCTGGTGCCTCCCATTCTTCCTCCCCAGGTGCAGGACCCTACACTTGCCCTTGTTAAACCTCATTAGGTTCTTCTCTGCCCAGTTCTCCAGCCTGTCCAGGTTACACTGGATGGTGGCACAGCCCTCTGGAGTGTCAGCCAGCCTTTGCAGTTTGGTATTTTCAGTGAACTTGCTGAAGATAAGCTCTGTTCCCTTGCTCAGGTCATTGATGAATGTGTTGAACAAGACTGGACTGAGCATGTTTTGCTCTAGACTTCCAGGTTTTGCAGCTTTCCAGTCTTGAAATAGTTGCTTCTTAACTTATCTGGCCTATTCAAAAGGGAACATGTCTTAATTCCAGATGCATATTCCTCATAGTACTTTCGCTTCTCCCTTCTCTACTGTAACTTTCGATAACTGATAGGTCTTTTTTATCACTTGAATATTTTCAGGCAACAACAGTGATGTGTCCTGTGTCCTGATGTCTCCTTCTGCCTAGTACAGTTGGTATGGTGGGAAACATACTGAATTAACTATATGACTCAGAGAACATTAAAGCATAACCACATGAGGTCCACAGGTGCACCCTCCTCTCCCACAGCCTGGCATCTTCCATGAACTGGAAAATGCTGTTGTGTCCATGTGTTCTGCTGAATGGATGCAGTCCTAGGCTGTTGTCCGGACTGAAGCACTATTTAGAGCACAATAAATACTCCTTCCAATGAAAACTGAGGTGCACAGGTGGGAAGTTACGTAGCAAGGTCTTATGCTGACCTGAAAACCAGAAACAAGAAAGTATTATTCTTCTACCTAAATTCAAAATTGTATTTTAGTTGATGGGCTAGTGAAGCCAAAGAGCTGTGTTACCTTTCAAGATGTCTTTTCAGGGGTTTTAAATGGCTGCATATAAAGGACAAGTATTTTTCTTCTTTGGGCTCACAGAGAATTTGCAAAACCTGTAACACTGACCAATCATTTATAAAATGAGGAAAGAAGAACAAAGGAATCCATCAAAAAAACTCAAGCAAAGCCAAATGGTAGAACAAGAACAGGCAGAAGTGTTAGGAGATGTAGGGACCTAGAAGCAGGTTGGAATGAAGGAATGAGTGCAGTGAGAGTGAAAAGACATCAAAGAACAAAAATGATACACAGAAGAGCAGGCAGGAATGGGGGAAGGTGGAAGTGGGAAGGAGGTTCTTGAAGAGAAGGAGAAAAGAAGACCAGAAGAAGTAGGAAATGGACAGAGGCAGAGGGGCATAGGGAGCTGGGACATTAAAGGAGAGGAGGAAAATGGAGGNGGGAATGAGAGAATCCCAGAGAATTTGTGGAGAAAAAGGGGCAATTTAGGAAAAGTTGGAGTTTAAAATGAGAAAATGAGCAACGGAAGCACAGATAGAGGAAGAATAAAGGTGTCATGATGCAGGGCCTCTAGATCAAGTGATGGACTTCTAGATGTCAGAATTAAGATAGACCACAGAATCACAGAATATCAGGGATTGGAAGGGACCTTGAAAGATCATCTAGTCCAATCCCCAAGATGAACCTTACCTTAATATGTGAGAGGAAAGTTTAGGGGTTATAGCATAAATTTAAGTATTTTGTGGAAAATACTTAAGTATTTTTGTAGGTGTTAGACTCTGCTTTGTATTGCTTTGTAAAAAATGCCAAAATGCCAAAATAGATAAACTCAGATTGAGCTGTTGTGTAGAAATTAAGAAAAAAAAAATAGAAATCTGGTGTTTTATGACACAAGCAAGAAAACACAATTTTACGTATGTTGTGACTTACAAATCTGTGGAAGCCATTGTGACCTGTGTCCAGCTTTCACTTTATACATTACTTAGTGTAAAGGGTGATGTCACAGAAGGATTAGGGCTAATCCTGGATGAGAAAGCCTTGTGATGACTCAACAAGGAGCAGAAAAGAGGGAGATAAATCAGTTTAAAGTCAGGCTTTATGGGTTTGGATGGAATCAGCATTTTGCATCTGTGGTCATGCTTTGCACATAACAACACCGATGATACTCTGTTCATGACTCTCCTAATCCCATCTCCTGTTTTGGCATACTGATGACCCAGTCTCTGGCTGCCACTAACACAAAATAGGTGGCTGTGCTCCAGGATCAAAACAAGGAAAAATTTAATTAGCAGTAGAGCTCTCTGCACCACATAAGTCTCACAATGCATTGATCAGTGCAAATAGCTAATAGGTAGATCAGGGCAGGCCTTCTGTTGTCATTATTAAAAAATATGACTGCTAGATAAACAAGTTTTAATTCTCAAGTTCAGTTGATAGACTTTGGATCTTCTGTCTAGCAAAGCACAGGCATAGTTTTAAGTGATGAAATTTGCTCATCTGCTAAAACCCACCTGTTCCACCGATCCCAGAGCTCTGCTCACCCCAGCTGAATGGCAGAAAGAGGACAGGTCTTTCTGGAGAGAGTAGGTCAGCAATTTGTCTAGAAGCTATCGATGAGCATCATTTGGAACACCTTTGCAACAAGCTCTTTAGTCAAACCATCACTTGCATGGGAATCAGCTAAGCAGTAAGGTGCTCAGGGCACCACTGGCTCAGCATTGCCTGAATCAGAAACAAAAGGTGAGCGATTTGGAGTGATCTGAGCATTACCTGAAGTGATCACTGCAGAGGAGACCTATTCGCATGACTAGTAGTAATGAAATCTTTCTTGTATTGAAATGAAAGCAAACTATTCACAGAGAAAGCAAACTATTCACATTTAATTTAACTTTTATTGGAGAAACACCAGAATCCTTTTTGGGTAGGTAATACATGGAAAATTACTTTGCAGCTCATTGTGGCTATGAGACATATTTCCTTATTTATTTATTTTGGAAAATATTACAGAAGTGAGTGATAATTTTTACAGAGATTATTTAGTTTCTATTTCAGGGAGGTACCATTTAAAAGTTTTCTTTAAGTTTTAAGCACATTAAGAATTGGGGACTCCAGTGATATGTCCCAGTGTAATGTTTCTTTATTCACACTGTTGTTTTTAGTCTTAAAAATAATTACCTCATTGAAAGGTGCTGTTTAGGCAAAACAAGACAAGAGAAGAGTACAGGAAAGAGATTCAAGCACATGAATCAAAATGAGAAAAATGTCTTTCTGCTTAGGAAGTATGCAATTACACAGTATTTCACAGTTAAAGTATTGTGTAAACTGGAAGAAACATAGATACAGAAATCAAAGACAATGGTTATCTGACAGCTCTTTGTCACTCTTTGCGTAACAGCTTTGACATCCCAGTCACTCCCCAATGGACAGTTGTCAATCCAACTGTCAAAACCAGAACCCAACTGGAATAGTTTTGCATAAGGAGGCTACAGATCTCAGCCTGAGGATGTGAGGGAATCCCAACACCCTGGGCACATGGAGAGGAAATCATGCTGTCCTTGTGTGCTCCCCTGGGAGAGGATAATAGATGGAAGCAGTCCAGTGACAGGTAATTCCTTCCTTGATATGGAAAAGTGTTCTGGCAAGAGGGGTCTCATCTCTCTATGAAGAAGAGGAGTCTCTCTTCTCTATCCAGTTGCAGAGTTTTTTCTTGCCTCATCATGAATTTCTGGGTTTTGGGTGGAGACAGAATGAATATTCATCAGGAACTGGTAAATTGCTGTGACAGCATCACCTAATCACTCCTATAAAGCCTTCTTGGGTTATTGAACAACAGTCTCCTGTCCAAGTATGGAGGACAAACAGAGAAAAACAATTCAATATCATGTGTTTCCAAGAATTATCTGCAAGAGATTTTGAAGAACTGATAGTAAAAAAAAAATAAAAAAATCAAAACAAGGGTAGATCTTGGAAGAACTTGACACTGATCCAATGATAAGTTGAGGAAGTTCTGGAGAAACTTGGGTGTAGCTGAGTGTAATTATGATCCCCAAATCCCCTGATCAGCTGCAGCTAACACAAATAGATACCTAAACTCACCAGGGGCCTCTTTGTTTGATGTTAAACAGTACTATTATGAGAATTCAGTTCTGAGCTGCTCATCTCAGGTTGCCCCTGTATGAAAAGCTCAGCAGCTGGTTCAACACTTGATCAGGTTTCAGAATAGGAATTTTCCCTTAAGTCTCTCTTTAACTTGTAAAATATTCTCAAAACATTCCTAGAAAACATGGTGTGCTGCTTGAAAAAGTTATGCATATTTTTTTAAAGGAACCAGAAGGGTTTTTTTTTTTTAATTTCTGCATAATATGATAAGATAGCATTTCTAATGCTTGCAAAAACTGTGGAATTTGGTCTCTAGGTCTTCCTAGGCTAGACAGAGAAACTTCAAAGTCAACTGTCTAATTTTTCAATTGTCTTCAAAAGTCTTCAAATGCAGGGTGTTCTGTGTTTCTTATCACACCTTGAGTTGAAGACGGAATATTCCACAGGAGAAAAAAAAAAAGACTAACAAAATTAAATGAGGGTACATAAGGGGGCTCAATCCTGAAAATTACTGGCTATCAAATAAACGTAACAGAGAAGAGAAAGATTTGTTGATTCTGATTGCCATTTCCAGGAATTTTTGTTCGCTTTATCCAGACACTAATTAATAGCAAAATAGGAAGAGAAATGGGTTTGAATTCCTGCTGGATGAAGATGAAAATTAAACTTCCTGCTCATAATTCTTGGACTAATACCTTTATGTTGTGTTTGTGTGGCAAGTTTTTGGTGGTGGTGAGGGCTACATGGGTGACATCTGTGAGAAACTGCCAGAAGCCAGCCCCAAGACAGACTCACCGCTGGCCAAGGGTATGCCCATCAGAGATGATGATAGCACCTCTGTGATAAGATATTTAAGAAGCCGGGGAGAAACAGCTAAGGAAGAGCTGCCAGAAGACACAAGTGGAAGTATGTGAGAGAATTTCCCCAAGTTGTGTCTGTTTTGCTTGTGACGGTAATTGCAGAGTGACCTCCCTGACCTTATTTCGACCCACGAACCTTTTGTCCTGTCTTTCTTGCCCTGTCCAGCTGAGGAGAGAAGTGATAGAGCAACTTTTGTGGCCAACCCACCATAAAATCCAGGCTTGGACATTCCAAAGTTTGTTCCTGGAGGGCTCTTCAGTATGTTGTGGAAAAGGGGATACAACAAAATCCATTACCAATGAAGTTCCTTCATAGCCAAATAGCACATTATAATGTTCTATACCTTATATAACCAAAACATAGGTAGGAGAATTCTTGTTTTAGAGTGACTTTACTACTTATGTGTGACAATTTGGGTACAAAAGCTTTTTCCCTGAGATTGACTGAGTCAAAACAATTAAAATTAATATCTCTATTTTTTTCTGCAATTAACCTCTCCCATAAAATGCTGTCCTTGTTCATGGCATGAGGTTGGGATCACGGTTCAAATGATGCCAGATTAAGCTGTACCAGAAACATATCACAGGAAAGACCAAAGGGCCAGGATTAGTTTACAATGACTCTGCTCCAGGAGGTCTCCTTCGTCTCCTGAAAGCTCTTGAATCACCTGCCATTTCGTGCAGTCTGTCCCTTATTGCACTTTTGCCTTAACATTTGCTGCTGATCTCTCAGGTCAAAATGGTTAGATGCTCTGAACACTTCTTGCTAATATCCTGCATCACAATCATCCCTGTGGTGCCTCCATCTTTGCCTGATACATGCAGCTTCTTGCTTTCCTAGTTGTTGTGAGCATCCTCGGGGGCTTGGAGCGGGGGAACTGCCTAATTCTGATGTTCTCAGATCACCTGGAGGATAGGGCAGTAGAATAGACCACAAAAGGAGAAGCCAAATCCTTTTGGCAATGCTGGAAAAGACTCTTCAAGTGGCTTCATGCTTCAGTGCAAAGTCGTAAGTGTAATCTTGAAGGTATGCATTTAACAAAGTGTGCTCGCGCCCACTGGGTCAGGCTTCTCAACTGAGAGGGAAAAAGAATACATCCTTTAGGAAACTTGATCATCTTTATGAATTAGATGAACTTTGAACTGCTCAGTCCATGTCAAGTGCTAGGGATGCACAAAACTACAGTTTCAGTTGTCTGTGGAAAATGGTTTAAAAAAAAAGAAGCTGTATTAGACATTAATGTACACTTCATTCTTAGACCAAAGTATACATGCCTATGAACATCTATTTCTGAGCGGTTTCCAGTTTACAGCCAGAAGTCATTGGTTATAGAGTTATAATGTGGCTGAAAACTTCTTAGACACATTTTTGTTTGGCATTGGTAAGACAGGAGTTTTGGAGTTGCTACCTATTGTTTTCCAATCTTACTTTCTTTCTTTGGTCAGTAGAATTTATTGAAGGTGTGACAAAAAGCAGAATTTTAACTGGTCTGTAATTATTCTGATAGCAAGAATATAATTTTATGATATTATTCAATCTATAATTACAATATAATTACTCTTGTGTAAATCTGAAATAAGTATATTTTAATTGTAATTTGTTTTGTGATTTCAAATCAATCTGTTGGTGCTGAGTGAGGTATATACATCAACATTCATTTCAGAACTAAATAGGAAAAGATGTAATCAAAGAGTATATGGAAAAGTGTTGGGTTATAGCATTTATAGCAAATCTATAGCATTTACTAATTACATTCTGCTTTTCTTAAAGAATAATTTTCTATTTTGTAAATTATTTAATTTCATCCTTAAATTTCCCTGTCCTTATATCTATTCTTGATGACAACTTTGTGTCTGTATATTATCTTTTCTATGTAAAGAAAGTGGATAGAATGAACTTTCAGGTTATTATTTAAAAATCATAGCAATAAAATAACAACAAAAATAAAGCTTTTATATACAACACCTTCAGGTAGACTATACATATATTCTTCCACTGTCAGAGTCCTGTCGGTTGAATTCTGATCAGTGAAGTCTGTGTCTGGGTTCTCCAGGCAGTTTTTCTAAGGATGATCTAAGGAAGGGAGGGCTCCACTGGAGGCAGAGGTTGATGAGAAGGTAGTACTGACCTGTGGCAGTCAACAGGGAGGTAATAAATGGGCAATAAATGAACAGAAGCATTTGGGAGATGAGAACCAGGGTGGAAATGTCAAGCTAAGGGTGTGGAGAGTAGGTGCTGCAGGAGAGGAAATAGGAATTGTGAATGGGGGGCATTAAAATTTGGGGAAATATTTGACAGGGGGGTTAGAGAAGAATGGTAGTAGATGGGAAAGGAATGTTAGGGCTCAAAAATTATTAGGAAGGCCTTAGTTCTCTAATTTGGAGGTTTGGGGATTGCAAAGACTGGCTCTGGAGGAACGGGGGGATTGGGTTAGTGAAAAATATGGGAAAATAATTGAGTTGAAGTAATTCTAAGCAAGGAGAGCTGGAGAGAAAGATGAGTGGCTTTGGTATGAGAGGTACATACTTTGGAATGGCAGAGACCCTGGAAAAAGACAACGTGGGAGGGGACCCTAGATAGAACATGTTTGTAGGTGGTTTTATGCAGAAAAAAATAGGGTATCTGAGACCTGGGACAGATGTGACTGAGGACAGTGAGGGGGAGGTTAGTGATACCATTATGGAGAATGTTTTTATCTGGGCCCCGATGTTAGAGCACAGCAGAGAATACTAGGCAGAGAACTGCCTCTATGCAAAGCCTTTCCCTTATTCTGTTTGTAGCAATTACAATCACCCTGTTTGGACTAAGTAACCCAGTGATTCACCTTAAAGTCATGAATGACATGAATTCTGAGTGATTTGGGGAATTAATGTGCCATATGAAATGACAGTTGATTTGAGAGATTGAAACTTAGTGTTTCTGAACTTGTTTCACACAGTAAGTGTGCCTAATAAAGCCAAGCTTAAAACCAGACACTCTTCCAAACAAAGACATACATCACTTTCATCTTAGCTGTTTCCTTAAATATCCCTGTTCTGTAGGAAACAGGACCTAAATCCTTCTCTCAGATCTTATATCCTTCAGTAGACGGCCAGATAATCCTACTCTCCATGTGCTATAAGCACTGAATTTGTGTAAATTCATATCAGCACACATTAGTGTTCTACTTGAGCTTTAGTTTACTTTTCTTTGTGGATAGGGAGACACTGAGCCCACTTGAAATCCTGTCCATAATGCATGGTTATTTACAAAGCACTCGATACAGAAGTCACAGCACATATTTGTGTTGGCTGATAATCCTTTTTCAATGATTGATGAAGATCAGGTGTTGTTTCTGATTCTTTTGGATGTATCAGCTGCCTCCAGTACTGTTGACCATGAACTGACCTGCACTCTGGCAGTCTGGAAACAAGGACAAGTAGGATGAGTTGTGGAGCTCAGAGTTATGCACAGCTTTGAGCCCTGAAGCGGGCTGGTAATGGATTGAGGCAAGGATCTTTTATCTCTTTTATGTTGAAAAAAATTATTTTAAAAATCCAATTTTTCATCTCACAACATTTTTGTTAATACATTTGCCTATTAACTTTTTGATAATACAGCTTTAGCACTTACCTAGGTCTATGCTTGTTTGTCTCATAAATTTTAAAAAACATTGTAAACTTATACAAAATGTTCTCTACAAATATTCCTCTTCCCCCCGCCCCAAGTCTTTTTGCCTTTAGCTCATAATTCATTTAACTGCCTCAAGAAATAGACCAAAAAAAAAAAAAAAAGCTGTACTCCAGCATGCTCAGAAATGCCACTCACCTCCCCCCTCTCCCTTACCAAGCAGCCAAACTAGTCTTGGTTGGACCCAGGAGTATGGGGCAGGTTTTATAATCAAAGGTGGATGCAATTCTGCTAGATAGCTCCTCTTGGCTCCTTGTTGGCTCCGTTGCCATTGTATCTCTGCTGTTGTCAGCTGTGAGACGCGGTGGCATGCTAATTTCTT
>VZTM01007188.1:3714-13929 GCA_013400555.1 Jacana jacana | reverse complement strand
TTATTTTTTTATTTTCCTACACTTACAGGTATACTTCCCCTTATTGATCTCATACGTGAAAAATACTGTGAAGAATAAGAGTAAGCAGGATACTTGGTAGCAATTGTTAGGCATCTAGGAAAAATCGGTCTTACGGTACTCAAAAAATTTGTGTACTTTTGGTACAGGGAAATAGTAATTTAGTTGAGAGGTTCACTTATGGTATTTTATCTTAGGCACAATATCTGTGCAAAAGCAATTGATTTGGATGTAATTTGAACTGTATTATTGTCTTAGGTGGATAGTTTCAGCACATAAAAGGTAGGATAGTTCTTTTACATTCTTTTAAGTGTAAAATTAACTTCAGCATACTCTTTATTATAAGATCCAAATATCTATATTTTTAAAAGCCTTTAATGGGTATAAATTGTTGTTAAATTGCCTGTAATACATGTTACTATATCATGGTTAATATCCTAGTGTCTCCTGTGAATTGCTGGATTTATTTGGTTTCCTTGAAGATATGAATCACACTTTCTCTTCCTGCCAGGAGTTTTTCTGCAAATAGCTTTCCTCTTTTTGCAATTTTTAGTCAATGTCACCTAGCATGGCTGAGAAACTCTGTTTCTATTGGGGAGAAAGACAGATCATCTTTGTAACTTGTCTCTGTAAAAACACATTTAAAATAACTTTGAAAGCACACAGTTCTTTGCTTTGAGTTTAATTTCTATGCTCTTACAGAAGATGCTATATATCTAATGAGACATAAGAAGAGGTGAAAAACACTGAGGAAGAGTGAGAGAACAAAAATGATGGTGGCTGAAAACAAAAAACAAAATGACAGCCTTATCTCAATTTAAAAAAAAAANCAAAATGACAGCCTTATCTCAATTTAAAAAAAAAAAACAGAACCAAACCAAACCAAACCAAACCAAACAAAACCAAACCAAACAAACCTAACATATTGCAGAAATTATCATTTCAGAGAAAATGAGAGGTTAAGGAGAAAGACTTAAATCTCATGGTCTTTATGTTGACAGTAATTAGATTATGTGCTTATGTTACCTCAAGCAACAGAAGAAAGATATCTCAGCTTATTGGAATTGCATCCATATTAGGTGCTATAAATATTGTAAAACTTTGGCTGCAATTAAATCTTTTCTTTTAGGAAATTTAGGACAGAGATTGACTATCAAGAGGAGGCTTACGAGTCTGCTAGCTTGTATATAGGCAAAATGTGTGCGTTGATAGACCATACTGATTTTCTCAGTATGTAATAATTGTAAAACTCTGAGATACAGGTCATATTAGAACAGCAAAAATACCTGAACTTAAACACTGCTCTTAGCTGAACATCTGTAACACTGCTTGAACTGAAGTCCAGAGTCACTATCCCTCTATTGCCCTCAAATGAGTGGCAGATTTGGAACTCTTTCTTGAACAAATTTGCTTAGAATCCTTCATTAGTTGCTTCATCATATATCCATGAAAATGCTTTAGGACACGTTTGTAAACACTAGGTCATTTACTGAATATATTCTAACATATATTAACCACATTTTTACTTGCTACTCTTCTTTGGAAAATTGTTGATGTATGGTTTGTTTTTTTTTTCTTTTAAATAAAACTCCCTGGATTCCCTTAACATCCCTCTGTTAAGTATTGGATGTTCTTAGAGAATTCTGATTAAAAAAAAAAATGCAGGCATGACCTTTCTCTGCTATGCATTGTTGTGGGCCTTTTCAGTTAGTGGAATGCTTCTGTTTTTTGTCAAGCTGTGGTGCAGATCTGGAAGTTTTCTCCATGATCATGAGAAACATTAAAAAAAAAAAATATTTTTCTCTTAATCGCATTACCTGTTTGTGACTAGTTTCATAACAAAAAGTAATAGTTCAAAATAGGTAAACATTAGGTTGCTGACCTAACAGGACACAATAATAACTACCATATAAATTTAAATTATCATTAAAAAATTATGTGATTAGCAGAATTTTGTTTTCATCTTTCTGTTGTTTTTATAGGCAGAACTGATTTTGCGATGAGTGGTTTAAAATCTTTAAAATACTTATCATACTGTAGGCTACAAGGAATGCAACTGGATTCTTTTTCAGTGAGTTAAGTGAAGGTAATAAAAGCTTTCCTCTGCCTTGGCATGTGTTTTATAGCTATATGGTGTGTACAAATCATAATTTGCCCCTAGCATATTAAAACAGTGTGTCATTTTGGCCAGAAAACTCAGTCTTCTAGCAGGGGTCAAATCCTCTACTCTTTCTTCAAAGCTTAAAAGCCAGATTTTGAGACCAGCTGTGGTAGCTTATTACAGAAAATAAATAATATAAAAGTAAAGTACAATGCATGCATTCAACATTTGGTGGAATAATTAGCATTTATGCAGTGCTTTGAATATATGGAGCATTTTACCAAGACTAACTAATTACTTTACTACCTTTATGTTTTGGTTTTGGTTGGTTGGTTGGTTTTGGGTTGGTTTTGGTTTTCTTTTTCTTTTTACAGGAGCTCTAAATGTCTTAGACTTCATGCTCTGAAATACTTGCTTTTTACTGAACCTGAGATAATAATTATAATTTTTTGTTGTTGTTTCAATTTAATTCTCTACAATATATGAAAGTATTTTTCAAATTTTTTTTTTTCAGTTATTCCAAATTGATCCAGGTGTGAAGTTCAAGAAAAACAGTCTTTCCACAAATGGTGATCTGGGTCTTTTAGTTGGACTTCCAGTGAGATTTGACTCCTTCCTGGGTTCTACATCTTTTTAATGGGATTTGGATGCTAAATTAAGGATGTATTCCTTAACTGCACACTGTAATCAGACCTCACTTTTTTGGTCACACAGTATATGGACAAGGCAGAGCTTCCGAATTACTTTTTTGCCTCAGTCTTCAGCAGAAAGGGCTCAAACCACACTGCCCAAGTCACAGAAGGTAAAAACAGAGGCTCTGAGAAAGAAGAACTGCCCACGGTAGGAGAAGACCAGGTTTGAGACCACCTAAGGAACCTGAAGGTGCATAAGTCCATGGGACCTGACAAAATCTATCTATGGATCCCAGGGGATCTGGTGGATGATGCTGCTAAGCCGCTTTCCATCATATTTGAGAAATCATAGCAATCTGTGAGGTTCCCGCTGACTGGAAAAAAGGGGAACATTACCCCAGTGTTCAAAAAAGTAAAAAAATAGAAGACCCAGGGAATTATAGGCCAGTCAGCCTCACCCCTGTTCCTGGCAAGATCATGAAGCACATACTCCCGGAATCTCTGCTAAAGCACATGGAAAACAAGGAGGTGATTGGAGAAAGCCAACATGGCTTCACCAAGGGCAAATTGTGCCTGACAAGTTCGGTGGCCTTTTACGATACTACCACAGACTTGGTGGACAAGAGCAGAGCATAGATGTCATCTATTTGTATTTATGCAAAGTATTCGACAATGTCCCACATAACACCTTGATCTCAAAACTGTAAAAGTCATGGAATTGATGGATGGACCACTTGGATGGATAAAGGACTGGCTGGATGGCCACAGTCAAAGGGTTGTGATCTATGGCTCAATGTCTAAGTGGTGGCCAGTAACCAGTGGTATTCCTTAGAGCTTGGTACTGGGACCAGTGCTATTTAACATCTTTGTCAGAGACATGGACAGTGGGATAAAGTGCACCCTCAGCAAGTTTGCTGATGACACCAAGCTCGGTGGTGCTCTGGACACACAGGAGGGAAGGGATGCCATCCAGAGAGAAACAGACAGGCTTGAGAGGTGGTCTAGTGCAAATCACATGAAGTTCAACCAAGCCAAGTGCAGGGTCCTGCACCTGGGGTGTGGCAATCCCAAGCACAAATACAGGTTGGGTGGATAGTGGCTAGAGAGCAGCCCTGAGGAGGAGGACTTGGGTGTGCTTTTGCATTTATGCTGTCAATCATCTCTACTTTTAACTTACATTATGAACTATGACAGTTGCTTCAGTGAACAGTTGTCAGAACCCAGCACAGCAGCACTTTTGTTTTCTTTTTCTTTAAAAGAAAGAAACATATATAAAATGCAGCAATAGATTTACTCCTTAACCATTTTCATCCTGATTCCAATCCTTATAGGTATCTGTCCTATGTATAGTCCCGAACTTCCAACAGAGGGTTCAGGTGGAATTAACCGCCTAAAGATGAGGCACTGTCTAATGTTTCACAGTCAAAGTACGAGCTGAATCTGTTGGTTGACCAATATAAAATACCTTGATGGCTCTCAGGGAGGCTTGTTATGTTTTGTGAGCTTTTTCATCAACAGAGAATGTCCCCTTCCTATCAGGGTATACTGTAGGGGGTCAGCTTGCTTCCTACTTGTCCCTACACCAAATTTAAACTGCTCTTTTAAAAATGTGAGAATTCAGTAATTTTTTTTTTTTTTGGTGTCTCTTCCCAGATCTGTGGAGCTCAGAAGGTAAAATTTCATTTTAAGACACCTTTCTTTTGCTCAAATAACTTAACCTTGATTCATAACCTTTACTGGTTGCAAATTGTGTGTGCACAATGATGTATTACATATTTGAAAATCTCTTTTCTTAATCACCTTTCATAAACAACTTAGAATTATTTCATGGGTACCTAAAGGTTGCTAAGCCACTAAGTATGCAACTGTAGATATGTTAGCATCTCTTGGGGAACAAGATATCTTCCTCTCTTCTACTAAAGAGTCATGTAGCTTCTAAATTTTAGGTTCTCAGGTAAAAAATAAAAAGTGACACTTCATCCTTGTGCTTAAGCACTCATCTATGAAGAAAACTAGGATTCCTATTCATATTTGTGGGATATTTTCTCTACGGAAAATATTCTTGNACGTAACGTAACATAACATAAGATAACATAACATAAGATAACATAACATAAGATAACATAACATAATATCTTGAATATAATGTAATCCGAATTGCAAAGTATTAAAATCCAGAACTATTTTAGGACACAAAGTAATTGAAATTAAGATTCCTTCGACCCTTAGTTGGGGCATCCAACGTATCACAGAGAACTGCTTGCTGGTTTATGACATAGTGTAAAGTAAAATAGCCAGGGGAGGAAGTTGTGAATGTTTCCTGTTATGGTGTTGGAAGGTCAGAATGTTTTGCATGCTCAGAAATGTCCCAGCTGCATTTCCACTTGGGCATTCTGTACCAACCTTGCTCTCTTAAATTACATATGCTGAGGGATTGTTTGTCCCTGTACAGAGAGTTAGGACAATTTGACTCTGCAGGTATGTGATGCTGAGTTGCAGTATGGACTGCATTAATCCTGAAGATTAACATATAGTCTCTACCAGACTCTGTCTGCTGGTTTATACATTAGGGCAACTCTACCTTCCTTTTTATCTTCCCCGAGTGGATGTCATTCTCACAGGATGAGAAGTGTGAATTTAATTATATTCATTCAGAGAAGAAAACTGCGCTGAAATCTGTCTAAATTAGTGTTNTAACAGAATTACCTGACCTTGGTTGTTATAGCAATAAGTATAAGCAAGGGCCTCTCTGCCTACCATCCCTTGGTGTTATCACTGTGAGATGGAACAGTTTCTGAACAATGTGCTGTTAATTTCAGACTTGAGTTAGTTAGAAGAGGCCCAGCTAAAAAAAGTAAAACTACTAAACAGAAAACTGGTTTGTTTTACCTCAATCCACACTAAGTACAGTATTAAATTAGTGTAGCAGTATTCACAGCTACCACTGGCTTTTGTTAGAAATCGATTGGTTGAAATCAGTTAGATCAACTTTATCAAGGAAGATAAAATGAATGATTCTGGCAAAGCTTGTAGGATCAAAGTACTTGTTAGCACTTAGATCCTACTTAAAAACATCTGTTTAAAACTAAGGAGGTTTTTATGTGACATCTACGCACGGGGTTTGAGCTTTACAGTTCTAAAGACAATTCTTTAGGTATCATTTTTTGTACACATGCTAGTAGCTAGTGGCTTTAGCTATCTTTTGCTTTTTTGATTGATGTGGGTTGCTTAACACTGTAAATAATATTAAGAATATTTTCTTTACATTACAAACAGTTACTGATGATTTGTGAAAAATACTGTGCTGTCCTACAATCATGAAACTTGCTTAATGACATTGGTGTATCTTTTGCCCCCAAAGATCTCTCCCCTTATTCTCTGAGACAACTTCAATTCCTCTTTCACTAGAATATTTCCTTTGGATGAGACAGATCATTATTCATGTACTTTTATTTCTTAGACTGGAGAAGACTGTTATTATGTTCACTCAGTGAAGCCATGCATTATCACTCAATATAGATAATACTTTGCGTTTCTGTCCTCTAATGAGAAGCCATATCTAATGGAAGGAGCATGGAGGGAGAGATGGGAATGTGGTTGAAATGTGTCCCAAAAAGGTGACAGAAAATTGACAAATAATGTTAAAAAAAAAAAAAAAAATTCCATAAAGAACTGAAAGACAGGCACAATCGAATCCCTTAAGAAAACTAGTTATACACATATATGTATATATATATGTACTTAACCTTAGTTTTCATTAGGTATTTTGTCTAGGGTTGGTTTTTTGTTGATGTGTTGTTGTTGTTATTGTTGCTGTTGCTGTTTTGTTTTGTTATTAAAAACCTTCCCGAAATAGACTGAATATTCTGAAAATGTATGGGGAAGAGGTCAGAATCTCCTACAATTTCATATTTCGTGTAGTGAAGAATAAATTCTGTGTTGTTCAACCACAAATAGTAATATAGTAGTTGAAATACCTAGGACATACTGTAAATTTAGGTGCTGAAGTCTGCTGTTTTTGAATAAATACTACTTTGTTACTCTGCCAGAAATATACTGATAGTGAATTTTTAGGTACCTAATGCCTTTACCTGTGGAAAAGAACTAATGGAAAGTTACTGAAATTTTCTGAAACAGAGACATCTGTGGTAATTTCATTTTCTGTGATATAAAATTAATTTCTCATATTTTGCATGGGCTAAAAGGTTTGGAAAAAAAAAAAAGTCAAAAATAATTTTCTTCACAGCTTTTATGTACCAATTGTACCATCCATACTTGGAAATGAGGGGTCTGTTCAAGTTACTAAGTTGAGATTTACTTGTATTAATATAGTATGGAGGTGTGAAGCATTTTGTCATCACAACATGTTAATGTGTCCTTTCCTGCATTGTTGAACAAAATCTAAACAGTTGTTTTTACCAAAAGCTAATCTCAAAACTGCTACAGTCTGCTTGTTATTACTTGTAAGACTGTTGGTGAATGTTTGGGAGCTGCTCAGAAAATAAGAGTTTTTTCACATATGTGAATATAACACTTAGATATATGAATGTTATAAAATTCAGAGTAAAAGTCAAAACTGCAAAAAGACAAAATCATTTTGGAACGTGGTCAGATAAATGATTAATTAATAAGAAAGTTCTACATTTCTTTTCATGCAGAGAGAAAATAATGTGTATGGGGTAAAAAGAGTAATATATATCTATTAAAAACATCTGGTAACACATACAGATATACAGGGATATGTTAATATATGTAAAAATGAAGAAAAAAATGTAAGGTTTAGAACACAAAGAAAAATAAGGTAAGATAAGAAAGAACACAATGAATCTTAATTTAATGTAGAGATATTTGGAGCACATTACAAATGCAGCTTTTTATATTTTACCATAGTTCCTATATTTATTATTAAGTGCGTAGAATTAGTTTGTGTTCATAGATCCTGTGTTTGTAAATACTGTATGGGACTTTCTGATATGTAACTATTTTGTTGTTGCCTGTTGTTGCAGCAGATGGGGACTAGACTGGATGATGAAATGTTATCCTTCATCCATTCAGTCCTGTCAGGTTCCATTTCTACAAATTGGTTGAAATATAAAAATATATCTACTACATTGTGGTAGCGAATTCTCAGAAAGGCATGTAAGAGTACAAAGTCTGTTATAATAATACTATAAAAATCACAAATGTGAAAAAAAAAAAAAAAGAGAGAGAATGAATCTTAATCAAACTTTGTTATCATGAACAGCAAGCATGATATCTATAAAAATGTAACAGCTTTGAGCAAGCAATGGTAAAAAAAATTTGCCTGCAAGAGCCCAGCGAAGTTTCTGAAGTGTTTCAAGTATTTCTTGGATCTATGTAGAAAGCAGTCTTGAAAGATATAATAAATATTACAGTATACAATAAAATTATTTTAATTTGTGTTTACAATCATAAAGGAAGTTGCTAAAGCAAAGGATATTGACCAGATCTTGAATAAAAAGAGCAAAAGTTACTCAGTATTATACTCAGTATTATTTTTAAGGACTGGAGTTTTAAAAATTCTATTGTATTACACATAAGTTTTCATTATATATTTATATATATATAGGTTTTTAACAGTGTCATGGAATTGCCATGATTTACCTGATCATTCTGATCTACAAAGTGTGTGAAGGCAGAAATGAAAATTGGGATTTTTTGAAGATGTCATTAAGATCTTAGCTTGAAGCATAGTTGGTAGTTAACTTTTGCTGATTACCAATGCTTGAAAGGATCTCTTGTGAAAATGAGCAGCTATGTCATGTTTATAACTCCGCAACACTATAAATTTAGTTAAAATATTGTTTAGGGAATGTTGCACAAGTTTTACACATAGGTAGATCACTTACTGCAAGATATAATCGATTTCTTAATTTTCAGGAGAAAACATTAGTGGGAAAAAAGCAGCAGAAAGATTTCTCATTCATATGAGGAATTGCATCTGGAATGCAGAAACCTTTGGGTCGGAAGAAAGACAACAAACAAGTAAAATCCTACATTTAACTATCTGGGTAGGTCATCTATGAGGAGCGTGTGTTTTAGACCACATCTCATGAAATCTGTCCATATTTTATCTTATGCCATCTTTGTTCTTTAACTGGCTTCAGTGACTCTAAAATTCATAGCCTCAAAAACCTTATTTATAGGATCATATTTAAAGAATAATTTACCGTGGCACTGTCTGAGACATATAGAGGTAGTCCTCTCAAGCTGGCCAGAATCTGGAAGCGAAGGCTCACACTGGGGGCTTGATACGTGCCTGATCTCTTATTGTTTAGAAATGTCCACTGTTAGATTCCCAGTGGTTGTAAGCAAGTTTTCCCACTGGTTCCATGTACTCCAAAATAGAGACAATTCACTGCAGTGGTTGTGGAAACCTTAATGACTCCTGTCTATCTCTAGAGACAAAGATGAGAAATAATGTTATTTAGATACACATTCTTGTCTTTTTAAACCATTAAAAGGGGTTAATACAGTAATAGCTTAAATTTCCAGTGTAAATCTACTGTCTGAGGTATCTACATAAAATCTGCTTTCTCTATGGCCAGATACCTAAAACTTCTGTACATCAGTCACATGAATTAAAGGAACAAGATTCTATCCTCGGTTTAGACACTATATTCAAAGCCATTTTGTTTTTCCTTTAAAAATAAGAACATACTAGTAATTTGAAGGAGGCAAACTATTTGATCTCTCCAGAGACTTGGTAGTAGGCAACATGTGGGTCTTATGAAATGGCATAGTAGAAGCTCGGGAATCTCTGAGTCTAGAGTCCTAGTCACAAGCACTTGGATAACAGACATTTAGTCCAGAAAGACTTATTAAAAAAATGTTTCAAACATACCCACAAACACCAAGACACAAAATACTTAATGTATTTGTAAGATCTGTGGATCACAAAAATCAAACAGGCAACCATTGCTCAACCCTGTAATGGTTAGGCAGTTAGACTAGATGATTGTTGTAGTTCCCTTCCTCTCCTCTCCTCTCCTCTCCTCTCCTCTCCTCTCCTCTCCTATCCTCTCCTCTCCTCTCCTCTCCTCTCCTCACCTGCCACATGCTGCTANCCTCTCCTCTCCGAACCTCTCCTCTCCGAACCTCTCCTCTCCGAACCTCTCCTCTCCTCTCCCAGCCTCTCCTCTCCGAACCTCTCCTCTCCGAACCTCTCCGAACCTCTCCGAACCTCTCTGAACCTTTCCGAACCTCTCCTCTCTAAACCTCTCCGAACCTCTCTGAACCTCTCCTCTCCGAACCTCTCCTCTCCTCCTTTTTATTTTAAGATGCTACACTAATTTCTGGGGTTAAATTTTTTTTTCCCCCTCCAGGTATCTATATCTTTGAGGATTTATGAGGACAATACATTACTAAATATGTATCTTTAGTCTCTATTATTCTTTGCTTCCTTTAAATGAATATACTTCTCAGAAAAAAAAAAAAAAAAAA
>VZTM01007185.1:87874-136167 GCA_013400555.1 Jacana jacana | reverse complement strand
TTTAATTGCAGCAAATTTGAGCTGGGTCCAGGATGTATGGAGAAAAAAGAACACATGACATCCCTCCGTATAAAAATGTTTTGGTAATCATTCTGTTTAAATAGTAACGTTTTATTTTTTTAAGCACTTAGATTCTTGATCTGAATCCATATTCATGGAGGTCTGCTGTAATCCACTTTACCACTTAATGTTGCAATTCAAATGTTCAGTAAGAAGCAAAACCCTCCAGAATAAAGCATGAATATTACCGTGTGGGGCTGTAAAGAGAAGACTATTAGAATATATCACCAACACACTAGGGGACCATTTAGTGCACTGCTCTAAATACATCATTTAATTACAATGGAGACATTACTTCATGTTTCTACTGATGTAACTAAACTGGATTCCAGCCAGAATTCTTGGCTTAATGCAGTTGCAGAAACGTAAGCCTCCTCCTTTGCTTTTTTCATAGTTGCACTTCTTGTAACCTGCTGAGATGCTTCCTTCTCCTGTCACCTCGTTCTGACTGCCTTGTCTACTTCTAACTGTTGGACTCTAACACAGGAGAGTGTGTAGGATGCTTCTAGAATTGCTAGCTCCTCCTTGTCAATCGGTGGGAAACCAGGAGCCTTCTTTACCGAGATGTGGATGCTGTGTATTTTAATGGTGTGCTACTTTTAATTCAGTGCTNTTCTAGAATTTTTCTATTTTAAAGTTAGCAGCATTAACAGCATGTTTAACACTGATACAATTTTGCACGCTACAAGGTATATTCTTATCTTCTTTGTAGTAATTCAGGTTATTGTGAGCTAATTAAAACTCCTGGTACAACCCAGTACTGGAAAGTGTGTTTCCCAGCTGATGTAAATGCATATTTCCATCTTCCTCTGCTTATGCTCAGTGCTTTGCACAAAGAGCCACAATCCCCAGCTCTTGCTTAGACCAGGAAACGCCGTTTGCCTCGCACATTTGACAATCTTAAATGATGCTTGGCTATACCTGGGTAAACTGTTGTAAATCTGTTCAAATTGTGAGGACTATAGTAGAGGGCTGCAGATCATGAATAGCAGGGAGATCATGAAGAGAAATTGATTTGGTGTTGCTCAAATACATGAACTTGGAAGCACTCAGTGAAAATACTGTGCAGGTGTCTCAAAAGAGGTAGAGAGATATTTTTTTTTTCCCCCCATTTGTAAACTGGATTAAATTGAGGTAGCCTTAAATTGAGGTGCTGTTTAACTTTTAAAAGGTGGTAAGTACTTTATTATCTGGAAGAAATTCTGCTATGGCAGCTAGCCTCGAAGTATTGCTCTCCTGCACTTTATGTTTTTTGTCTGGAGGTGAAAGATGAAGCTAAATGGTCAGGAAGTTTAGCTCAATCAAAGAATTTAAATAACTGATAATTTAGTGTTGCTAAAGAACTTGAAAAATTCTCAAGTTTCATTTTTTTTCTGATTACGCTGCCACAATTAACATAAAAGTAAGTGTTCAATGTCAACAACCTTTAAATACTGTCTCTGGGACAGAAGTGCAGCCCAGAGGAAAGCAAAATGAGTCACTTGGCTTTAGAGTAGGGAAAAGCATTTTTCATAAAATTTAGT
The DNA here is from genome assembly GCA_013400555.1 of Jacana jacana. Classification (NCBI taxonomy): domain Eukaryota; kingdom Metazoa; phylum Chordata; class Aves; order Charadriiformes; family Jacanidae; genus Jacana; species Jacana jacana. The sequence continues at coordinate 134,584 of VZTM01007185.1, read as the reverse complement.
TGAAATAAGTTTTTCCTGTGAATTTGGATTAAGACAAACAGATGTTGGGTTCTTTTTTTGTTTTGTTGGTGGTTGTTTGTTTTTTTTTTTTTGCTTGGGAAACAACTCTCCTCCAACACTGTAGGTTAAACTTTAGCTGTATGATACAGCTTTGGACAGATTTCACTCTTTACCAGTTAATTTCATATGTAATAAACTGTTTACAGTAAAAGTCTTGTAGTGAGACAAATGTATGTATACAAAGACTTAAGTATTTGATTCTTTACTGGTAGCACCTTCATGGACCATCTCACCTTTTCGGAGCAGGAACAGTGTTTGTTGTATCAAAGTAGTTTTATCTCCATTTCCCTCCTAATGAATTTTTAGCATATGGAAATATTTCATTTCATTGTTGCCTGGGGGGGTGGGCAGTGAAGGGAGAGAAAAAAGAAGATGCAAGGATGTTTATAATTAATGTGTGAATTCATTTATTGGTTATTAGCAATGACTCCTATATTGCAAAATGATTCTTTCTTTAACTGTCTCAGCCTGATGAGTTATTGGTATCAGCTTATGCCAGTTTCTGTCTGACCCTGGACCCCTGTCAGTACTCTGCAGTCAAACAAGGCAAGGGAAATCTTGGAAATAGGATTGCCTCATCATTTTACCATTTCTTAGAATATTTTAGACTGTTTCTTGGTGGTTTGGGTTTTGTTTCCTTCATAGAAAGCTTCTTCTGAGTCCACTTTTAACCTATTTGTCAGAAACTGGTTCCTGGTACAAAATGGTTGATTGTACAAACTAGAAGACTTGACAGCTGTTCAATTATAGTAACTTGAACAAAGTCTTTTGTCTACTCAAGCAGGCCCTGACCTGGGGTGGAACATGTGAGAAAACCCATATTGTTCTGGCCACTTTTAAGGAAGTAAAATTCCTTCACAGGCCCTTTAAAAGCAAGCAAAAATCCTACAAGACACCCCCAAAGGAGTTGCTGGAACACTGAGAATACTAGTGCTGTACTAATGATTGAAAGGGTAAAAGCTCTTACTCTAAATGTAGGTCAGTCTTTAAAGACTGCTGCAGCGTTGGCACTGCTGACTGGCTCAGGTGATGAATTCTTACCTACCTCTGAAGGGAAACCTTGAAGGAGTTGTCTTTTTCACAACCAATAACAATCACAGAAGGAGATGAGACAGTTTCAGAAATCACATTAAGATTGTGTTTTGACATTCATTTTTGGTTTGAGTGACCAGGATCTGAATGGACAACATGGTGGATTTGGGGTTTTGGTTTTTTATAAAATTGTTCTTTTAACTTAGTTGAGCCTATTTTCCTCCATTTCATGGAAGCCTGACTTGCATTTTGGCAGATGAAAGGCTTTTTTTGCAGATGCCTTACCCATAGAAAGTGACTTGTGTGTGTGTGTGTCCTAGTTAGAATAAAGGCGGGGGGAGGCTGACTGTCATATTTCAGAGACTTTCATCTTGCTTTGTGTTGCAATTCCTCAGGCAAAAAGGATGGATAGCTGCAGATAGAGCAAAGCAAGTTGAAGAATTCTGGCAAAGGAAGAGAGAAGCCATGGAAAACAAAGCTCGAGCTGAGGGACACATGGTATGGAATCTGGTCTTCCTGTGTCTGTTACTGTTTCAGCATGCATTATGATTCTTTGAAATAGCATCGTAACCATGAAATGCTGGCTAAATATTTTCCCTAAGTATTAAAAAAAAAAGGTGAATGGGAAGTATGTTTTTATATTCTATTAATTGATTTTGTTAGAATGTAACAGAATTGTGCAATGCATTTCTCATGACTAAATTAATTAACAGAGGAAAGTAGCATTTTTCTGTGTGCCTAACTTGATATTGTGAAGTGTATAACATTCATTTACGTGGATTTCTGTTCACAGCTTTTAAAGTTTTGGTTGAAATGAAACTTTTTGTATTAGTCACTTGAACATAAAATTAAGTTTGATTTACACTGCTACTGCTAACGATCAGGCACTATAGTATGTTTTACAAAAATGCATTCTGCTTATTTAGAAGGTATTACAAAGACTGTCAGTCTGTCTGTCAGGTCTGTTGTTTCTAAAAACTTCAGTCTTGGGAGATTAACTGGTGGGCAGTGTCACAAAATGCTTTGTTCTTTATGCTTGCAGTTCTACATTCAGTATTCCTTTAGGAAGCTGGCTTTGTAGTAAAGTTCCCATGGAAATTGCTTACTTGCACTAGGACTTTGTGGGGTTGAACTATGTGTTTTCATAGTATGGAGAGTGTTGGTTTTTGAGCGCTTCTCCACACCATTCATCTATGAATTCATGTACTGTCTTTTCTTACCGATAGTAGAAGTTCCCAGCAGGTTCCTTCTGTTTGTGCAGGAAAAAACAAACTTTTATGAAAATAAAAAAAACCCCAAAACTAAACTTCTGTGACAAAGTAACGCGCTTGGTAGATGAGGGGAAAGACTGTGGATGTTGCTTACCTTGACTGTAGTAAGGCCTTTGATACAGTTTCCCACAGCAATCTCTTGGACAAACTGGCTGCTCATGGTTTGGACAGGGGAGTACTATTCACTGGGTAAAAAGCTGGCTGGAGGGCCAGGCCCAGAGAATGGTGGTGAATGGGGTTAAATCCACAGTCACAAGTGATGTTCCCTGGGGCTTGGTATGGGGGCCAGTCCTCTTTAACCTCTTTATCAATGGTCTGGATGAGGGGATCGAGTGTACCCTCAGGAAGTTCACAGGTGACACCAAGTTGTGTGGGAATGTTCATCTGCTGGAGGGTAGGAAGAGGGACCTGGACAGGCTAGATCAGTGGGCCAAGGCTAATGGGATGAGGTTCAACAAGGCCATGTGCTGGGTCTGGCACTTGGGTCACAACAACCCATGCAGTGCCATAGGCTTGGGGAAGAGTGGCTGGAGAGCTGCCTGTTGGAAAAAGACTTGGGGGGTGTTGGTTGACAGCCAGCTGAAGATGAGCCAGCAGTGTGCCCAAGTGGCCAAGAAGGCCAACAGCATCCTGTCCTGTATCAGGAACAGTGTGGCCAGCAGGACTAGGGAAATGTTTGTCCCTATGTACTCAGCACTGGTGAAGCCCCACCTTAAGTCCTGTGTCCAGTTTTGGGCCCCTCACTACAAAAGAGACATTGAAGAGTGCTGGAGTGTGTTCAGAGAAGGGCAATGCGGCTGGTGAGAGACCTGGAGAACAAGCCCTATGAGGGCACCTGAGGGAGCTGGGATTGTTTAGCTTGGAGGAAAGGAGGCTGAGGGGAGATCTCATTGCTCTCTCCAGCTACCTGAAAGGAGGGTGTAGAGAGATGGAGGTTGGTCTCTTCTCCCAAGTCACAAGCAATAGAACAAGAGGAGATGGCCTCAAGTTGTGCCAGAGGGAGGTTCAGATTGGATATTAGGAAAAATGTGTACACTGATAGGGTTACTAAGCACTGGAACAGGCTGCCCAGGGAAGTGGCTGAGTCCCCATCCCTGGAGGTCTTTAAAAGATGGGTAGGTGTAGTGCTTAGTGATATGGTTTGGTGATGTTTTTTGTCAGGGTTAGATTGACACTTGGACCAGATGGTCTGGAAGGTTCCTTCCAACCTAGACAACTCTATGATTCTGTAATTTCACTAGTTGGCAGCAGTTCTCATATAGGGGTAGTCCAGCAGACCACAATCATCTAAAAGGAGAAATCATTAGGGAGTCATCAACTAATGTGCAGGTCTTGGTTGTATGAAGGCTTGTAAGTCTAATGACTTGTAGTGAGTTATCCAGCTTGGGTTAAATGTAGTTGCTGCCAGTTTTAATTTTCAAGTGACAATCTACAGTTTGACTCAGTAGGTGAGTTGATGATGCTTTCAGTCATTTCTACAGGACAGCTGCTGGCCTAAGTTGCTACTTTGCTGCAGCTGTGTGGCATTGCAAAGCATTGGGTCCTGGTCTTTCAAAATTTTAGTGTAAGCAGATGAGTAGAAGTTAATAATATGCTAAAAGAAAATAAGTTCTCAAAAATCTTACATCCATTTTTTCTTGTTTGAGAGCAGTGATATAAATCTTCACTGGTCTGATGAAAAATACCGAGGCTAACTTGAAAGCTAGAAGAACAACGATGTGATTTGTTTAGTGCCCTTTAAGTTTTGTAAAGCCCAGGAACATGCATAAAAAAGTTAAAAATAAGTGTTTACTGAAAAGGTGAACTTGGAAACTATTCCTTTCCATTTTGTATGATTTAATGACCAGGCTGAAATCAGAATTCATGGAGTATTCATGAGTGCATGCTACTTGTCTATAGCATGGTTCCTTTAGTTTGGTCTCTGACCCCTTAGTCACTAGACTATTTGGATTCAGTCCTCCCTCCCAAGAATTTAGCTGGTGTAGTTACTTAAGGACTCTACAGTCAAGCCTGAGAAAGCTAAAGCCTGGCATTTAAAAAATACCATGTAACTGTCACGTGTATGCTTACTCTCTTTGTTGGATGTTGAGTTAACGAATCGGGATATTTTTAACCTGTTCAGCAGAGGCTTATCATGAACAAAATAATTTAAATGTTTTGGATTTTAATCTGAGTGGGAAATCTGGATGTAAATGTTTTGTACTGAACCACCTTAAGGGTTGAATCGTTTTGGTGACAGTTAGCACATTGAGTACATGATACAGACCAAAACCATACACTGTGAATTAGGTATTTTATTAGTTTTTTTAGTTTGCTACTTGCAGTATTTAAAGAAAAGAAAAAATAAGAAAAAAAACAACCCAAACCCAACAAGTAATCATGTGGGAAAAGCTTAATCTAAGAACATATAAAGATTCCACTTCTATTTTAAGCTTGGCTCAACAATAGCAGAACTCTGTGACACAATTGGTATACAATCCTGATGGAGAACTTGGGCCCACCAGAGCCTAGACTTTCTAGCATAGCAGAAGATCAGAATTTCAGGGAGAAGGCAACAGTAGCCTCAAAGATCTAGTCTCTCTATTTGGCTACTCGGGGTTTTTAGTTGCTGTCATATGTTTCACAAAAGTGAAAAAGGGGTGTTGGTTAACTTCAGAACAGCTGCAGACCTTTGGTGGATTTGGTTTCTTGTAAGTCAACAGTGATTGGATAAAGCAGATAAGTTTACTGCCCCAGCCACCTTAAATTTGATACCATTAAATGGCAAACAGGGTACACTGCAAAGCGTGGCAGATATCTATGGAGGCAGGACCATTTCTGCAAGAGGAAGGAAATCCAGAAACAAGGAGGAAGAGGTACGCTTGCCGCATGTTTGCTGCTTTGCTCATCACACAGCACTAGTTTTGACCTCGGCTGTGCCTGGTTTCCCTGCATGGTTCCTCTGTGTAACAAAATAAAAGGACTTTATAAATTACTAGGAAATCATTTACTGTATAAAATTCTGATGTTTGGGATGCGTTGTTCTTGGACTTGTTTGTTTGTTTGTTTGTTTTAAATAATCAAAATAATGGCTGTTTACGTCAGTCTGTCTCAAAGAGGTTCTCCAATGTGCATACATACAGATAGGGCTCTGTATGTCTTCATCCTGTTGTGACCCATTCCTAGCCTTCAACGACAGAAAATGAAATAATAGCTTAATACTGGGAAACACATGTTCCAGTTTTCTTTATTTTCATTAGATGAGAGGTTTTTCTGGAGATTAGTAAAGGCGAATGTGGTGATAGTGGTGTGGTGTGTGCTGGGGGTTGGGGTTTTACCCTTTTTTGGTTGGTTGGTTGTTTTTTTTTGTTTTTGTGTTTTGTTTTGTGGAATCTTATGTATTTTCAGTTAGCCAGACTGGTGACAGTTCCATTATAACTGCAGTTTATTTCCTTTGTTTGCCTTAGGAATATTTGGCAAGATTAAGACAGATCCGGCTACAAAATTTCAATGAGCGCCAACAGATTCGAGCAAAACTTCGTGGCGAGAAGGTTGGTTTGAAAAAGAATCTTAAACGTTCAGGGGAGTGGAAGGCTTTTCTCGTGGGCAGTTTTATATGCAGACGTGTGGTTTTGGTGTGCAGTTGTGTTCCACAGAGCAGCCAGCGTACCGCCATCCCCACCTCCAGACTTCAGACCTGGTATTGCATTGCCGGGCCTGCAGAGTCAGTGCCTGTAAACACAGCGTAGGGTTACATAGGAATTTAACATGTAAATTTCTCATTAAGCACTAACATGTTTATATTTATTTGCTTTCAGTTGTGGGAACGTCTCCAGAATTCACATTTTGACACTGCTCACACAGAATACATATGAAATGATTCTTTTCATACGTTCTGTAGGTGTGTGTTAAAGTTAGAAGCTCCTGGCATGAGCTCAATTTCATCAGTACACTCTTTTTCAAACATCGCTTTTCCAAAATATGTTTGTGCTGCAACAAAAGCTAAATATGCTCATTAGGTGGATTCAGAACAAACACTTTCTTAGGAATCAGATGAATAATCCGAGGTACCCTTGGCAGCAATCCGGTTACTTCTTTTAAAACGTTTGTGATGCAATCACTAGTGAATACGGTCCACAGTTTGTTTACGGCTTTTCATTAACCTCCTGTGTCATCTTGTTGTGCTATCTGTTCTTCCCCTTCCTGTCCCGTTTCCCATTCCTATCTTAATCAAGTGTTGGGGTTTCCTCAGGTCATTATCTGCTTATGTATTCACGTTGTACTTTGTGATTTAAAACCAGAGAAATGTTCCTGCCTCGCCTTACTTTAAGCGCTTTCTTGTGTATAGTGAGTGGATATACAAGGCAGGGGTATGTCCAGTATTGTCCAGTTTCTTTGGACCACTGTCCCAGCTAAACAGTTCTGCCCTGCTCTAGGTTTTGGGGTTTGGGTTTTTGTTTGTGGGTTTGTTTTGTGTTTGGGTTTTTTTTTAATGCTAAAATAGTCCATTTATCCTGTACTAGAGTCCTCTTTTGAATTGTTTTCTTTATTTTCTTTGACTTTGCACCTCACTGGTGAGATGCAAGAGAGCCAAATTCAGTCCCTGATTTGCGGTGTAAAACTTCTTTGGTGCATTGAGGAGCAACCCATGCCCCCCACAAAATCAAACAAACAATAAAAAACCCCACAGATCTCAAAGCTGAAGTTGATTCCAAGTATACAGTACATTGGAGTGAGGAGTTATCTAGTGAAGTCATGACCTGTGTTAGTCATACAGTCAGTCTAAATGATCCAAGTATTCACCTGATATCATTCGGCCTTGAAATACATGAATTAGTGCTGACTCTTTGAGGACTCTTGCTTTGCAGAACGATGCTGCCAGTTCTGATGGACAAGAATCAAGTGAGGAAGCAGAACTGAAACGCAAAAAGATAGAAGCACAGAAGGTAATTGTGGGGAGGGAAGGGAGGGAGCTTACTGTTTTCACACTTGTTTCATATCTCATGAAGTTTCTCACATTTAATTTTGCTATCGATAGTTTGTTCATACAGCCACCATACAGGAGGTTTTTATTGTAGATGTGTTGAGGTAACAATTCTGATCAACTGTTTTATCTCAGTAATTTTACAATATGTTGTGACATAGAAAAAAATCCTTGACTTGCTCCGCTGTCCTTGCCTTTGAGATTTTTCTCTAGGTCAGCTTTAATCCTAAAGGCAGTTTGGTATAACTTAAATAGCATTTTGATACCCAAAGGGAAAGGAAGATGTACTGTAAATAACAGCAGCTTTATTTCATTTAAAAGAATAAAGGAGGGTACGACTCCTTAAATGTGCTGACATGGGCTACATGTGGATTGGAAGGTGAGCTATGTACACCCCTGTGATGAAGGGCATTCAAAGGAAATGCATTTCACACAAATCCTATGTTTGACTGGAATATTTTTCCTTCTGGTGTTCTTCTGTCAGCAGCTATCTCTGCCCAACAGTGCATAGCAAGTATTACTCTAGACTATCATTGTTTTTTGTACTCATCTGCAAAGAGCAATGTTAAAAAAAAAGCTAACCCCACACCTTACCTTAGACCCAGAGCTGGAACAGCAGCTGAAGCTTTTAGTTTATGTTGCATAAGTATGTAAAGTTTAAACTGAATATTTACTATTTTACAATTAATTCATTTGGCTTCAAAACTAACTTTAAGTAGAGATTCTAATTTTAAATTACTGTTTAATATTACTAGTTACACTAAAAATATAACCATACAAATAAAGAATCGTAATTAATGTTTTGAGGAGTTGCCATTATTTCAATGTAGAAAATCAGTTGTTACACTCTTGTGATTTTGATTTGTCAGTGGAGTCCTCCCTTCACAGTCCATACAGAAATAAGCAAGAGTAAGCAAGCTGAAGTAATAAAGAATGTTTCTTTTTAAAATGTTCCAAATGTTTGAAATGTTAGAATGGGGTACTAATGCTTTCTGTGATTTTAAGTTGGTCTGTTTTTTGCTTGTCTGTTAACTACAGGCCCAAGCAAATGCTCGAGCTGCAGTTCTGAAAGAGCAGTTAGAGCAAAAGAGAAAGGAAGCCTATGAAAGAGAGAAGAGAGCCTGGGAAGAACATGTAAGAAAATAAGTCTTGTTACATGCAGTTAAAGTAGGTAGTGCCATGTCTTTGGATAATTAAAATCTCATACTGTGATTTTCCAAGTTCAGATAATTTGTCTTCTGAAGTCGAGAGCATCTGTCAGTCAGAATGGCTTCATTTGAAGCCGTGGGTATGCACAAGTGTCTTGGGTGTACTTGATTGAAGAATATGGTTCAAGAATTGAAGAACATCAACCTTAAGAATCATTAGGATTACCTTAAGCAATTTATTAATGATCTGTAACTTACCCAAGTACATGTAATCTTTTGCTTCTGTGTGTTGTGGAGCGACAAGTTCAACTGGTAAAATATCGCTACAAAAACCAGGATGTTGTGAAACTGAAACTGGAAATTGTTGACAGGTGCAGTTGGCAGTTGTCTTTTGTATGAAAATGTGGGGCATTATTGCTCTTTTTTAAGGTGTGCATGAGCCTATTTGATACTACTGTGTTTAATGTGTGAAGTCTTGAAGTTAATGTATTGATTTAAATGTTTTAATTTTGAATCTATACAGCTGATAGCGAAAGGGGTAAAGATTCCTAATGTGCCTTTCCATGTGGGAGCTACAGAACACAGTCCTGTGCACGGACTACAAGAGCCTGGAGCAGCTCTTCCAAAGCCACAACTTCCAGTGAAGCCTGGCACACCAGTCATCTCCATGACTTCTGCTTTGAAGGAAGTGGGTGTGGTAAGTACTTTTGTAAAAAGCGTAAAATGAATGGCAAAAACCCAAACTGATTTGAAAAAGAATGTTGAGAATGTGTACATCTGTACACTAAAACTAGAAATTCAGTGGGTTTTGAACAAAATGGCTTATGATGAATCCTAGGGTGCAATTTCAATTGTGATCAAGGTAGTGACTGTTAGTGGAAGAGGACATTGACTTAACTAGCATTTTGATCAGCCTTGAAGAGGGGAATAAGGAGTTTGTAACCTGGTGGAAGTGAGAAAATAATTTTTGAATAATAGAAATGATAGATTAATTATATGAATCCTTGTTTTCAGTGAGTTTGAAAGTATATGCTGATTATAACACACAATATAAAGTTTAAGAGACTTGAATCTGGTGGTCTTGTCTCTTCCTACTGTCTAAAAGCATTAGAGACTTCCTAATTTCTATGATCTGGGGTCTGGTACTGTGAATGCTTACGTGTTTCTCTCAACTACCACCACTTGATTTAAGTAATAATTGTGAAACTGAGCACATGAGTGCTTGTACAATTGGAGTTTTTAAGCACAATCTCTGTTAATTTGAACGCTAACTTTCAGGTTTTTACCTAACCTATTCTCTAGATTTCCGTGTAGTGTGGGGTTATGCTGTATAGGACCATCGAGACTATGACTAGGGGAATATAATGAAACTTGGTGCTAAATAGTGTATATAAAATGCAATAGACAGCAAGATATCAGTTGGTAGCTGGAAAAATAAGTAAATCGGTGTTTTGGCAAATACTTAAATCATTAGCACACGTTTTTTCTCCAGGTGGATAGTTCACCTTGCTGTAATGCAAGATGGTGACTGTAAGTGACTAAAAATAAGCACACGGAGCAGTTGGAGAAGACAAGCCTTGTACACAGAAACTATAAATTTTACGGGTTTGCTTTCAATTTTTAGTTTTAGCATTTCACATATTTGCTACTTTACAATTTTGTAGGGCAAATATACTTTGTAAATGAAGTAGCTTTTGGAAGTCTGGTAGGTTTTATGCAATAGTTGACATTTCATTGCTGTCTTCATTGAGGCAGATGAAGAATTATGCAGAACATTTTCCTGAAAAACGCACCACATGAGGGAATGTTTGCCTCAGTGTAGTGTAATTGTGAACCTACCTGGTCTCAAGCAACTTAATCTGTGCAAACTTTCTGATGTTTTCAGATGCCAAGGAACTTATTCTCTACCGACTTGACATTACATATGCTGTAGTCACTGAAGCAGTCTTTTCTCCCTTCTGCTTTTCTTTACAGTGCTCCTTGACTGTGTCCTGGCCATTTTGGTTTTTCGTTGTTGTTCCCTTATAGAATTACTCATTTCTATCATTGGAGTTTGGCGTTTTGCTGTAGAGGTTCTGTCTAGCTTTATCTTCACAGGTTTCATACTCTGAGCTTAAACTGAGGCCGTTTTGTTGGCTCACAACTTTCAGACAGTGAATGGTTCAAAGACTGAAGCTGCCCTTGGAACTCTGTCTTTGGGAAGCCCCATAAAAACAGAAGCATCATACGTTCTTTCTTGGTTTATATGCAGCTGTCAGTGAAAAGGGTTTAGGATGATTTTTGACTATTATGTCTATTAATAATCTCAAGATTATTTTTTTCTGACAAATTCTTCTACATTCTATTTCATGTTTCTTGGACTTAAAAGGATGAAAATGTAACTGCTGTCCAGGAAGTTGAGGAGGAAATAAAAAAGCCAGATTTTGCAATGCAAGTATGTAAAATTTGTCTCAGTTTGATTTAGTTCTCCCTTCCTTTTAAGCAGGGTACTATTGTAAGTTATACATGTTGACCCTTATTTCAGAGTAAACGAGAGATACTGAGAAGATTAAATCAAAATTTTAAAGCTCAAGAAGACGAGAAAGTTAAAAAGGAGTGCAAAAATATTTGTGAATCAGCTGAGTCTGAAGACAGTAGGGAACAGCAGGAGGGTGACCATCCTCTTCAAGGAGATCGCAAAAAATGGGGATCTCGGGCCTCTGAGTTGGTAGTTCCTCTGGCTCAGTTATCAATGGAAGATTCTCTCTTTGGGACAGACCGTAAGTACTCTTTTTTGTCACTACACTACTAGTAAATCAATTTACCCCACGGGTAGTATTGGTTTGTATAACGCAAGTAGAATCATAGAATCATTCAGGTTGGAAGAGACCCTTGGGATCATCAAGTCCAACCATCAGCCCTACTCTACAAAGTTCTCCCCTACACCAGGTCCCTCAACACTACATCCAATCTACTCTTAAACACAGTCAGGGATGGTGACTCCACCACCTCCCTGGGCAGCCCATTCCACTGACTGACCACTCTTTCTGGGAAGAATTTTTTCCTAATGTCCAGCCTAACCCTACCCTGCTGCAGCTTGCAGCCATTCCCTCTTGTTCTGTCACTAATTGCCCTTGAGAAGAGACCAGCACCAACCTCTCTACAAACGGCCTTTTAAGCAGTTGTAGAGAGTGATGAGGTCTCCCCTCAGCCTCCTCTTCCTCAAACTAAACAGTCCCAGCTCCCTCAATCGATCCTCATAAGATTTATTCTCGAGGCCTTTCACCAGTTTTGTTGCCCTCCTCTGTACTTGCTCCAGCACCTCCAGATCTCTCTTTAAGTACTCTTTATTATTTTCATCATCTTATTGGTTGTGTGTCACTGCTTCTAAAAAACCAGGTGGTTCTGTATTTCCTTGGATAAGGAGTAAGGTACGGGCTGAATAATTAATTGGCCTGCAGGAGATTCAGCAAATCCCTTCCTAATTTCAACCCATAGTTACCTGGTTAAACGCATGCTTGTTCTCTCTATAAGTGTCTTTTAAATAGGTACTAATTTAACAGGAGGAATAGAGTACTTGAAATATGTGAAAGGTTCTTTTATTTAACTTCAAAATCCTTTTGCATTGTCAGTAGAACAAGAAAAATGGCAGGTTTTCTCAATTTATAGCTGTTACTTCTGTTGCACCCTTCATTGATCTTAATTTGGTTTTGTTTTGGTTTTTAAATCAAGCTTGTCTCTTCCAGTTTTCTATCTGCCTTCTCTGGTCTTTTTCTCGTTTCCTAGTTTCAGTGTGTCTTACTGAGGGTCTGTTTCACATTGTTAAAATGAATAATAATTGAGAATGTGACAGACTTATTTCATAGCAGTGCAGTTCTACACGGCTAGGATGTTAGAAGATCAAGAAAGTTCTTTTGCTCTGTTCTTCTTTGTTGCTTTATATCCTCTGTTTCCCTCGGAGGGAGTGTCGTGGGTTTGACCAATTGGACAGATGATGACCCCTCCTCCCCCCCCTAAGGAAAAGAGAGGAGAGGAAAGGATTAAGAGATTCAGGAGTTTANTACCATCCCTTGGTATAATCAGGTCTTATCACTGTGAGACGAAACACTCTCTGAACAATGTGCTGTTAGTTTCAGACTTTAGTCAGTTAGAAGAGGCCCAGCTAAAAAAGTAAAACTACTGAACAGAAAATTGGTTTGTTTTGCCTCAAACCAGGACAGGGAGAAATAACAGAGATAAATGCCAAAGGCTATCAGGGCAAGAGACTGCCTAGTTTCCCATTTCAGGTAAAGTTAAGATCACTTTGTGTCTGTTTTAAACGTTTATCATACTGTTTTCTTCTGGAGCACTTGAATTGCTGAAAAGATCTCCTGCTGCTAGGAAGTTGCAGATGCTGAATAACTCCTGTTATTAAATGGAATTGGCAGAAGAAAATCTCTAGGCTTTTGAGGACAGTCTTTAGGCTGTCTGACTTGGGGTGAGGTGGCATGAGTCTGGCTCTAGTTCTTGAGTTTTGTGGAGGTGGTTTGTTCTTTATATAAAAAGCGAATACAAGCTCTTTATCTCTAAAAGTTTCTATGTTTGTGTTTTAACAGGACAAACTCTGGGGGAAGTAATTAAAAAAGATAATGGGGAACCCCACAGGAAAGTCTGGGGTAAAAGCCCTACTGATTCTGTCCTGAAGATCCTAGGAGAAGCGGAGCTGCAGCTGCAAACTGACCTACTTGAGGATCTAGATGTAATAAATGGTAAGGACAGCCGATAGATGGCTGCACTGCAAGTGCAGGATGTGCCAGACTGTGAGTTCATCTACTAAACCAATTTTGAAGTCATAAAAGCATATTCTATCCTCACCTTTGCTTTCCACTTCTGGGCATTGCCTCATTCTAAATGCCAGCACAAGCTGATGTTGGGAGACACCAAAATATTTCAAACTCGGTGAATTGGCAAGAAATTGAGAAGGATGTGCTGAAAAGGAAGGACCTTCATTTTGTTGAAAAGTCTTAGACTTTGCTTATTGATAGAAACAAGTTTGTTTTTTAAAAGGATATCATTAACTGAATATTGTATTACATATTTCCTGTAACATTCATGCTAGCATATGACTTACCAGTGGATTATTGTTTTTCCTAGTCCGTGCCTGCTTTTTGTTTTTTCCAAGGGTGAAAGGATTTCTGTTTATTCCTACAATAAATTTGTACTAGTGATAATCAGAATCATCTAGGTTGGAAGGGTCCTTTAAGATCACAGCCTCATGCTGCCAAGTCCACCACTAAAGCATGCCCCTAAGCCCCCTATCTACCCATCTTTTAAATATCTTCAGGGATGGGGTCTCAGCCACTTTCCTGGGCAGCCTGTTCCAATTCTTGACAACCCTTTTGGTTAAGAAGTTTTTTACTAATATCCAATCTGAACCTCCCCTGAGGTCATTTCTTCCTGTCCTATGGCTTCTTACTTAAGAGGAGAAAACAACCACACCTCACTACAGCCTCCTTTCAGTAGTTGTAGGGAGTGATAAGGTCTCTCCTCAGACTCCTTTTTTCCAGGCTAAACAACCCTGGTTATCTCAGCCACTCCTCATCATTCTTGTTCTCAGGACTTTTCACCAGCTTTGTTGTCCTTCTCTGGGCACTCCAGCACTTCAATGCCTTCCTCATAATAAAGGGCCCAAAATAGATCACAGAATTTGAGGTGTGGCTTCAGCAGAGCCAAATACAGGGGGACAGTCACTTCCCTAGTACTGCTGGCCACTTTATTTCTCATACAGGCCAGGATGCTGTTGGCCACCTGGGTGCACTGCTGGCTCATGATCTGCTGGTTGTCGACCAACATACTCAGAACCTTTTCTGATGGGCAGCTTTCCAGCCACTCTTCCCCAAGCTTGTAACACTGCATGGGGCTGGTGGGACCTAGCATTTGGTCTTGTTTCACCTCTGTCCTGGGTTGGGGTGGATCAGAGCCAACATTCTGTTCAGTGAGAGAAGCTATTACTTGTTGCTGTGGCAACCAGGGTTGGCTGACTTGGTTTTTTTCTCCATGGAGGGTTGGCACTGGTGGGGAAGAGTGGACAGGTCAGGTGGTGCAAACTGGGTGGTACCCAGATAGGGCATTCCAGCCCATGTGCTGTCCTCAGTATAAAAGCTGAGGGATCGAAGGGTCAGTTTTTCTTCAGTGACCGATGTCTGAGGACCACCCTGTCTTTTATCTGGAATCCATTTTCCATCCGTTGCCAAGTCCAGTCTGTAACTTCCCCACTGCCTTCTGGTGACATCTTCTGGGAACTTGATATGGTTATATAAATATAGTATCTATTTAATTATTTCATTTTTTAAATTGATATTTCATTAAAGTAGTTTAGTTTTTCTAAACTCATACATCACTTTATCTGTCTTCCTCTCCTTGGAGTAAGAGGTCGCGGGGGATCATCTGTCGTTTTGTTGTTGGCCAATCTAGCCTGAACCATGACAGCCTCATACTGTGGGCCTTGACCCGTTGATCCAACTTGTCTAGATCCCTCTGTAGAGCCTTCCTGCCCTCCAGGAATCCAGCAGGTCAGCATTCCTGCCCAGCTTGGTGTCATCTGTGAACTTACTGAGGGTGTACTTGACCCCCTCAGATTGTTGATAAAGATATTGACCAGAACTGGCCTCGATACAGAGCCCTGGAGAACATCACTTGTGACTGGCAGCCAACCAGGGTTAACTGCATTCACCACAATTCTTTGGGCATGGCCATCCAGCTGGTTTTTATCCAGCAAGGAGTATACCTGTTCAAGCCCTGAGCTGCCAGTTTCTGGAGGAGAATGCTGATGTCAAAGGCTTTATCAAACTCTAGGTACACGATATCCACAGCCTTTCCCTTCTCCACTAAGCAGATCAAGTAACGTGGCAAGTAAAACTCAAATTTTAAAATTCTAGCTTTCTTCTTCATGATAGTTAGAAGAGTTTGCATGCTTTTATTTTATTTTCCTTTAAAGAAACAAATATTCTCCATTCATTTGGTAGTCATATTGTAGTTTATTATCAAACTGTGTCAAGGCACTGGTCAAATAATAGAGAACATTTGTCTCAGGTACTGCAGAACCTCTCGAAGGAGATCATCAGTCCGTAATTGTAAAGGAGGAAAAGGAAAAGAAATCTTTTCCTACTGTTGGAACTCAGTCTCCAGTGCCAGCTGGTACCACAGGGTCTGTCATGAGTATCCCAGAAGAACGTCAAGGAGCTGAACCTCCCCAGGTGCAGAGCAAACCCATTATGTTGGTTGGTAAGTCACTTCATTAGTAATTCTAATTTTCCAATTCATTGAGAGCAAGTAATGATCCTGTATACTCTTCTATCTTCCCGTAAGTAATGTGCAGTCTTTTATTAACACCTTTTAGGTAGGACCAAGTGCTTTCTGTACCTGTGTTGTAATTTGATTTACTAATTTATTTAGTAAATTTCCAGGAACCTTTTTTTGTGTGCTTTTAAAAAACTCTCTCTAGGGTACAACTGGAATTCCAAAGCGCTTCACTTGTGGTGTTGATGTTGGGTGCTCTGTTTTTCCCCATCGACTGGGCTGGAATCTTGTCCCCTGTGTGACTGCAGGGCCCTGCTGACAGCTCTGGGAATGCTCAGAAAAGAAAATTTATTGGAGCTCTAAGGCATACTTCTAGTACCACAAACAGACTTTCAGCTCTGGGGTAACAAAACTGCAGTTGTTTCTGGAAAATGCAAAAAATTATTAAAGCTGAAGGATTTAAGTGTAATCTTAAAATGTATAATCTCTCCTGTCTTCTTGTTTGGTTGGGACTCGTTTTTAATGAGGTGTATGACTTTATTCACTTTAGAGCCTGACGATTTGGAAGCAGAGATGTTGGAAGAAACAGAAGTTAAAAAGCACCAGAGTAAGGAATTTCCTGTCACTGTTAATGAAGTGTGGGTAAAAGAGAAAGAGGATAAGTGAGTACTCTCTTCTTCTGATACTTCTCTCTCCCATTCAAACAGCTGGCTTGAGCCCAGTTAGCATTTAAGTACGTCAGTCAAAACGTCAAGCTTAGCTACAGCTTCACTGCTTCTCGGCCATCTCAGTTTTAATGCTCTGCTGGCTGCTGATTTTTTTTATTCAGTAGAACACTAACTATTTTTACATGGTGTTTCCCCTGGATGTGGTATTTTATGATAGGGCACAACATGATAGAAGAAATGAGGCGGCTTCTGAGACAGTAGCGCTTGACAAGGTGCAACCACAAAAGGAAGCCCCAGAAGGTCAGTTGAACATACCTTGTTTTGTTTATTGTAGCTGTCAGTTTGGAGGACTCCAGCCATCCCCTCTCACTTCTTCACTAACCCCCAATGAGCAAGTTAATGATTATCTTTTATCTTTACTGTATAGAAGAATTTCTTACTCTTCAAGGTCTTTTGAAGTAACTTCAGCAGGTCTGTTTTGTGTGCTTTTAAAAAACTAATACATTGGCAATACTGCCAAGTATCATTAGCGATACTATGGCAGCTATTTATGGATGGATTAAACAGACTAGGATTTTTGCCCAGTGTTGGGGCAAATTGTGTCAAGGTGGTTTTGAAGAAACCTAGTATAAGGCAAGAAGCACCAGGTGAAAATGGTAACACCATATTTCAGGTGTGGCCTGGATAAAGAGAAACTAGAAGGCACGAGGACAGAATGGGTTATAGCTTTTCTCAGAAAGTTAAAATGGGAGCATTCCATGTTACAGCATCTTTACTAGAATAATCCAAAGAGAATTTAATACTTCTACAGTGCTTTAACTGTATAATAGAAATTAGTTTTATTCACTTTACCTTTTGTTTAAGAACTTGGGGGTTTTAATCTATTTAGATTTTTAACAGAGTTTCTTCTACCATAGCAGAAACTTGTTCCAGTGACTGCCGGCAGCCTCAGCCCTTATTCCAGAGGGTAGTACAGCCCCCAGCTGTACCAGCAGCCTCACCAGCTCTGTCAGCTCAGTCTTCACAGGAAGAGCCTTTCGTACCTCGGTCACGTTCCATATCACCAGCAAAAAATAAAGGCAAAAGTTCACTACTGATTGGACTTTCTACAGGGCTGTTTGATGCAAATGACCCAAAGGCAAGTTTAAAAAACAAGGAATACTTTAATTTCTACAGTAGCAATTAACTTACTTTCTTATTGGGCTGAATGAGGTGTAAGTGTTTCAGCGTTCAGTTTGTCTAGCCCTGGCTGCCCTGCAGTGTATCTGCACTGTGGTCATTGAATCAGCAGCACTGAGAGTCTCTGGTTTCAGCATTCTGTCCAGGTGTTTGTGGAGGAATGCCACCACTTCTGACACATAACAGGGAACTCGTGAGGAAGTTCTTAACTTCCCCTGCTGGCTTTCTGTCTTTTGTGCAGTTTTCTAGACTTACTGCTACTATCATAAACCCTGCACAGATTAGCAAAGGTATCTTGTCATTTCTGGCAACAATTGGGTTTCTTTCCTGTAGAATGCAACCAGCTGGCACAGGTTCTGGCTGTGAAGCAGGATGGCTGAAGCGAATGAATGGAGCCAACTGCTTCCTTGAAGCTGCTGAGTGGGAGTGGATTCTGGTTTTGATACGAATTTAAAATACTGTAACAATAGTTATGGAACAAGTAAATGAAACCAACTTTAAATTACATGCAATACTTGCCTGAGTTCCAAAGTGTCTAAGAGCTGCTTTTTGGAGGAACAGTGGTGGCAAGGTTTCTCTGGAAACACCTGCCTTGCTCTCAGTCAGTACGTGTAATGAAGGATTTCCTAGGTGGTGAATGCCAGATAAAAAGGAACGTTTCTCCTTTTGACTCCCAGCTTTTTTTTTTGTGAGTGCATGACAGGAGTTGCAGTACTTGAATAACTGAATATTGGGTAATATCTCCTGGTTGATGCACTACTAGGAAACGTGGTATCAGGGATTGTGCTGTTTGCATCTTTGGAAAAATGAGATTTCTTGCTGAGTTTGTATTTGTTCTCACAGATCCATGTATTCAGAGAAATGGATTCATGACTCTAATTTTGATTCCCCAAGAGTTAGTCTGTTGTTAACTTCCCTAGTTTATGAAGCTGCTTATCTGGCAATTGGATGATAATTACAGAAAGGCTAACCTGTGAGTAGAGGGAAGATGAACATTCTTTGTACCCTGTGTCAGATTTAGAGTAATGGATATGCGTTATAACGAAGCTCTTCAGTGTATCAGTACCAAGCACTTCAGTATGTCTTGGCTGTGTTTGTCCCACAGTTGTTAATACGGTACCAGATGAGCTCTATGTAAGAGCAGAGAACTTGGAGAAAAGCAGCAGGTTTGGTGTTGCTACGCTGCGGTAGACTTGATGAAAGAAAGCAACAACTTCCTTGTCCTCATTTGGTTGCATTTTACAGTATCTGCAAAGGGGACTTTCTGGAATCTCCCAAATCTGCTTCTGCTGCAGCCCTACCCAGAAACTAAGGGAGCCTTCAGCAGGGAGCGGGGAAGACAGAGGTGGTGTCCTGTGTGTAGGCAGGTCTGTGTGTTAACAGAAGTCGGATAACCGGAAAAGAAGCATTTTTCAAAACACCTGGAACCTTTCAAATGCTGGGGCAGTCAGTCTTCTAATTGTTCCTTCACTTTGGTAGTGATGGTGAAAAAGATTGGGTGGTCCTTTGGCAATGATATTGTGGCCACGTGCTGATAGAGATCTGGCATTTGAGCACGATTACAAATACCCTCTGCTGGTATAAATTGGCAGATTAAGAAGATGAACTATTTTTATGTATTTTCTTTCATTTAAATTTATGGGGCTTCAGTAGGAACAAGCACTGAATGTACAGGCATTCACAGCTACGTTGAAGGGAGGTGAGGCTTTATTGGTGAAACTTCTTAGTGCAGATTAGGCCGTGTTTTATTGATGCTGTGGTGAATATTTAGTAATCTGAGGGGATTCATGAATTCCTTGAGAGAGATCTAATAGATTACTGAGCAAGCAGTTACTTTGTTTCTGCAGCGATAAATTGCTGTTGTAAATTGAGCTGCTACTACTTCTTGTACTGAACTTTTCTAACACTATGGACCTGCCTTGAAATATAGTGTGAACCAAAGTTACTGTTTGCAGTGACCAACCTAGAGAAATAATTAAATGTCACCTTAAAAAAAATATTCAATTCTAAGGTCCAAATTCAGTTCTAAGCTGTGATTGTCATACATCCATGTAAACAATGCCATAAACATAGGTTATTTATCCATTGCAAGGTCCCTCTTCTTTAGATAGCTGTCAAGGTAACAGTCTGCACAAAGCTAGAATTCGCCTGTCATTTGTTGTTCCAAAAGCTTTTCAGTCACTGTAACCACAAAGGCAGAAGGAGTGATTTCCTTGTAGCTGAGAGGCAAAATACAAGATGCCAGATTTTCAGCAACTGGAGAGTCTGTGCTAGACTTGGCTGGTTTGAAATAGGCCCTCAGATGGAAAAGGACACACAAAAATACAGTCTCAGTTGAAACTCTTTGGTAACCTCAGACTGTCTTTAGTGTTTACACCAAGGAGGCTTTCTGTTACCTTCGCAGATGTTGAGAACGTGTTCCCTCCCGGATCTTTGCAAACTGTACCGAACTTTAGTTGATGTTCCCAGTGTAGCAGATGTGCAGCACCAGCATAATCTTGAAACAGATGATACGGAGGATGAGCAAGCCAAGGAAGGACCCTCCGATTCTGAGGATACGTGAGTGTACTGAGTTTATCAAGTATTTCAACAGGCGTCTTAGATCAAGAATGGTTTTGGTCAGATGCCAACAATTATACACAGTATACCTCCAGGAGGGGTGTACCCAAATTTTAAAAATCCTGTGTTGAATCACCATTTACTGAGTCTTGTTCCAGAGAATTGAGAAGCTAAAAGGATGTAGTGCTTACAATGGCTGTCTGAACTTCCTTTCCAAATTCCATCCAAGGTGTTATTCTCTCTGGCCTCTCTGCTTCAAATTCCACTGAGATGGATGAAGTTGATGGATATCACTCTTCTAGAAATAAAGATTTCTAGCAAGTTTTTCTTGATATAATTCTGGCAGTCTCACTCATCTGTCTTCTACTTTGGGATGTCCTTCAGGTCCCTCAAATTCTTTCAAGGGCTTCAAAATCTGGCTCTCAACTATTCCCTGCAGCTCATGTAGTCTACGAGGATAAACTCATCTGGTGTATCCATTCTGATTAAGATTTAGGTCTCTCTTTGCTCCAGACACATTTTAATCTGGACTAGGAATGTTCTGATTGCCAGGGTTCTATGATAGTGCACAAGTAGATTTTGAAATTATCTTACTAATTAAGTTGACTAGAGGTTCTGTCATCATCTTTCTACAGAACGGTCTGATACCTGTTTAGCCTGATCTTTATTGCCTGTATCTTGCATGATACAGTGGTAACAATGCTGTAATCGTGTGGGACTGGAGACACAAATATTTGTCTATTTTATTGGCTTAACAAAAGAGACAAGCTCTTCTACAGGGTTTGTCTCAAAGTATTAATTTTATAACCTTTATATCCCTTTCTTTTAGCATGTTTGGGGAGGCAGATACAGATTTGCAGGAACTCCGTGCCTCAATGGAACAGCTGCTTAGGGAGCAGCCCAGTGAGGAATTCAGTGAAGAGGAGGAGTCTACCTTAAAGGCCAGTGTCGTCAGGTGCATAACGAATGGTACAGAGCTGGAGGAAGGAGATGAAAACAACCCCAGCAGTGAAAGTGCCCTTAATGAAGAGTGGCAGTCAGGTATAATTTCTATTTTACCTGTTTTATAATTTATTGATGTTAACAATTCAAACACAGAAGAACTTTTTTCCATTGTATACTTATAAAGCTGTAATGAATAGTTTATTTGCAGAAGTGGGGTTTAAAAATCAGAATGTTTAGACTTTCTGAACGTTAAGGTCAACATCTAAGCAACGTTTGATGCTGCAGATTGAATGCTGGCCATTTGTTAGGCAGTGATCTTAAGTCACTCTTTCTCTAGTTGTCTAAGACTTGTCTTCAAGGAGGATCAAAGAGTGTGCACGTCATCTGTTTGAATAATTCATGACTGCAATGTAAGTGAAAATTAAATAGGGATTGACGTGACTGGAGTATCTGGGATCCAGCTTATGTTACAATTAAGTAATTAACAGGCAGTCTAACGGACCATGAGAAATTATTGGTCTTATCCTTAACCCAAAATAGCTCTTTAATGCAGTGAAACTAAAAACGAGGCTGCAGTAGCGGTTTGCATGAGCCGCAGACAGTGGTGCTCTCAACTCTCAGTTCTGTTATTTCAATTCTGGAGGAAATAGAAGTATTTTGCTACTGCTGTAAAGTGCATTTAGAAATACAGGTATAAAAAATGGATAAAATCATTGTTCTGAAACATCAATTTGTGTCATTTTGGTTTACTGAAAACAATTTTAAACAAATTGAAAATCTGTGTATGCTCCCGTAAGGTATTTTCTATAGAATCCATTTCAGTCGGTATTTTATGGTAAAATAAA
The DNA here is from genome assembly GCA_013400555.1 of Jacana jacana. Taxonomy (NCBI): domain Eukaryota; kingdom Metazoa; phylum Chordata; class Aves; order Charadriiformes; family Jacanidae; genus Jacana; species Jacana jacana. The sequence goes on along the minus strand of VZTM01007185.1, from coordinate 112,657 downwards.
CACAGGCACTGCCATCTTCTTTAAATGTTTTGGCAATGCCAATACTGTATGCTAATCATGTACAATATCCTTGTATGTCCCTGTATTCCTTGTTCCTACCACTCTGTCCTTGTTGCAAGCGTTACACCACCTGGTGTCAGTGTCCCACCTCTGAGACTCGTCACATCTCAGAAAATGCAGGTTTCATTGTTGGGGCTGGGAGGGAGGCCTTCAAAATTTAGGGAACAGAGAACTTGAAACCAAACTTATCCAAGATCCAGAAGTCAAGCAGAGTCATCTAATGGGGTTTTAACCCATATACAAGTATTCTTTTTATTTTGATGATCATTTCTTATTGATATGACTGTTGATACTTGAATCAGGGATATGATTTGGTCAGGATTGTATTTTACACCTAGTCACATACAGGACCTGAAAGTACTAGAGTTTTAATATAACCTCACAAAATATCTGTGACCTCTCAGACAATACTATGTCTTTTTTTTAAAGATTTGGTAACATAAGCTTTGAAATCTAAACTGTGTTATGTTTTTTCTTTCTCAGGGTAGATAAGTCCTTTCATAATGCTTTATTTAAGGAAGTATTTTTCTTAGGCAAAAGCAGTTTGTATTTTATAGTAAGAATTGTCTTGTATTTTTACATAGATCCTTTTTTTCTTGTTGTTGAACTTGCCTAATGGTTGACTGATCCAAACCTACTTGTAAGATTTCTGTAGCCTACAAACAAAATTACTTTCACTTTTGTTTGATATCTTATTGAACCACTTGGCACACGGGCTTTGCTACGCAAAGGGGATGCACTCATAGGAGAATAAAGAACTTTGTAGCTAAATTAGTGCTGGGTTTTCTAGACTTGCTCTGTGGAACAAGGTACATCTCAGTTCAGAAATTAAATAACCAATTCTTAATGTACATCTTACTTTCTGCTAGAAGACAGCTGCTTTCTTAAGGAGCTCTTGTCCCTAGTGTAGGACAGCCACTGAACCCTGCATCACTTCCACCTCAGGAATAAGTGGAAAGCTTATGTGGAACAGTGCTTTGGGAAATAGAAGTCTGCTTTCAGGCCATACCATGTTTTCCTTCAGTAGGAATACTCTTATGGCCAGCTGTCAGAGTGGGGTTTTAAAGGAGACAGCCAGATGCTTCCCATTTGGGATTTGGAATTTCTTTGCTGTCAAGAAAGGGAGTGTTCCCGTTACTGTGGAGGTTGTCCCAAGTGTCTGCTGACATCATGCAGTGTTCCTGAGTTAGACCTGCTTTTACCTGTTTACGTTTAGAGGTCTGTATGGATAGCAAGTCCAGGGACATAGAATCATGGAATCATTCAGGTTGGAAGAGACCCTTGGGATCATCAAGTCCAACCATCAGCCCTACTCTACAAGTTCTCCTCTACACCAGATCCCTCAACACCACATCCAATCTACTCTTAAACACAGTCAGGGATGGTGACTCCAACACCTCCCTGGGCAGCCCATTCCAGTCACTGACCACTCTTTCTGGGAAGAATTCTTCCCTAATGTCCAGCCTACCCCTACCCTGCTGCAGCTTGCAGCCATTCCCTCTCCTTCTATTGATAATTACCTGTGAGAAGAGACCAGCACCAACATCTCTACAATGCCCTTTCAAGCAGTTGTAGAGAGTGATGAGGTCTCCCCTCAGCCTCCTCTTCCTCAGACTAAACAACCCCAACTCCCTCAATCGATCCTNTTAACATTGGCCCATCATGGAAACAACCTTAAAAATGTAGGAAAACTGAGGGGCTTTTACTGTTGTTTTCTTTTCTTTCGTTGTAGATAATAGCGATGGAGAGATTGCCAGCGAATGTGAAGACTGTGATAGTATCTTCAGCCACTTGGAAGAGCTGAGATATAACCTGGAGCAGGAAATAGGCTTTGATAAATTCATTGAAGTTTATGAGAAAATAAAGGTTTGTGGAATAACCTCAAGTGGAAAATATTTTAAGAAACAAGATAAATGTACCTGGGGCTGTTTGCTGTGCCAGTAACTAATTGCATCGTGTGACTAGAATCAATGCTTATTTCTTTAGTCCCTTACTCTGTTTGACACGTGACAATACAAACAGAAAATACAGTGCCATGAGATGAAAGAGGAAAAACTGAATAAATGAGGACTACTTAATTCTATACCCATTTCAATTTTGACAACATGCATTGTCCTTTCTTCCAGGCTATACACGAAGACGAAGATGAAAGTATTGATACTTGTTCAACCATAGTTCAGACTATTCTTGGAAATGAACACAAGCACCTGTATGCCAAGATACTGCACCTGGTCATGGCAGACGGAGCTTACCAAGAAGGTAATCAACTGTACCCTGGCAATTACAGCTTATGCTCTATTTTAGACACATGCAGTAGATGCTAATATACTTTGAAAACGTATCTGGGCTCTCTTATATTGATTGGCTACATTGGTAAAAATATTTTTTTCCCATCTGGGGTATTTTTATTCCCACAACAAAGTGTGCCAGAGCTTGGTTACACCCACTGACTGCTGTTCTAACAGCTTGCACGTGTACGGTCAGCTGTAGCAATAGCTGTTTTATGAAGGGTGCAGTATAATTAGTCTGTAAATCAGGCAAATTGGGAAGACACAAATCTAGAAAAGACCTTCGAGAACTAAAACCAACTTTCTCTTAAGAACTGATGCATTTTTAGCTAAAGAAATACTGTACTTTCAATGGGTTTGCAGTATCACTGCTTTTCTGAAAAGACAATTTCATGTGGCTCTTTGTCCTATAGTTGTCCTTTTTCAGAACTTGACATGGAGGTACCATCCATCCTGGTGTTCAGGTGGCTCAGTAGCACACAAAGAGAACTTATCTTGCTTGGGAGCCCTGCCTGGCGTAGCACAGATAACCAGGCAGATGGTTGGTTCCTGGATCGTTGAGTCACTCTGTGAAACACCACACAGATCACTAGCAACGGGAAACGACTTTTGGGTTTGCTCTCATGTCAAACTTATCTGCAGTTAGGCAATTTTAGATTTCTAATGATGGAAGTCTTGACAGGAGAGGAAAAAATTTCATTTAAAATCTCAATTATTTTAGCAGAAATCCGAGGCATTATCTATTTGCTTTAGGAATGTGTGCAGTGATCACTGCTTCATGTGTTTGAATGTGGAGAAAAAAAAATGTTGTAACCTGTTAACCAACATCTCATTTCTGCAGCTGTTAAATTCTTTTACAAATGCATTGCAGTGGCAGCGAATAAAGGGTCAAATAAGGTTACAGCTTTCTGTAGGTTTTATCTGCAAATGCTGGGGTTGGAGGGAAAGTCTTAATGAGTTTTAAACATATAATAACTTTTAAAAAATCTCATACAAATTACACTGTCTGAAATGTTCTTTGCTACTGATGTAGAGTCAGGCAGTAAGAATCACCAGGACCGTGGTGTTTTCCTGCTGCATCATGGAATATTTTTTTCACCAGTATTTTTTTCAACCACGGTTTATTGCTTTAATGACAGAACTGGGGAGAGATGTTGAAGTATTTCCTTTTTCAAGTGTCCAAAGGAAATGGTAGCTACCGTGTTACTGGTTTCTTTTCCTTGCTGCTTTGCCTTAAGGGTATTTAAAAGCAGCACTGAAAGGCTTAAATGACAGTTTGCTGAAATGTTGGTGCACAAATTGTAAGCTGTCGTCTGAGGGAGCCCAGTTTAAATGGGCTGACATTGGTCTGGGAAGATGGTGATTAACGAGTGGCTATTTTGAATAGCTTCACTTCCAATGCTGGATTTTACGAAGCTTTGGCAGCACACAGAAATGTAAAGAAAATAGTTCTTTACACTTTAGGCATTTCAAATACAGGTGGTAGTACTACAGTATATAAAAAAAACCCTTACATTTAAAGTAGTTCTTAATTTCAGACATTTAAAGAAAAAACTCCTAAGCTAGTAAATGAGAGTAGAGGACAAGTAACAGAAGCATGTTCTTGAGCTGCTGCCTCAAAAAATGGATACTCTTCAAATAAGAAAAGTTAGGAAAAATAAGTATCTCTACTGCTCTTTGCTAAGAGGATTGTTCTAACTGAAGCAGCCCCTTAAGATGGAGATACCTCATACTCACAGATCCACGACAGGTGACATGTTCCGTATTTGTACACATGGGGATTTCAAGACAGTTCTGGTAGCAGCCACTCCACTGGTGATCTAGTGAATTCTCCTCTTTCTGCTTACCTGATGGCGGCTTCTCGTTTGTTGGGTAACCTGGGCTTGAGTTTTGTCTGTGTTTGTCACTACTTTTCATTGTATCTCTCCTGCTCTCTTGCTTTTTTTTACAGATAATGATGAATAAACCCGACTCAGGAATTCCCTTTTTACTGCTGTGCTCCCCCACAGTGTTTGAGGTCTGCAGCTGAGCAACAGATGGGAGTGGAGAGTGGAACCACGGGGCAGGAGAAGCAGGGCTTCAGGAAATGTTGAATGTATGAACCCGAGGAACACCATGCCTTTTAAAACTGAGATACCTTATGCATCTCTCGTGTCTTCTTGCCTACGTGCTCATTCAATGCTAGATGCCCAAAATTAAAAAAAGAAACAAACCAAACCCCAGAGCAACAACAAAACAATCAATCAGCCCCAACGTGTACTCTCTCAAATTCCAAAAGAAATGTAGGAAGGAATAGCTTAGATACTCCGATACAAATCTGAGACCTACCATTTCAAAGAGGTTCTGCTGGATCAAGTTGGCTGGTCCAGTTAAGACTGAAAGCATAATTGTGGTGTGGAAGGACCCACATCTAGCTACTCACTTACACACCTCAAGTAGCCTCTCTTTACACCTACATAAAGAAATTACTTGGTATTTATTAACCCTTGTGGTTGTATTTTAATGGCATCTTATTCTAGTGGTCCAGTTTGAGTATTTCACTTTTTTTTTCTTAATAAAAAAGCTAATGTGTTTTGAAGCTGAAGGCTTCTGTCAGTTTTTAACTGGTGTCATCTGAAATATCTTAATGGTGTTTCTAAATCAAGGCAAACTGGTACTTCAGTCATTGTTGAAATGTTGGGGGGGGTTGAGATTGTAAAATTTCTTTGTAGCTAGAATACTTTTTTCCCCCCAATATTTTTCTTCCTCTTCCCTTTCCAAAAATCCCAAGTTCTTTTGAATTTTGTAATCTGGTCAAGGATGATGTAGGATGCCCTTGAATTGAGAGGAGTGGGGTCTTTCCAGTTTGTTTTTAAATTCTTACTGTTAACTCTCATGGCTCCCAGCCATGGCCAGGGAATAAAATACTGCAGGCACAAGTGCTATGTAGGAGCTTCTCACCTTTTCTACCTTGATTTTTACCACTCCAGGAAGAAAGAAAAAAACAACAAACCACCCCAAAACAAACAGACAACAACAACAAAATCCCAGGTCTTCCCACCCACCTTCCCTTGTCCCTCCTGCCCGAGCAGTTCTGTGCAGGGCAGGTGGTAGGTACGCTGCAGTTCTCCACTCGCCTCTGGAGCAGCTGTATTGGCTTACCCATCCACCAAGTCTCCTCTTACAAACCTGGTCAACTGTCAAACTTCCAACTGCCCGACTGGAGAGAAACAGATTTGATTTGATTTTTTTTCAGCTACAGCCGGTCACAATCCAAAACTGTCCAAAGTTACTTTTCCCCAAAGTAAAATCAAGTATATATATATATATATATATGTATTATTTAGAACTGTCAATATGTACATGATTTTTGTAAAATTGTTTTATGGTGTTGGTATGAAAGTTTTGCCCACTGAAAAGTGTTAATTTTTTGAAACACATCCCATTCTTAAAGGGTTGATCGACCTCCCTCATTTCAACTGTATCCTGGGAATCTGCAATCAGAATAAAATCAAAAATCCTAAATGCCTTTAATATGTTATTTTTTTAAAAATCCTTATGGACTTGATAACCACCTCTTGGCTCATCTGATGAGAAAGTGTGATCATTGCTGGGCACAGTCCTGGTTCTGTTCTGTGCTGCTTCTCTTCTCCAACCCCTTCCTCTTCTTGAACTTCCCCCAGTAAAGGTTGGGGCTTTTCACTGGGCTTCTCTTCCCTCCCATGTTTCTCTGCCCAGTTTGGGGAGTTGATCCTCACAAGCTGCATCATCCACGATGCTGAAAACTTCAGTAAAGAATGAGTCTGTGTTCTTCTCCCTTTCAGGTTTGCTTTTCAGATCAGACCTTGCCCACCTTCAGGGGGGAGGAAGCAAAACCTTTAGATGAAAAAGAATAGAGATTAACTGTGTGGAAAGGGGAAAACAAACCAGGTGGTTCATTCTGCGCTCTCTGGTCTTGAATGTTCTCAAGGTGATACAGGTGGGGAGTACCTAATTCATTTTGAAGTGAAATCATACCCTTACTGACAATCCTCAGTGCTTGGGCAGCGTGCTGGCTTGCCTCAGCTGTGAGAAATGGATAGAATCTGCAGCCTTCAAGCTTTCTGGACAGAGCTTTTGATCAGATACTGATTTGAAACATATGCATGGATTGTGCGCCGCTTCTCGGGAATAATCTTCAAACCTGCCAAGGGCTACTGGATACCCTTGGAATCCCTCAAGAGCTAATTGAAAATTGACCCAGTAAATAAGTTTCTTTGCTAAAGAAATACTTTTCTCTGAAAGTTTACACCCCCAGCTCGCGGGCGCTGAGCAGACACTGGGGACAGTGGGACTCGAGGCTGGTTCCTTGGTCTGTACGTGGTAACTGACAGCAGCTGAGCATTTGCCGTGAGTTCCCGTGACGTGCACGGTGAGGCGTTTTGGGTTGTGATTCCGGTAGCGAAGCTGAGATGGGGAGCGGTGGCTTTGGCACACAACACTCCAGAAACTGTTTCACGTCGTATTCCTGAGCCCTGACGCCAACAGTAGGTCAGATGAGGAATCTTTTAAAAAGACAAAGGAAGCACAAACAAAACTCCCAGCCCTACACCCCTCCCAAAAACCCCAAAGGCCAAAACCCCCAAACCTCCAATGCCTCTTGTGCAGTGTGACCGCAGTGCGTGCCACTGGCCTCCCCTGGCTCGCTGTGCCTTTTGTAGCTGCACCCAGGCCTTGAAGAGCAACATGGAGTGAAAGCCCAGCGGTGAGGCAGAGCTGGAGAGAATGTGTCCTGATGGAGCCTCGACTGCTGCCTGCCTTCATCTGGAGCTGAACAGGAGGAGCAGTCCTAGCCCCAGCGTTGCTGCCCGAGTCCTTTTTCAAAGAACTGAGCCCTTTGCTCTTCAGTTTGCTGAGCTTTGTGTATTTGAAGTAACTACTAGCAGGTAGGTCAGAAAATGCAGTCCCTGGCTGGGCAGCACGAACCCAAGCGCTCACTCACCTTTCTGGGCCTGGTTAGTGAAGGGCTGATTGAAACAAAGTCCCAGAGTACCGTATTCCTGACACGGTTCTCCGTGCCCCTGTAGACAGCTAGAGCATGTGTCAATAATTCTTACTTCAGCTGTTAGAGCTGCTGTCTCCCTCTTGCTCTGATTTGTCCATAGATGTTCATTCAAACCAGAGAAGGGCAACGAAGCTGGAGAGGGGTCTAGAGCACAAGCCTCGTGAGGAGCAGCTGGGGGAACTGCAGTTGTTCAGCCTGCTGAAAGGAGGTGGGTTTCAGTCTCTTAGTCTCTTCTCCTAAGTGATAGGACAAGAGAAAATGGCCTCAAGTTGTGCCAGGGGAAGTTTAGGTTGGATATTAGGAAAACCGTCTTTATCAGAAGGGCTGTCAACCTTGGAACCGGCTGCCCGGGGAGGTGGCTGAGTCCTTGTCCCAGGAGGTATTTAAAAGACGGGTAGCTGTGGTGCTGAGGGACACGGTTCAGTGGTGGTTTTGGCAGTGTTAGGTTGCTGTTTGGACTCACTGATCCTAAAGGCCCCATCAAACCAGACCATCCTACAATTCCCCACTAGCCCTTCTGTTCTAAAGCTTTACAGTCTTGCTTCAAGCTGTTGAAAACTTGCAAAACATTTTTGTAAGGTTTGGGTTTTTTTCTCCCGCATTTGTTTGTAGGGGAAATTACACCACCCCCCCCCCAAACCTTCTCTGTCCTCGACTCGGAGTTGAACAGAGAGTTCTTAGGAAAGCGTTTAGAAGAAATACGCAGCCCCAAAGCCCGCCTGGGGCTCTCAGGGGGCGGCGGTGTCGCCGCGCAACCGCCAGGTGGCAGCATAACGGCGGCGGCGGCGGCGCTCCGGGCCGGGGGGCATGCGGCCCTGAGCGGGCGGGTAGAGGGTAGCGAAGGGGACCGGGGCGAGCGACACCGGGCGACCGGGGAAAGCAGAGCCCCTCCGCCGGGGTACCGGGGTTTGCAGCGGGGCGAAGCCCCCATGCAGCCCGCGCTTTGCTTGGAAAGCTGAGGGGGCAGCTGGCGGGCGGGGAGCCCGGGTCAGCGCGGAGATTCCTAAGTTCCTGTGACGGACTTGTCAGAGTTGGAAGGGACCTCTGGAGATCATCGAGTCCAACTCCCCTGCTAAAGCACCATTGCCTGGAGCACATCACTCNAAGAACTGAGCCCTTTGCTCTTCAGTTTGCTGAGCTTTGTGTATTTGAAGTAACTACTAGCAGGTAGGTCAGAAAATGCAGTCCCTGGCTGGGCAGCACGAACCCAAGCGCTCACTCACCTTTCTGGGCCTGGTTAGTGAAGGGCTGATTGAAACAAAGTCCCAGAGTACCGTATTCCTGACACGGTTCTCCGTGCCCCTGTAGACAGCTAGAGCATGTGTCAATAATTCTTACTTCAGCTGTTAGAGCTGCTGTCTCCCTCTTGCTCTGATTTGTCCATAGATGTTCATTCAAACCAGAGAAGGGCAACGAAGCTGGAGAGGGGTCTAGAGCACAAGCCTCGTGAGGAGCAGCTGGGGGAACTGCAGTTGTTCAGCCTGCTGAAAGGAGGTGGGTTTCAGTCTCTTAGTCTCTTCTCCTAAGTGATAGGACAAGAGAAAATGGCCTCAAGTTGTGCCAGGGGAAGTTTAGGTTGGATATTAGGAAAACCGTCTTTATCAGAAGGGCTGTCAACCTTGGAACCGGCTGCCCGGGGAGGTGGCTGAGTCCTTGTCCCAGGAGGTATTTAAAAGACGGGTAGCTGTGGTGCTGAGGGACACGGTTCAGTGGTGGTTTTGGCAGTGTTAGGTTGCTGTTTGGACTCACTGATCCTAAAGGCCCCATCAAACCAGACCATCCTACAATTCCCCACTAGCCCTTCTGTTCTAAAGCTTTACAGTCTTGCTTCAAGCTGTTGAAAACTTGCAAAACATTTTTGTAAGGTTTGGGTTTTTTTCTCCCGCATTTGTTTGTAGGGGAAATTACACCACCCCCCCCCCAAACCTTCTCTGTCCTCGACTCGGAGTTGAACAGAGAGTTCTTAGGAAAGCGTTTAGAAGAAATACGCAGCCCCAAAGCCCGCCTGGGGCTCTCAGGGGGCGGCGGTGTCGCCGCGCAACCGCCAGGTGGCAGCATAACGGCGGCGGCGGCGGCGCTCCGGGCCGGGGGGCATGCGGCCCTGAGCGGGCGGGTAGAGGGTAGCGAAGGGGACCGGGGCGAGCGACACCGGGCGACCGGGGAAAGCAGAGCCCCTCCGCCGGGGTACCGGGGTTTGCAGCGGGGCGAAGCCCCCATGCAGCCCGCGCTTTGCTTGGAAAGCTGAGGGGGCAGCTGGCGGGCGGGGAGCCCGGGTCAGCGCGGAGATTCCTAAGTTCCTGTGACGGACTTGTCAGAGTTGGAAGGGACCTCTGGAGATCATCCAGTCCAACTCCCCTGCTAAAGCACCATTGCCTGGAGCACATCACTCAGGACGGCATCCAGGAGGGTCTTGGAGGTCTCCAGAGAAGGGGACACCACAACCTCCCTGGGCAGCCTGTTCCAGGGCTCTGTCACCCTCACCGGAAAGAGGTTTCTTCTCATATTGGAACTTCCTGTGTTCCAGCTTGTGTTCGTTGCCCCTCGTTCTGTCACTGGGAACCACTGAAAAGAGTCCAGCTCCATCCTCCTTCAGCCCACCCTTTAGATACTTATGAGGATTAATAAGGTCTCCCCTCAGCCTTCTGTTCTCCAGGCTAAAGAGTCCCAGCTCTCTTAGCCTTTCCTCATAAGGGAGGTGCTCCAATCCCTTAATTACCTTTGTTGCCCAATGCTGGACTCTCTCCAGTAGTTCCCTGTCTCTCTTGAACTGGGGAGCCCAGACCTGGATGCAGTATTTCAGCTGTGGCCTCACCGGTTTACAGGTGTTTCCTTGTATAAGGCCATGTCCTGGAAGCTCTCCTGGTAACACAGATCTTTGCATGTTTACCAAATCCTGTTATTCACAAATAATTTACACATGGAAACCACAGGGAAATACTAGAACTTGCTGAAGGGGGTAACAAGCCTCTGGCTGGAGCACGGCTTCTCAGCTTGTTTCATCAGCCCATCCCTACCTTCCCTTTCCTGGGGGTGGCACACCGTGTCCAGTTTCCCCAGATGACTGGCTGCAAATGTAAATAAACCAAAACAGGTCACTTTTTGCCCAGTTAGGATGCTGTGTGTGGCTGGACTCTGTATCCAGCTTCCCCTCAGGCAGAGGGTGGGGTAGAAGCCTGCCCCTGCCTAAATGCCTGGCGTGACTTTCATCTCTCTGCTACAAGCACCCCATCAGGGCTCCGATGAAGCTCCACTCAACTTTATTAACTGTCATAAAAGAAAGACAAAGATAGAATTTTGATTGTGTTTTTTTTTTCCAAGCCTTTAAAAGGTGTTTCTTCCCAAAACATCACGTGCCTTCTCAAATCTTAACAATTTTTCATTCATGAGCCACGTGGGCTAAAATTTAGCACACAGTAGAAGCCGATCGTTGCCATTCCTACCGCATTTCTGCTTTGCCATTTGTACCATACCGTTCTTAGATGGAGCCGTCTGCGGAGCTGAAGTACCAGTTTTAAAACCCATAAACAGCTTCTTCTGCTAAATTAAATGTGTGTGTTAATGCAATGCACGCTCCAAATGCATTGCCAAGCTGAGGTTTTCCAGCTGAGCTGATGAGTTCATCAATTCAAATGGTATTGCACTTTTAACGGTTGGCTTGTGCAAGAGTCTTAAAACCACTTCTTCAGCAACTAAAACCTGAACTGAACTGCTGCCATGAAGATGTATTCGTTTGTAGTTACTTGTTAGATGCATCCATAGGGGTTCAGCCGCTCCAGCTAAATGGCTTGCCTTGAGCACCCCTGATCTCCTGCACTCTTCCAGATTCCGTTTCTGAGTCGTTTTTAAACCAAGATTTGATTTAGCTAATTCTCCACACTCTCTTTTTAACAATATAGTTTGGAAACTCGCAGAGCCAGAGCCTTGGAGAGGTTTTTTTCACATCCAGCTGCACAACAAAAGCCCAAAGCAGGCAGGGTCACAGAAGGAGGAAACTCCAGCGCGGTGGCGTTTGCTCAGTGTCAGGATGGCTGTGACAGTTCTTCCCACAAGCCACCCCTGAGGGTGACTGTGTGGAGTGTGAGGCTGGGGCGTCGCATGAGTCACTTCTGCTGGGCTGAGGGATGTCCCCTCGGGGACGGCAGTCAGCCAGGAGAAAACACAGCTCGGTTTTAAATAGCGCTGGGGCTGGAGCTGATGCAGACACGCTCTGCGGATAAAGGAACCCTAATGAGGTCCCTCACATACCCTCAGTTTCCCTGTATCCCGCAGGCACTCCTGACACTAATCTCTTCTCTAGGGGAAGGGACCAAGTAGGCATTTTTGCTGTGTTTGTTTCTCACACCCTACATAGGATAAGACATCCCCAGATTGAAACTTTAGGCAAAAACTCTGCAGTTTAACTCTCTTAGTAAAATTAAACTCTCTCAATAAAGTTAAGAGTTAAGTTAATAATAAAGTCTCTCTTAATACAATTTGAAATCTCAGGCAGTACTTCAGGGACGCTATTTTAACCTTCTGTCACCTTCCCCGGGAGCAGCCAGTTCTCATTGCTGTTTCTCTCATCCCTGCTAGGAACGTTTTAAAGGTTACCAGAGTCGTTTTGCCAAAGAAAGGCACGTAGACACGTAGCCTTCTCCTGAGAAGTGACTGCTCGGATGGGGATGTAGAAAAGACAGAGAGCCCGAGACACCTTCTGGAGACATTCCAAACCCGCCTGGACGCGCTCCTGTGTGCCCTGATCTAGGTGTTCCTGCTCCAGCAGGGGGATTGGACTGCATGAGCTTTCAAGGTCCCTTCTAATCCCTGATATTCTGTGATTCTAAATAATGAGCTCTATCTATTGTGGAGCTACACCAACACGACCACTGCTTAAAGGCTCAGTTGGTCTCTCCTTCCTATAAACTGCTGGAGCTGTTGTACTTCCTCTATAACTCATTTCTTGCTCTGTATGAGACTGTAATAACTCTCAATAATGACCAAAAAGTAATAGAATGCATCTAATTTACCCTTCTTGTAGCACTCTCAGCCGATCCTTTCCCACTGCTCTTAGTTTTGGTAACTCACGTGGCAGTTTGGAGTATGTTAGTCTTGTTCTCCAAATCTGTAAGAGAAGAATCAAAAGATGCAGAAGATTATCCTGCCAGTTGAGCTTCTCAGTAGAGTAAATTTGGGCTTCACCCTGGACATACTTTTATGCCTTTTTAATTCTAAGCTATAGTAATATTTTTTAGTTTTTCATGCTTAATAATTTTAAAGCCTTATTCAGTAGATCTGAATTATACTGTTAGCAAATATATATCTGGAGAATTATTTCCACAGCAGAAAAACATCTCTAATGTGATTTTTATCTATTAGTAACATAGCTTTTTTTTTTCAGCTATTGAAACACCCGACTGCACTGACTCGTATATCCTGTTCCACCGTGGACTTTAGTACATCAGTTAATGATCACAGTGCCCTGAATAATTTAAGTCACTTGTATTCACTCAATTCATGGCAGGGCCTCCTCTCCTCAGATGACCGCTATTGTTTTCTCTACATTGGGCAATCTTGTTTGTCCAGGAAGAGACTGCATCAAGTTCTGACTCTAAGGGGCAGTGGGGTTAAGCTTCACCAGCTGGGAAAAGGAGCACAGTTCAATCCTGGCCTGAGATCTTTGTTAACCATGCAGTGATATTACAGTAACAGATGGATTTTTCCACCATAAATACCAGCATCTAGCCATATATAGAATCACAGAATCATAGAACAGTTTGGCTTGGAAAGGACCTTAAAGACCACCTAGTTCCAACCCCCCTGCCATGGGCAGGGACACCTCCCACCACACCAGGTTACTCAAAGCCCCATCCAGCCTGGTCTTGAACACTCCCAGAGATGGGGCATCCACAACTTCTCTGGGCAATCTGTTCCAGTGCCTCACCCTCCCCACAGTAAAGAATTTCTTCCTAATATCTAATCTAAATCTCCCCTCTTTGAGTCTAAAACTGTTTCCCCTCATGCTGTTGCTCTAGTCCCTGAGAAAGAGTCCCTCCCTATCTCTCTTGGAGGCCCCCTTTAGGTACTGCAAGACCACTAAAAGGTCTCCTTGGAGCTTTCTCTTCTCCAGGCTGAACAATCCCAAATCTCTCAGCCTGTCTTCATAGCATAGGTGCTCCTGCCCTCTGACCATCTTTGTGGCCCTCCTTTGGACCTGTTCCAACAGGTCCATGTCCTGTCTACATGCAGTAGTGGATGGTGGATGACCACAGTCATAAGTCCTCCTTCCTCCCGGTAAAACCTAGAGAAAGCGTGAGTCAAATCCCACTGTGATCTGATAAGATGCTCCCCTCCTCAGCACTCTGTTCTTTCCCCCCTGCTGCTGAGTATCAGGACGACCACCCCCGTGCTTCGGCACAAAGCACGGCAGCGCTGGGTGAGCTGCTGCCAGGACACTCTGAGCCAAGCCACCAGACTCCCAGCTGCAGTTGGCCAGGATTTGAGCACATCTCCCATTGTGCTTATTCTGCCACAGCCAAAGCAGCCGCCATCAGAAGGATGGGGTATAACAGATGGAGCTATCACCTAAACCACTTTGTAACAGTTCCTAGAACTCATCTGCCAAAGCTGGTGCAAGACGGCTTGTGCGGTGTTAGTAAGAGAAATTTATGCAGGAACACGTGAAAAGGCCTGCTGAGGAGCAAAAGCTGTGTAGGGTACCGTGTTTATCTAGCATTAATCAAGTTGTAATGTACTTACTTAACGCCACTTTTGTTTTCTCTTCCTAGCAAAACTCCCCACTGGCATTTATTTATCTTACAGCAGTTAAAAATGTGAGAAAAGTATAACTAAAATAGTTTAAAAAAATCTAGTAATTGTGAAATCGCCTGTTTTATCTTATGATAAACCCCAGGAGCTTGTTAGAGGGATCACACTAATCCATAGGACAAAGCAGGTCACATCCCCTCCTGCAGCCACTAGCTCTAAGAAATCCCTCTGTGATATCCCAACACAGGTATCTTCAACTGAAATTCAGAAGCTTCGCACGCAGAGCCTGTAAGATGTGGGGTGTCTCTCCTGCCCCTCCATTCAGCATGTCTGTCTGCATTAGTGGTGCCCAAAAAATATGCTGCTCACTTACAGTTACACTGATGTTCATGAAAATCGCAGGTACCTCATTTCTGGAAATCAAACCCTGATACTTTTTCAGCCTTAGGGAACCGTAATTCCTTGCTGTAGGATAGCAGAGAGGTCAGGAGGCTTTGTGATCCTTGGACAGAAGACTGTGTGGAATAATAGAATGAACTGGGGAAAAAAATGTGCTGAAAGCATCTGGGAGTTTTTGGTGTGTAGTAGACGATATATTCTATACTCACTTTCTGTGACTAAATTTACTGTTACCGAGGCCTAGAATTGGCCAAATAAAACAGCAGGGAAGCCTTCTCTGTGTTTCTTCCCTCCATTTCTCACTAACATTTTTACATGCACTCCCTCCCTCTCCTAATGGAAGCTGGGGGAAAAGTGCCGAGTACAGCACTAATGACATGAAGAAAAACACTGAGGGAAGCAGCAGGGAGGCCAAGGTTTCAACCACTCTCCCTCCCTTGCCCAGGAAAATTTCAGTGACCTCTTGACACCTCCCATGGGAAACTTTAAATTGACAGGAGTATTTGCCAAGTAAATACAAAAAATGGCATTAAAATAGTATTGTTTCTGACTTAATCCTCCCAAAGTCAATGAAAGTGAGTTAAGGTTCCCGCAGCAGCTGTAACGCGCTAGCCTCGTTTCAGATGGCAGTGTATGTGGATCCGTACCAGCATTGATTAAAAACCACTTCCACACACTCACCAGTATTCACCTGGGAAGCTGAAAATAACAATGCTTGTTCCCGGATTATCCCGGTATTTTGGTTCAGACTGCTATGCTTCATGTTATCCCACACTTCCTAGAGTCAAACCACTCGTTTGTCCCATGAAAACACAAAGGGAAAGCATTGCAAGTTTGTTACACCCCGACTGTGTGTTCTGCCATGTTTCTGCTGGGGTAAGTTATTCAGGAATGATTACTGGGATGCTTGGAAAATATCCTGCCTTTATTATCTGCCCACTGCCAATGTTTTTTCTGAAATCTGATGATCTGTAATGGAAGGACATTAGAGAACACTGCATCTCAAGTGTCTCCATACCATTTCTCCCCACACCTAGAGAACTTGTGTGAACGCAGCAACACTCGCCGGTCATTACTAACTCTGATCCTGCCTGTTAACCGTATTCCAGGAGATGGGTCACTCAACTGGGGACCTGTGGTTTAGCTCTTGGAATTGTCCCTTTGCTCCCTCCCCAGCAAACCATTTCATTTATCCTGCAGAGAAAGCTGCATCTATGCCCATCATTATCTCCCTTCATTTATCTTGCCTTCTTTTTCCAGCCTTTCCTGTTACTAGTTGCAACGACTTCAATGTATGAGGCAACTCTGTCTTGGTGCTTCTCATCCCTGTCGTCTAGAAGAGGGAGAGCAGAGTAAATACCGTCAATAAGAATGTTTCCAGAACACAGCACCAGAAAAATGCTCATCGACTAATGGAACTGGCACTGGGGAAACGCCTCGCACAGACCCTTGGCCGACAGCTCCTGTGACCACAGCTGCCTTCCCTGTCTCTGCGGCCTGTGCCGTGGATTAAAAACACATCCCCTTTTAGCGTGGGTGTCACCTTGGAGGAGAATGGGGGCGCTTGCAAACGGGTTTTTGGCAGGGCTCTGGGCTGCCAGGGCCCATGTCACAGCCTCATGCAGAGAGTTGCTATTCACCTTCTCTAGGACATGTGGGAAAACATGACTTGAAAATGAGTTTGACTATAGCTTATATAACGTAGATATTTAAGAGGTTTTTAAGGGCTGATTCTTTGCTAAAGGGATGGAATCCAGCTGCCTGTTTTCTTTGGCCCCGAGAGTCAGTTTGATAGGATTTACATTTTCAGAGCTGGATTCACAAAGAAAGAGGGTTGGTTTGAACTGTTTTTCTTTCTTTCTTTCTTTTTTTTTTTTTTTTTTTTTTTGGTGTGTGTTAGTGAGTAAATATTTTACAGCCCAAATTCCCAGTTCCACAAAATCAATCGGTGACTCCAGGCTGTGGGACATTATAAGTAAGCTCAAAGGCTGGAATTTATTGCCAGTAATGATCTATGAGATAAGATTTTCAACTAAGGCAGTGCAGGGAGGTCTCTTGCCAGATGTGTGGGAGTGAAAGTGACACAAACCTACCAAAAAAAATAGAAAAAACTCTTTGGCAATGCCGGA
Source organism: Jacana jacana (assembly GCA_013400555.1). Taxonomy (NCBI): domain Eukaryota; kingdom Metazoa; phylum Chordata; class Aves; order Charadriiformes; family Jacanidae; genus Jacana; species Jacana jacana. Next base: position 96,014 of record VZTM01007185.1, on the reverse strand, counting down.
GTGACTATAGAGCCTTGCAGCACTAGCAGCCTCAGGGAACTCACTTGGTGTCTCAGTGTCTTCATCGACTGAGAAGCCAAGTCACAAGCTTTATGAAAGAAATCCAAAGTAGTGCCATGAATACTTCATAAATTTATCTCACTTCCTTAATCTTATTTTGAACAAGGAAATGTTGGGTTTTTTTCCTACATCCCTCTTTTTGTAAAGAGCTGTGGTAGCAGAATGATAGTGATTCTGTTAAAAATTACTAGGAACCTTGTCCCTTTATTCCCCTGTTTTCATCCCAATGCAATTCAAAACTTCTTCAGAGTCAGGCTCTGCTACAAACCCTTGCTTGCTGCTTCTAAGATAGCACAGGCAAAATAACTGGTACACGGATGGCACACTGATGACACCCAAACGCCTGCCCACGTCCCTTCCTAAGTGCACCAGAGATTGCAGAAGCAGTTGCAGAAGTACCTCTACAGCCTCTGTACCTCGCAGACAACACAAGAAGTATAATTTGTGCTGATGGGAATGCAACTTTCCTTTCAGCTGTGGATAAATTCCAAAAAAAAGGATGCTTCACCCAAAGACAATGCTTGGCCGTGGTGTAAGGATGCTGCTTTGATTAGTTTGGGACAGAAATGTTAGTGCACTTTCAATGCTGTAACACATTTTCATTTTTTACATCCTAGTACACAAACTCCTACAAAACCCGTTTCATCACTCGTGGATGTTTGGTTCCACAGCAGAACTGTGCAAGCCTGGCAGAGATGTTAGAAAAGTAAACATGCTGATAATTCTACTTGCCTGACAGATAGCTCTGCCCAGCAGGCAGTTTTAGTAGGAAAATGCTATTTTAAGGAAATTAATCTCTTTGAAAAAACTAGCTGAGCATGCTTTTAAAAACTGGCATAAAAACCCTTTGGGGTGGTGGTGGTGGGGTGATTTGCGTGTTTTTTTTTGGCAAACTATCAAACTGTTGCAGCATTCAAAATTCAAAAATGGCTTCATTTAGTATTTAAACAAGCTAGCAAATTCTTCATCGATTTTGCTCTAAAAGCACATGACTTTCATATGGAGAGATGTTGCCCATTTATCCTGGAGCAGTGTATGTACCAGTCCCGGCTCCTGAGCCTGGGAGAGCGGCACAGCTACACTGCCTGGGACAAAACCCACCCCCACCCTCACTGCGGAGGAGATGCTGGTGAAGGGAGTACGATGCTTTTCAGCTGATTCCCTGGCTGGGACAGTAGGAGGAACGGCAGGACTCCCCATAAACCACACACAAACCACAGTACAGACATGCCCTGGCTGTACTATACATTTCTCATGCTTTAGTGACCATAAAAGCCCAAGTGGTTTTTAAGAGTTGCTCCTCTGTAAATGCACTTCCAGTAACTGCTCGAAGCCTCAGACACTTAGAACAAGGCGTTTGTTAAAACCTGGAGAAATTTTGGAGTTGTCATGCTGTTGTCATGCAGCTGCCCAAAAGAGAAATAACATCCCCTAAATCACCTGTCTTACAGCCTGTGCTCTGAGTGGACTTTAATCTCATCCAGAAAGACTGAAGGGAGTTCTTAGTATGTTCTGAAGATGTATTTGGTGTGAAAACATGAAAAGGTCTGAGGTTCCAGCCTGTTACTTTTTGGAGGACACTTTTCTGCAGACAGGAACCCGAGGCTTTGGCCAAGGATGTTTGCTCTAGGAGGGTTAAATTTGAATGCTGGACCCTTCTAGATAAAATAGGATGGTGCTATGAATTCTTCCCTATTCAGGAAACTTACTGACTAGCTTTGTCTGTCTCACAGGATTTTACAGAATGAAGCTGCAGGGCATTTCTGGCAATACTAAATACAACAAAAGACAGAATCCAGGAATTCTAGACCTGCCATGATGGATACAGACTTCTCCCAGCACCCACAACCTCCCACCCTCTGCACAGTCCATGAGAAAAAGTGCCTCTGACTCTCCTCAACAGTTCCACCTCCTCCCAATACTGTATTTTTTTGTTCAAATGGTATACCTGCCAAGTATCCAGTCTCCAGACGTTCAGCTTCTTCCAGATACATTGGTAATGAGGTGTGGTAATAAAGGCTAAGTAAACTTTTATGAATGTTGAATATCCTTTATCATATTACATTTTTGCTTATTTAAAAAGAAAAAAAAAATGTGTTTGGGCCCCGCATTTCATCTCATCTGTTTGGGTTGTGAAAGCTCCCAACATTTGTCACAACGTTCCTCAAAGATAAAACTGGAGTTCGGTTACTCCAGCACGCTATCACTCAACGTGGCTGGTTACAGCTCTGCCTCAGCTCACTCTAGAGTCAGGAACAGTCATTCTGCTTAACCATTTGTGTGATCATTGGTCTACTGCTCGTGTGAAAGGGCTTTACCCTGTGACTTGCTCATAGCCTTTGCAAGTGGGAAAAATATTAACAGCTTTTTAATAGCTTAACATTTGCTAACAACATAGCAAACTCTTAAAATGGCAGGTAAGTATTCCAAGAAGTCTGGGGTGGTCAATAATTCTAAGACTACATCATGAATCACTTACCATCTGCTTTGGGAAAGCAGATCTAAGTAGGACTGGGATACATCTAGAAAAGGACTGAACAGAGGATCTGTCCCCAAAGGAATCTCCTCTATGGAGACAACTCTAATTCTCCAGGGGCAGAGGATCTGCTTTGCAGCCTCAGGTGTGAGGTCTGGGGCCTATCAGATGCGTGCAAGGAAGGAAAAAGTCTGATTTGAGAATAAGCTTATTAAGAATGGATTCTTAAATTTCTGTACCTCTTGTAAAATATTCACAGCTGTGCCATCCAGTTTGATTTCTTTAAATAAACGTTCTCCTTGCTTTTTCTTTAACCTTGTTTGTACTGAGGGCAATCTCGCTTGCTGGTTAATGAGCTGCAGGCACTATGTTCCCATCAGCGTAACGATCATTTAAATCAAGCTCTTGAGCACCTACAGACACCAATGCCTTACTGCATTTCTACAAGGTACAGCAGTGGATACTGCAGCTAAGCTAGGTGGATCATAAGCACCCAAACCCCCTCTAAGTGTATGCCTGTGACTAGCCTGGTGGAAGCAGCTGAAGATAAGAGAGAGCTAATCTAAGCACTGAGAGTTTGTAACACGTTTATTCTTCAGGGCCACTTTTTCTGTTGCATATTCCCTCATTGTGGTGCAAATTAAGGTATTACAAAAGCATCAATATGAACAAAGGTATGATCCCAGCTTCACCTTGTCAGAGAGAGCTACTTCACAACATTAACACACAAATGATACTCGCCTCAAGAAAACATGAAACTAAAAAGTAATCAAAAGTCCAGTGCCACCTCTGTCTTGTCAAGTTTGAGATGCAGCCAGGCAACTTTTGTCTGTTCTCCGAGCTAGATGCCCACAATACAGGATAGAGACGTAAAACTAGAAGCCAGAATGTACGGAAAACACAACAACCCATTTCTCCTGCCTCCTCACAAACACAAGAACAGCAGAGATCCTTCTGGCAGGATGCAGAAGCCTTGGAAGTACATTTGTATTACAGTCATTGATCTACTTATGACTAGTTCCCAACACAGAAAGTGCAGCAGGGGCAGCACAAAACTCCAGTTTGCCAGCAAACCAGCTGGATCGATACCAGCCATGCTGGGCTCCATGCTGCTAGAATTCCACCAACTGTAACCGAGCTGGGCAATTTAAAGCTAGCACTAACTGCAGCATACACATCTTGTTGTAAAAAAAAACCAAAACCAAACCAAAACCACAAAAAAGTTCCCCAACTCTTTAATGAAAAGGGAATAAAGTTATTGAAGAGCATCCTTGCTCATTCCCACCGGGGACTGAGGAACGTTGGCCACGCTCCACTCCGTGCTGTACTTGCCAATGCAAAGCCAGCACTATCAGCGTGGCCATCAGCAGTAAACCCTTACTAAACTGATGTCAGTGGGAGTTTTGTGTGGCCTTTGAAAGGAAATTGCCACTGCATCTCCAGGGGTCATTTTACAAGGAAATAAGATTAACCTTTTTGGTCTGTGCTCAAGATCTATATTGCATGGGAAAGAAAGGCTAATGTGGACATTGCAGATGGGGAAACATCATCCTTTCTGACAAAAAAAAAGGGAGCTATAAAAATAGTTTAGTACAAATAATGTATCTTAAAACAAAAACGTGGTTATTCTTCTCAGTACAAATAATCTTAATGTTAAAATTAATCTCTGAACCTACAAAAACCCCCCAACCAACCAGTCTCTGACTGCCACAAAAACTATCTTCTGTTACATTTTCCTTCTGACAAGACCTAACACCTCTTGTTCCATGATTCTTATTCCCTTTAAGTCTTTTGTGGTCACATCAAGATTTATAGGAAGGAATTCACAACTAAACTAAAGATGCGTTCATGTGTTTATCCTCACACTCCAGGTTTGCTCTACTCAGCATTCAGTTATTTGGTTTGGGTTTGTGAATCTAAATATCCACACTGCTAAAGTGACTGCTTCAGGCATCCGAGTTATCCTGCCATCAGGGGCACCATCTTCAGGAACATTCTGTAGTATTAGAATGGAGATTGGATCTGGCTTAGGTTTTTTTAGTGCATCTAATGCTTTTGCTCTTTCTTGCATTAGTTTTCATGTCTGTATGCTTCAAAAGATTTGCATGATAACAAGTGGAATCCCATCCTGAAATATACTACTTCTCCGTAAAATTCCCTAGGGAACTAGAAGTACATGATTATAGACTGCATCTCTCAGCCCCCCTTCCCATTGGTTTTGCCAATTAATTCTGAATTAATTGGCAAAACCCGACACAGGATTTGTAAAGATATTACAATTCTATTGGTTTTATAGAAAACTGTGGTCATATCCAGAAAAGATCTAAAATGTAAAGTCTCCCCTACAGAAATGGATGCGGTAAAGGTCAAGTTTTCCCTTCTTGTTAGTGTTGCTCACAGACTGCACAGTATGTGCTGCCTCCTGTTTTAAAGACAGAGGAAAAAACTAAAGATATTTGAAAACATGATAGAAACAGGAATTATTGCAGTAGGGTTTAGGGAGGAACAGAAAGTATGATTGTTCTGGCAAAAAATTGTTGAAGACACAGGGAGAAGCTTTTATATTGGCTGTCCCACAGAAGAAAAAGCCTGTATGGGCAAAAGGGAAGGAGGAGCACAGAGGACATAGTGGGTTTTCTGCACCAAGGATGCTGGACACACAGCGCAGAGAAAAGAAAGGAACCAGCAGCTGCCAGCTCTGCTACTGACATTCCAGTTGTGCTGTTCTGCCCACTGCCCTTTGCTCCGTCCCTCACCCGACTTCCAGATGAAGAGAAACAGCCTATGTTGGAGAAAAAAAAAGTTTCTGCTTGAAAGCCAACTTCAGAAGTACAATTTATTACAACAAAGATGTGTAAAATATGTTTTCACAAATACAAATATTAATAGATGTTAGAATTGTAGAGATCCAGGGACTTGAGTAAGTGGAGGGCCTCTTCGCTCCAATCTGTGTTTTTAATGGTTCTCTGTCCTGTGCAGTCTCTCCTTTGCATCAATTACTTAGTAAGTCACGCAAGGAACTAATTAACTGCGCATGGTAACAGAATGGTTTCAAAAAGAGAGGTCTCCTTGTGTAAAGGTGGAGGGTCATGAGGATGATCAGAGGGCTCGAGCACCTCTCCTGTGAGGACAGGCTAAGAGAGTTGTGGTTGTTCAGAGAAGGCTCCAGGGAGACCTTATAGCAGCCTTCCAGTATCCAAAGGGAGTGTGCAAGAGAGCTGGAGAGGGACTCTTTATCAGGGAGTGGAGCGATAGGACACGGGGTAATTGGAAGAGGGGAGATTTAGATTAGATACCAGAAAGAAATTCTTTCCTGTGAGGGTGGTGAGGCACTGGAACAGGTTGTCCAGGGAAATTGTGGATGCTCCATCCCTGGCAGTGTTCCAGGCCAGGCTGGATGGGGCTTTGAGCAACCTGCTCTAGTGGGAGGTGTCCCTGCCCATGGCAGGGGGGCTGGGACTTGATGATCTTTAAGGTCCCTTCCAACTCTAACCATTCTGTGACTCTATAAATGCTTTGGTGTAACAGCACTTCTATTCCTTTCAGTCCTGCTGTCAGCCCATTCCAGCCACTCCAACACTTTGTCCGTAAGAGGGCAGAGGCATACACCACCATGCACCCCCTCAGGATTTTACACAGATTATATTTGTTTGAAAATTAACTACTGCTGCTGCTCAGGAAGTGACACGTTTATCTGATACTATTCAGAATGTTTACTGCTTTGGCTAGTATCCCAAAATATTTTTAGTATTTTACAGACTTTACATAAAACATTATCAAAGACCAGCCCTGACAAAGGGCTAATCTTTTTATCCTGCTTTCCTGAACTTTCATCTTGCTCCCCTGGTGCACCACCTGTACTGTAAATTCCTCTACAGTTTTAAAAGTTTTTACATTCCTTAGGCAGCAAACTTTGTTTAGAGAACAATAACTGTGTTGCTTACAAAACTATGCTGGAAAGGCTGGTAAATTATTACATGCAACCTTGATGAGATCTTTTGGAAAGGCTATGGCCAAAAGTGACGTCCAATTTTTAGATGAACTTTTTTTTTTTTTACATTCAACAAGTCCCTACTTTAAATATACTGATTGTCCTTCTTTCTGTAGTGGTAGCATTCACACGGCAAAGCAGGGTAATACTAAGAGACATGGGAATATTCTTAGGTACCAGATGTTTATATCCTTCTCTTCTATTTATGTTACAATACTCCCTGGAAAGCACAGACACAGACCAGAACCCCATCTGTATCAGTTTTTCTAAGCTCCACAATTTATGGGGGAGGAACTTATTTCTTAATGAACTGCAGATATTTAGCACTTTCAATGTTTCTACTACTCACAATACATAGAGATGTATTCAGTTCAGAGAACATACTTGGAAATCCTAATGACCAGAGCGTATGATTACTGCAGGAAACCACCAGGCTAACAAGTCCAGAAAGGGAGGCAGGAAAGCCCATCACGCTATCAACTTGCACAAATCTCCACACCCCAATAAAAGAAAAAAAACAAGGCTTTGTACAGGCACACACAATTCAGTAGGAATGACAGCAAACCGGAACAGATCAGAGCTACACACAAGAAGGAAGCTTTTGGATTGCTCCCTTTTCAAGCTCTTTAACTGGAACTTGTATCAAATCTTAACGAATTTCTCCAGATTTTTTTTACCATCCATAGACAAGGTGCTTCATCCAATTAAAAAAGTGTTTGGTTTGTTTTTTTAAAGTTTTTGTTTTGCTGTTTTATGATAATTTGTATGTACCTTAGGAGTCACTTCTTCCTTCATTCCAACAGTCTTGCAGAGAAGTATTTCACAAAACCATTCCCCTAAGCGAGCACTTCGTCTCCCGAACATAAGGGGGGGTGTTGCGTCAAGACAAACACCTATTTCGGGCAGTTTCTGACCTCGCTTGGTTATTTACTTGAGCGGCACTAACTAACTAATAACTTTCTGCCACCCTGCGAGCGGCACGGACACCCGAGACCAATGCTTTATTCGACCTTAACACAGAGCGGTCTGGAAGGGCCCGAGGCAGCGCCGCGGCACCGGAGGGCACCACCCCATGGTACCCACCTGCCTCTCCGTCCCTGCCCGCGCCCACCACCGCCAAGAGGCGGCAAACGCCGCGTCTTCCCCCGGCCTCAGCCCTGCCCCACCGAGACCCTGCGCCCCTCGGGCCGGGAGCAGGGGGCGTACAGCCGGGGGCCAGGCCCTGGCGCCCACCGGGAGTGGTCCCCCCCAGCCCTGCACAAGCCGGCTCCTCCTTCTGTGGGGCCTGGCAGCACCCCGGGCCTGGTTTACCACAGAAGGCGAGCGGGGGGAAGCCCCCCACCCGTCCCCAGGGTCTCAGCAACAACCTCTGGTGCCTGGGCGGGCCTTCTACCTCACCAACCGGGAGGGAAGCGCCTCCCCCCGGCGTGGCGCCGAATCCCCCTCCAACCCTCACCCCACGGCACCTGGTGAGGAGGCGGTGGGAAGGAAGGAAGGGGGTGGCTACCACGGCCCAGCCTCGCGTCCCGCCCTCTCCCGTGAGGGGAGGTGCTGCCGCTGAGGGGAGGTGTCCCGGGCCGGGCCGGGGGCCGCCCTCCCCGCGGCCCCCTCGG
>VZTM01007185.1:50153-87497 GCA_013400555.1 Jacana jacana | reverse complement strand
CCGGGCTGGGGCTGCCTGGCCCCGGCAAGTACGCGGGCGCGTAGCGGCGGGGACCGCCGAGCTCAACAGGCCGATTTCTTCCCTGGTGCGGCTTCCCGCAGGATGATATTTTCAAAGGGTCTCTTTGGTGGTGGGATTTTTCCAGCCCCTCGCTGGATACCCTTAAGCTGGCCGAAGGCTTGTCCCCTCCGGCCGCGTAGGCAGCCCTCCCGTTGCCCTAACGCTATGGCAGCAGCACTTCCTGCTGGAAATCACTTGGCGATAGTTTCTGAAGCGCTTCTGGAAGGCGGCACCGTAACGAGCCCGCTTGTCCCTGCCTGCGGTCAGCTTAAAATCCTGCGAGCTGGAGGCTGTTTGCGAGGCTGATGGGCTGCTGTTACTCCTCACAGAAATGGTAGAAATGCAGTCTGTTACCGGCTTGCTTCTGGCATAAATGTAATCCCCCTTTGCTGTGCCGTACTGGAGTGCGCTCTGTTGTTTTGGACACAGTTGTAGTTACTGTCGCCGTCTTCTCATTGGGGAAAAGGCTATTTTCAAATCAACTTTCAAAGTTACAGGTGTACTAAGCAAGAATTATGAAAAGTAAGCTTTATTGTAATGCTCTGCTGGGGCTGGCTCTTCGTTCTGCAGTAATTTGAGTAAACAGAACTGATCACTAGTAAAATTTATGGGGACTTGAATTTAAAAAACTTAGCTGTTAGCATTTGTTAGAACGTTTTAAATAACTATATTAATGTGGTTTGCTGTTACTACTTGTTGCTATTTTGATGTTTCTTTCATTTGCTGGAAATACCTACCGAATCAGTCTAGACATCTTATATTTTGCTCCTTGTATGAAGACCTTCACATAGAATAGTCTTGCTGACTTTTTTCCAGCTTATTAATGCCTTTTTTTTTTCCCTCAACAAATTTCAGAGCAGGATCAGAAGAGGAATGGATGTAACATGATATCCTTGGAGTGCTCAAAACACGCAAGTTCTTCGAAAATTTGGGTTTTGGTTAAATAATACAAAGACGATGGATGAATCAGCTTTGCTGGATCTGTTGGAGTGTCCTGTTTGCTTAGAACGCCTTGATGCTTCTGCAAAAGTCTTGCCTTGCCAACACACGTTCTGTAAACGCTGTCTGCTGGGCATTGTAAGCTCTCGAAATGAGCTTCGATGCCCAGAGTGCAGGACTTTAGTGGACTGCAGCGTTGACGAACTTCCCAGTAATATTTTACTTGTTAGACTACTGGATGGCATCAAACAGAGACCTCGAAAGCCCAGCGCCGGTGGTGGGACTGGTAGCACAACCGCTTTAAGGGTCCCCATCAACACTGTAGCGAATTGCGGATCAAAGGACCTGCAGACCTCTCAAGGTGGACAGCAGCAAAGGGTACAAGCACGGAGCCCTCCAGTTAGGGTAAGTGCTATGCCATGATGGTATTTTGTTGCAATCCTCTCTTTTGCTGCGCTGTTTCAAAACATCTGATGGCCTCTGCTTCAGGATAAAGGCACTCAGATAGTAAATGTGGCAAAAGAGTATTATGGAGAACTGTTGTAGATTTCTAGCAAAACACATCAGTGTTCTTATCAGTATTGATTTAATGTTAAATGCCACTAATAAAGGGTCCTCATTAAATTGTATTTGTTGAGGTAAGAAGAAGAAAAGCATCTCAGTACTATGATTGTCTTATTAAAGGGAAGTCAAATAGAACAAGATAATTTATGTGGAAAGCTTAAGTAGTTGTTAGGGATAAACATCTTGTGAAGAACACTTGAATTTTTTCTTGGTTTGTCATCTGCAAGAGTCTTTATTTTGGCTTTTGTGCTTTCTGTAACGATTCTGACTGTCAGTAAATTTCCTCTGAGCTACATCTAAGGGATGTTAAACATCAACAGGGAAATTACATTCTTGTTGAAGTCATGAAGGTTTCACCATTGGCTTCTAAGGAGCAACATTTTAACTTTTCTTCCTTTCAGAAGAAGTGTTTGAATTATTATGTGTTATTTGTACTCTCAGTTCTTACCCCTTCTTTAATTGGTTTTTCCTCAAAGTATTTTTTTCTGAGTTTTTTATGAGAGAATCTATGTACTGTAATGGGAATACATTGCCTTCTCTATTCCTTTTCCTTCCTAGGATCTATGCAACCTGTAAATTCTGTCATACTTTGTAATCCAGACTCAATGACCTCACTTATGATTATCCATTCTAGAGCCTGTATTGGGAAATATAATTTCATGAGATGACCGACCTTGCTCTGTTCTATATAACGATGAGGTAGATCAGCTTCTCTGAAAGATCTCGCTGTCCGTTCTGCGATGCTTGCGCACTCGGAGTTCCTGTGTTTGAAGTGAAGTTTCTCGAGTGGTTTACGTGGTTTTCCTCCTGTGAAGTTAATTTTATTTTTAAGAAATGTCTTGAGGAGTTCCATGGCAAGAGTTTAAATGTGCATGTGGCAGGACTAGTCTTTATTTTAAAGTATACCTGAAGGATTTAGTTTCCTTACCCAGTGAAGGAAGCCTTACACTGATTTGTGCTTAGCTGTACTTACATGTTTGGAATCTCTCTAACACATCTTAAGATATGCCTTTTAAGTTTGCATGAGGATGTAAAATACAGGTGTTCCTTCCATTGGATTGTATTGTTTTCTCTGCTTGATAGAGACTCTCATTAGGTTCTTTACCTTAGCATATAAAAATAATAATTATCATGCCACTTCCTGTTAATGAGTTTTGTTCTGCATAGAGATTAATTGGTAAGGGAGGAGGGAAGATGATGTGGTGCTTCCCTTTCTTTCAGAAGGGAAACCTTAATAAATACAGCAAAGAAGCTTCAGCAGTATCAAAACCAGTCTGGTCTTTTCCAGAACCTTAAAGTGTTTACCATGATACCTTGCATTTGCAAAAGCTCTTCAATTTAAAACAAAGCAAATACCCATGTAACTTTTTCTATATTTTTCTGTTGACCTTTGTAAGTAAAGTAATCTGTATTTTCAGAGATGACTGCTTCTCCCAAGAAGCTTCTGGTGCACCCATGTACTGCGTATGTGAATGACTGCTTCACTTTCTCAAAACCTTACTAGAAAAACACTGAATATGGAATATTCTTTTTTTTCCTTTCTAATGTTTTATAATATCCTGTTGCACAACATTTGCATTTCCAGATGTTGTACAGAGTAGAAAGTGATAACATACGGAATGTTGCTTCAATTCATTAGTTATGTTGTACCATTTGCTGTTAAAATGGTGACTATGTGCAATCCTCATGCAATTAACTGATACTCAGTGTATTTTGGTAGTAGATTTCAACATTTTACAGTGAACCTGAATATGTCTTTGCTTCTGGGGTTTCGCAGGCATTCTTATGTCTTCTCTCCTCTGGGAGACAGAGGAAGATGATCTTCTCATCTTTTGTCCACTTTTTCCAGACACCTTTTCTACTGGGAAGGCAGTACTTATAAGAACATGAGCTGACTCTGAGGGATAGGAAGGGAGAGAGATGAAGAATTTTCCCTGGTTCTATATTAAAAATGTTTTTAAAAACTCCAGAAAGCAAAATGCCAATTTAATGGACAATGTTGAAGGGAATACCTTACTTGTTTTGCTAACTATAACATAAAGATGGTTGGAAACAGAGTTCCTCTCTGGGAATTGGAGAGGAAAATCTGTTTCTAGATGAGTGGCAGAGTCAGATTTCCTGAACTAATTTTGCTGAAGGGGAACTAGTAAATGAAAGTTGCTGTTACGTTAAATGAAGTGAACGCAGATGAAGGCTGTCAAGTCATAAACATTCTGCTTATACCCTGAAGTAATACTAAGCTCATAAATGCCCTTTCAGAGGATGCCATAATTTTCAGAAAAGGTTAATACAGCATGTACTGCAGCGTGATTTCCTGAACTGTATCAATGACTGTGGAGCTGCCAGCCCTGTTACTGCACAGAACTATGTATATTGCATTCTCTGTATGTATGTGGTGACACATGGCAATAAACAAACAAATGGTTCCTTCAGTCTTAAAAGTAATGAAACTGGGTGGGTGGTGGGGATTAACAAATCCTGTGCCTCGTATCTCCCCCACTGCAATAACCCTATTTCTTTCTGCAACCTCTGTAATCTTTCACTGCTGTAACAACTGCAATTTCTCTCTGCGAGTTCTTAACCTCTTTCTATTCCCTGCTCTGTTTGATGCATGAAGCTTTCTGTGCCTTTCCGTGGGTTCCCGTTGGACAAAGGCAGCATACTGCTCTACCTGAGGGGAACTGTCTGCTGCCTGCCCAGCTCCTCAGTTCTGAGCAGCCAGCTTGCTTGGGAGAACAAATAATAGCTGCACCTTGCTCTCTGCTGTGGATGCTAGCTTAATGCTTTTCTCACTCGCCTTTCTCTTTTTTTTTTCCTTTCTTCCTTTTTACTTTTTCCTCTTATCTCTTTTTTCTTCCTTCTTCCTTTTCCCTCTCCCCTTCCTTTTCCCTCTCCCCTTCCTTTTCCCTCTCCCCTTCCTTTTCCCTCTCCCCTTCCTTTTCCCTCTCCCCTTCNCCCTTTCGTTTCTCTCTCCCCTTCCTTTTCCCTCTCCCCTTCCTTTTCCCTCTCCCCTTCCTTTTCCCTCTCCCCTTCCTTTTCCCTCTCCCCTTCCTTTTCCCTCTCCCCTTCCTTTTCCCTCTCCCCTTCCTTTTCCCTCTCCCCTTCCTTTTCCCTCTTGACAGCTCACAAGAGCTATAAGAACTGCAGCCTGTGTGAGACTAGTTGTCAGGAGCAAGTTCTTGAGGACTGTTGAGGGATTGCGTGATCACATCAGCCTTGTTTCCTTCAACAGAGCATTTCAGAATTTTAGGGTACTCAGTTTCAAGTTTATGCTCGTTGCCTTGCTGTTTCCACAATGGATGTCAAACAGGTTATCTTCCCTGCCTTATGGTAGTTTTACAAGGGTATGCTTATTGCAGGAGTCTTAAACATAGCTGTGAGCATAAGTTGATAGATGTTGGAGAGCTGTCCTAATTTTTCTACTAGGGGATAGATTTAAGTTGATAGGGATTCAGCTTTTCCCTTGAATTTGTATGTACCTAAGACATACCAATTCTGCTAGTTTCTTTATAATCCCAGTTTTTGAAGTTAGGGCTGTCTTCTAAACAGAACCTAGAGTGGAATTGTCTAGACAGTCTGAAATCTCATGACTGTTCAAAATATTTTTATAATAATGTTTTCAGCAGTTCTCTGGACCAAATATAGGCAGGAAGAGATAAGCAAAGGTTTCAAATGCTTTCTCTTTTCAAAAGAAAAGCATGAATAGCTCAATTTGGCCCTGCCTAATCGAGTTGATGCTTACGCTGAACTGATCTACTGAAGTATTGATAGTGTAATTTGGGTATATTTTACTGTATGTGAGCAGGAAACCTTATCAAGAAATGTTACAGTGCAGACAATGGGAAACTTCTAAGGCTCTTCTGTTCTGTTTTGGTTTTTTTTTTCTTTTTATTCTAGAAAGCTAATATATCTGGTAATACTGCTTTTGGTGAAGTCTTCTTGAAATGAGAGGGCAGAAGAACATTATAGGCTATTAGAAGAGCTTATTTAGGTGTTGAAGGCTTTTTAACTTCATCAATAATTTCTTGCCCTGTGCATATCTAAACCTTTGCTTTTCTGTTAAGAACCTCTAATATCAGAGATGCTTGTGATAAATTCTTAGAAACTGAAAAGGAAAGAAAACAAAACCACAACCAGAAAGGTGTTCCATGAGTTTTTGCTAATGCTCAGCTTTGTTGCGTTCATAGCGTAACCCCGCATGCCCGTTCTCCTGCTTGCCTAACACACCAAAGCAGCAATAAAGTTTTTAATTCCCACATCCATACTGCCACAGCAGGAGTAATTTGTGATCCAGTAGGCTTGCCTGGGAACTGCTGAAGCAGCTTTAATACCCAAAGGGAAAATAAATGGACCCAGGTTCTGTTCCACAGCTGAACTCCGCAAACATTTTGGGGCAGCGGGGACAATAGGCCATCTTCTGGTCTGTGAGGACATCAGCAGGTCAGGCTTCTCAGTTGGACTGGATGCATGATGTTAGCAGTTGGTTTTCTTTCATCCTAACCACCCTGGAGAAAAGAGTCGAGGGCAGCAGCTCACACAGCTTGACTATTTAGCAGGATTCAAAAACCTAACAGGAGCTGAAACAATTGCTGCTGTTGTAGCTATGACACTTTGACCACTAAGTTCCTGGCAGAACTTAGTTGTCAAAGGAAACTTACTCCTGACTAGAAAAAAGCAATGGGACTGAAAATGTGTTCATAAATTCATAACTTCAATAAAGGATTGAAAATAAATATGGGGATTGCCAAGCATAGCAGCAGGTGTAGATTCCAACAGACAATTGTTTACATCATCTCCGAACTAGAGTTAGCAGAATAAACAGTACATAGGAATGTCCTATCAGTAAACATCTGCTGGTCAATACTCTTAGGAGAAGGCTCACCTTGCAATACTAGATTAGATGTGAAGTGTGGCACTTTGGGGGGGAAAAGGTGCTCGTAGAAATACACAAGAAACATTAGCTAATGCAGTTAGTTTCACAGTTGGTATTCGTGATGGTAGGCTGGAGAATCATTACTTGATTATATGAGCCTCAAAATCAGGTGTGTATACAGAGTTGTACAAAATCTGCTTTCCCTCTTACAGTTTTGTTTAAGTATCTTACTGTTGTCTGTGTTGTTAGTTACGCATTCCTGCGTGTATTCCATCCTATAAAAGTAAGGAGTGTCAAGGTGCATCTTTAATATGTGAAATATCTTAATTTGTGAATGTGGAGATAGGCCCCTCTGTATTCTGGAGTGATCATTGAAAAACATTTGGGGAAGTCTCTAAATAAGACATACACACTTATGTTTCCTTTCATGCTTTCTGAAAAACCAGATTATCCCTTTACAATTGCTTGTACGATTTTAATTACTTCTTTGTGCCACTTTCATATCCTATGTTAAGCTAGATAAAATTTAATGGAGATTATAAATATGAAAGGAAAATAGCCTGTCTCTCATAGTGTTTATGTGTTTCCTCTCCTGGATAAGTAATTAAGTAAAGAGAGGCAGGATAAGCAAAAGGAGGAATTGTCTCAGTATCCAAAGGCATTGGGCTAGGATTGAGGGCTTCCGGGCTCGGTTTCTGGCTCTGCCACAGACATCCTTTATAACCTTGCACAGAGTCATTCAGAGCTCTTTGTGCCTCTGTTTCCCATCTGCAGATATGACTGATAGTACTTCCTTTGTTCGACTTGCAATTTAAACTGTATATTCTTTAAGGCAGAGATTGGCTTTCTTATTTTGGATGTATCTATAGGGTGTTTTACAATGGGTCCACAGTCTTGGTTGAGGTCAGTAGGTTCTGCTGTTCACTCTTTATATCACCGACTTCCACATTACTGGAGAGCTGTTCATAATCCATTTCCTGTACCAAAGATGGTCCAGTGCCTAGTGTTACATTGTTAAGAGAATTTCATTTTGTGTTGAATGTTTAATAGGGGATCACATAAATATCTCAGTGAGGAAAACACAGACACTTAAAAATATATAATAAATCTGTGTAAGCTGTTGTTCTGCTCTTCAGCTAGAGAAATCTGCATCCAGCTTGCACTGGTGTGTAGATTTGAGTGTGCTTGGAAGAGAATAAAAAGAGAAAATGTGATGTGAATGGTGTTGGTAGTATGGAAATATTTAATTCCATACTTTGAACTTTAATAGCAATTGTTAACCTGCCAGATAACATTAATCTGCTTGATAAAATAGCTGTGAAACCAGTGTGATCCCTTTATTTTGAAAATGATTAGCTTTTGAAGTAAGGTGACTTATAAACTAAAAACCAAATCCACAGTATTTGTGTGCTACTTCAATCTCTTTTTATAAAAATCCGATATACAATAGTCTATACAATAGTCTTTTTTCCCTTTTTTTTCTTTTAATTAGTAGAAGATACTGTTGTAGGATTACTTTGTTTTCAGGTGGAAGAGGAGGCTGTCTTTATACCCCCTTCATCTTCCAATTTAATATTCCTCCATTTCTGTGAAGTCATTTAAAACAGCCTACCTGAAATAAAATGGTGTCTTTTTTCCTCCACTGTAATTTGGCTGGTGAGTTACAGGTTATTGCTCTACTCAAAAAGCTTTGATCATTCAGAAATTTTAAACTTCTGTGCAAAAAGGAAGTCTAAAGCCCTTACTTTTAATGGGCTCGTGAAGGGGAGCAGTTTTCTTAAAAGAGAATAAAAACCTTTAGTTTTTCTCTTATTACCGCAGAAATCAAATGCCAATAAAATTGCTTTACAGAGGTGGTCCAGGGTCTGGTTAGCATGTCAGTCAGCAGAGCTATTCCTGTGTTTCTCTATGCTCAATGTCTGGCTTTCTGCACTGGCTGCCCCTTGTTCCGTGGCTTCATAGACATCCAGTCCAGCAGGAAGAGCTGAAGGGGCTGGCTGGGATGGGGTCAGTTAGAAATCCTTCTCCCCTCCCCTTAACCCGAGTGAAATGGGTGGAAATTCTTCTTACCCCTGTGTTTAATATGTGGATAGGAACTGCAGAAAACAGCCAGCCTGAAACTGCAGCTGTGATAATAAAACTGGAAACTTGTTATGTTGAATTGTTTGTCTTTTGGTGGACTTCCTCTTGCAGTACATTTGGCCTTCTCCTTGTGATGTGCTTAACACCTTCCTTAGTCTTTCCTTTGGCTTCACCCTTGTCCTTTATTCAAGTGTTCTCTCACCGCTGATCTTAATGTACTACTTCCAAGAAAAAGAAAACATATATCTTTCTTTCCTCTTGTGTCCAATTTGTCCTTGAATGTGTCAAATAGAGGGAAAATAAAATAAACAATAAGAAAGAAGATGTTATGTTTAAATATCTGCACTACAGGCACTCTTGTGGTATCTACGTTTCCTAAATGAATGAGGAGCCTAAATTGTAGGTTAATATTATTGTATTGCTTTGCTTCCTTTGATTTAAAGTTTTTCTTTTTTTTTTCCCTTTCAATCATTGCCTCTGTGCACATCCGAGTGTGGACAAGAATGTGCCTCAGTAGGGAAGGCTGAAATACGTGGTCAGCCCTGTTCATGCGTGCGCCTTTTTACTGGGTGCACGAAGGGAAAGCCTGCGTGTCTTGTGTATGGACCGAGAATGGCTGCTTTGAGGTGAGCTGGATTAATTTTAGGAAGGAAATGGCTTTGATGTGGGAGAGTTGCACCTCCCAGGGAAGTATTCTTTTCTGCATTCTTATCTTTCTTCACTGTCCAAACTCAGGAAGATCACTTCAGCCTTTCTGATCTGTCTTGATAAGCAAATGGACTTGGCATGCATTCGGAATACTAAAGGATGGTGATGCTGTGTGTGTTACTTAGATTTCCACTTTCCTATAGATCGAAGAAGGAGAGAGAAAAGAAAAAGCTTCTTCAAAGGCAGCTTCGAAGAGATGATGTGTGCCCCTGGATGAGTGCTGTGTTGTGGTTTTTGTGTAGCTAGTGTACCTCAGTTATATTTCAATGTCTGCAGTCCAAGCCTGAAGCATTAGGACAAGGAAGCAATAGCTCCACTACTTGAAAAGTCCTTTGTTCTCCTTTAGTTTTCAGCTCTGTCAAATTCTGGCCCAACAGGGCTGACAGTTGAAGTTATCATCTTGGGAGGCATCTTCTAGACATAGCACTGTCTGTGCCACCACAATCCTGGGTGTTGAGGGGGAGATGGCAGCACTGTCCTCTGGTTGTCACACGAAGCAGTGGGTCTAGTCCTAGTTAAAGCCTTGCTGCACTGACAGTGGCTGAATCACTGCTGTTATTTGTTCTCATGCCATAGATGTTGCTGGAGCTGCCATGCAGTTTGGGCACAAAGTCCCTAGCTGGTCTTGGTCACTACAGAGGCAGTTAAGTCAGCTTTCTCTTCTGTGTGCACTTAAATGTCAGGAAGTCATTGGGACTCAGGAAGATGCTCTGGAGATAAGGACAGTCACTCCAAAGACAGAAACTGAGACCACTGTTTCTTTGACATGTGATACTTCTGTGCGAAGATCTTTAAAATGTCATTCAGTCTTTCCTGGAAACATACAGGTTTGGACTTACCAGTTGAAGGGAGAATGAAACACGAGTCAGACTCAACTCTTCATGTTTCATTTACAGACACAGGTGCCGAAGTGTCTCAATCTGAGCTGCAAGGTACATGAAAATCAGCTATGGTGCGTGTGAGCAGTACACCAGGGAAATCATTTATGGCTCTACCCTTAGAAGCTTAGGACTGTGACACTCATTTGACACTTGTTGTGGCACTCAAGCACGTGATTTGTTATCCAAAGCTAGGTTTTTGTAGCGTAAGAGTATGGACAGTTCAGAATTTTATGTGATTTAATTTCTTCTCAAGGTCTTTGTTCCTATCTTGTTTGGTCCTTGATTAATTCACCACCACCACCACGTATAGTATAAGCACTTGACCTCTGAAGTGTAAAGGAACGTGTCTGATCTCCCAAAAAGGAGAACGTGATTCTCTTGTGTGGGCTGTATCTCACAGTAATCTTGTTCAAAACGGGGCTGATATGTTTAACCTTCCATGTATAATGTTTAAAATACAGTGTAAATTTGCATTATGTTTTTTTCTTTTAACTGACCTAAAAGCTCTGGTTTGGTGCTTACTTTCAGTCTTCCAAGTTGTCATGATTCTCAAGAGTCCAATATAGGTTGTCTGTTTCTATTTTCTGTAAATGTGCAAAGTGTAATTTTCCAGTTTCTAGCTTAGAAGTACGCTGTTCATCAGAGATGCATTTTGATCAATGGTAAGCATTTCAGTGTTGCTTAAAAATTAATATAGATATCATTCTCCTCCTCTCTGAAGTGAAGGAGCTCTGCCAGTGTCGCACAGAAGATAAGCCTGGCATCAGAGAGTGTCTTGTTGGACTTTGTAACACCTGAAGCACTCCTTGGTCTTTAGTGTTCCTTTGTTAATAAAACTGACTTTGTTTCATGGCATTAGTGTTGCCATAAGGTGAGGTAACTGCCTTTTTTCTTAATAAAGGAAATAGGTGCATATTGCCTTTCTTGACTACTACTTCTCAGCACCTAAACTGTCAAAATATCCGTGTATATTAAAAGCTTTTTAAAGAACTGATACACTGTTTTATCTTGTTTGAACTACAGTTTTACAAGACAAGCTCTTGAAAAGCTCTGGTCAAAGACAAAAGTACTCCTACCAGGCTTTCAAGCTGCTGATCACAGAAAAGGAGCGTAGTCTTGCACAGAGGAGTGAGAGCATTAATACTGAATAGTTTGAAACAAATATCTTCACTTATTCTTTATTAGCACGCTGTCTTAGGTCTTTAGGTTCTAGCCTGCATTTTATTTATATATATATAAAAATAAAAAGTGGGGAAGACTGGGTACTTCTGACTGATTAAAAAGTGTTAAGATGAAAAGTATTCACAGATAATCAGATGACAATCCGAGTTGGCATATATAGGGCATAGCTGTTCTAGACACTTCTTTTAAACAAACCCTGTAAAACTGAATCCCGTGTGCTGTGGCAACGTGCTTCTCAGCAAAGCTGAAGCTTTTATTCTGAAGCTGAGAGCTTGCTGAAAGAAAATCAATGTCTCGTGAACCTTCACTTTTTTTGTGTATGCTGGTGCCTTACTATTTCACATGGTTTCCTTTTTCATGAGCTAGATAATGATCTGAGAGGAGAGTCTTAAATCTTATCCACACTGGCAGGGTTAAGCCATTTTCAAAACCTGTTTAATTTAACACAGTTTTTAATCCACAGCCTTATTAAGTTAACAAGCCTTCAGCCTTGCCACCAGGTTCTTTAATCTTCTTAGATCTTCGGCCTAAGCAGGGCAGGGATAGTCAATAAGCAGATGAATAGATAATCTTTCGGAAGGCATATAGGTGTTCCAGAAATATGTTTTGATAGCTACCCTGAGTTTTGAAAGGTTGAGAAATGCTGATCTGAACTTCTGTTAAATATAAGACGAGCTACCACAGTATCCACAACTAGAGGAAAAAGTTGAAAGGACTATCTCTTTGGTTGGTTGGGGGGGAATAAACGATTGGGGTTTTTAATGCATTAATTCCTGCTTTACAGCCTGATAAAATTGGGTTAAATTTTAAATGTAGGGTAAATGAAAACAACAGTTTGTTTCCTTGTCATTATGCAAATTAAAAGCTTCTTTGTGGTTGTTTCACAAACTATCTTTGAAAATATTTCAGGCAATCGGTAGTCTGTGGACCAGAATTTAAAAAACAGTGATGCAGATAACGTGGTATTGGCCACCTCTGCAAGCTGCATGTTACTTCTCCTCTTCAGTTTTGGCTCTTAGGGCCTTGCTGAGCTTAAGCTGTGTCTGTCTCCTGAGCAGAGCTGCTGAGGTAGTGGAGCCAAAGGAAGGACAAGAGCAGTTTATAGTGGAAAAGGACTAGGCCAGACATGTTCAACACAGCCCAGGACCAGAGGAGGTGGATGGAGAGTGCAAGTCAGGTCTGGGAGATGCCAAGGCTGACCTTCTCTTTGGAGAGGGAGGTGGAAGAGCTGACTACAGAGTGGGTATGAGGCATGAAAGCAGTGGCTCATCTTGTTGAATGAATGGGAGAAGGCTGCTGGGAGGGGATGGCTGACCAGCAGAGAAACTTCAATACTGATGGGTGATAAAAACCTGAAAGGTCAAGTAATAAGGGAGCAGAGGGTAGTGAATTTGGTTGAAAGAGAACAAACTGGTAGTAGATTTGGAATTTAGCAACAGGCAGACTGGATAAAAAAAGACAGGGAAAGAAATCAGATTGAGCAAATGAGTCTCTGCTCACTGGACTTGAACTAGGGACATGGTGAGGAGGGTGTGCTGAAAGAGCAAGCTGAAGAGGTAGCTTGATGTTTAAGGAAGGTTTTGGAGAGTGTCAAAATGGAAAAGGTCATATGGAGGAGTTGGCTAGACAAGAAGTGAGAACAAGAAGAATTAACTTTGACTTACCAGCCATCTATATTCCTCCAGTATGTGTGTATTTTAATTTCAAAATACTGTGTGCTTTATTTTTCACTGTTTATTTTGAAATAGTGTGCCATGTACCGTGTGACACGTAGGATATTTCAGTTCCAAAATGCTTGAAGAACTTCCTGTTCTAGACTGTATTGTTTCTCGTATTTCAAACACTTTGAGATTGTTCACGTTTCTAAAAAAATGTCAATTATTACCTATAAACTATTCTCACAGGTCTTGTAGAACCAATAAAGCTACAAATTTAACTCCTCTGTTCAGTAGGAAAAAGTTGGCTAGTATCCTAGGAATTGTTTGGAAATCAGAAAAGCTCCTCAAAGAAGGAAGGAAAAAAAGGACTATTGACTAAATATAGTTACTCTTCTGATTTGGTAGCATTTTCTTTCACTTTACTTACGTGTTTCCTCAGTCTTTTGTGGAGTTATTCAGTTAGTTATAGCTGAAAATAAGGATGTAAACATCCTACTGCCATTATAGAGCATGACTACAATCTTACATGCTATGCTTTTGAATTTAGTCATGACAGATAAGAAGAATGAGTTCTGTGGGGCAGATTCTCCTAGCAAAATAACAGAGTGTTTTCAATATGTTTTCAGTCCCTTGGAATAGCTCACCTTTCTGTAACATGCTTAAAAGGAGAACTATCTTTCTAGAATTGTTTTCAAAATACAGGGGTTTTGTCCAGTAAGGGAGATATTTGTTTACTTTTGCTAATCAGTGGAATTGTTTTTCCAGTGGAGAACTAGAGTAGCTAGTGGGCTGTCTCTGGAAACAGATTCCCAAAGCTGTTTACAGATTCAAGAAATGTTTAGCTTTTCATACTGAAACCTCTGAACCCAGAAAGAAGTATAAGGGTCAATGAAAGCTTATTTCTAACTTCAGCTCCTGTTGTGGGTATATACTGTTTACTCAGGGAACATACTTTTTCTTATTTTCAAGTCATAATTGTGTTGCTCGCAACAGGGATTTGATGGTTATGCTTCCCTGTTTGTTACTTTACTGTCTCCCTACCTTTAAAAGGAAATGGTATAGAAGAGGTCAAAACTGATTTTAAATGGCATAGAAGAGGAGCAGGTTATTCTGTAAGTGTATTACACTAAAAAATCAAAAGATAGTCTCTCTTTATCAATACTCTTGCTTCAAATTTTCTAAGTTTTCACTAAAGGAAGCCAAGAGAAAAAGGATGTGAGTTAAAAAAGCACAGCTGTCAGGAGGTGTTTGTGCCCTTTTTTTCCTGCAGCAACCACACAATTTTGCATGCAAGCTCAGATGCCATTTTAAAAATATTCTGGGTAATTTTTTATGTAACATGGCATCCTTAAATCCTTTTAGAGCTTTTGGACGGTGTGCAATGCACATGCAGTTAGACTATACCACACAATTCCTTATTCTTTAATGTTGATGGGAGTTACAACAGTTCATGAGATGGATTGGTACAGTTAGTGAGCTAAATAGGTTAGTGAAGTTTATGCCCATGTTGGTTTTTGTAGGCTGTGGTTGTCCAAGTGGATGTGTATTTTTGTCTGGAGTATACTGCTCAGCTCACAAAGAGAATAGCTTAGAAATTATTAAAAAAGAAGAAATAATATTAGAGCTAATTTTGTACTTGCAGTAATGGAAGAATATGGATTTATAATATTCAGAGTAACAGAAGAAATCTGTGTGTGTGAAATTTTTCATCTGCTCACAAGGAGATGTTGCTGCAGCTTCACTTCGATACAGGCGGATTGAAGTTCAGGGTAGTTTATCAGAATCAAACAGAAGGACTAACTTGGTTGCTGTGATTAGATATGGCTAAATATCTTGTAGCCCAGTATGCAGTAATCGCAGCATACTTGATGGCTGGGCTTGGTCAATCTTGCCTATAGAAAATGGAAGGCAAACTGTTCCAAATCATGCATTTCAAGTAAATGTTAAATAGTTGCCTCCAGGAATTCCTAAGTTTTGTCTGCATAAGATACCTGATGATGATGGAGAAATCCTTCTCGTGCTTGAACAGTTAACCTCACCCTCAGATCTGGATGTTGGCTGCAGTCTCGCTTAGGAAATCATGGCTCGCTCTCTTCTAACTGCTGTTTACAATGTAAGGTAACCCCACATCTTCCTAGAAACAGCATTTAATTCTTGGGAAGTCAAGTATCTCTGGTTCTCCAAGCTAGAACATTAGTAAGAATTTGTAAGATTTCAGCGAAGCTAATCAAGTTATGTGCTAATTTTTGAGGTTTGAATGCTTTAATGTGTTTTAAAACTCGGATTCACATTCTTTCCCTGGGTTCCTTTTTGGGGCAAGCGGTAAAGCCAATGGCAGTTCTGGTGGAGCGTGGCTTTCTGACTTGGGGGAAACCTTTGCTTTGTACAAAGGGAGACCAGTCTTGGAACAGAATTCAAGTAGCAGGGCTTTCTCAGTGCCACACAGCTCTGGTTTTGATGCAGACTCCAATTACTGAAGTCTCCGCTGAGTATAGCATTAGATGCCAAACTGCCCTTTGCTTTTGGAGAAGGACGTTGGATTTTATTATGAAAACTGAATCTGTCTTAGCAGTGGTACTTAGTGGATGAAACAGCGTTTGATTTGGGCTGTGTTTTGAGAATAGAACACTTTTTGCAGATTTCTTTCTTCTATTCAGCATATTAAGTTTAATAGAAGAAATCTGTCCAAAGTGGTTTTATGTAAACACTCGCTGTGTTTATATTTTTCAAGGTCTTGTAGCTATAGAAATAAAATTGCCGTTTTGAACTTTGCTATTAAAATATACATTGGAAAATGCTCTGTTGGAATACAGAGGAGTGTTAATGGCTCCCATGAAAACAGATCTGGTAAAAATCAAAAAGTGCAGTTAGATATTCTGCATTAGAGGGACACTGGTCTTAAGTGTCCCTGTGGTAGCTGAAGCAGTAGAAGCTGCTGGTAAAGGTGCTGATCATCAGCATAATTTATCTGGGATGGGGAAGACTGCCCTATGAGGAGTGATAAAACTGACAATAAATACTGGAGCTGGGTCATTGGTTACTGTCTGAAGGAAAACAAATTTTCTGAGAGGTTAAAAAATAGGAAAGAAAGAAGCAGAGGTGTGTGTAAAGCAGCAAGGCAGCAGACAACACTCTAGAGACCACAGGGCTTGCTGGTAGCACTAACAGTTGCACAGTATGTGGGTGCTGTTTCTTGGTCGTATTTTTTTAAGAGATTCATGATTTTGTGAATGTTCTTGGAAAACACTATTTTGAATTCTCATTTTGTCTTTCTAATGGAGGTAAACCAGCAAGGACTAGCTGGCTGAGTCCTAGCTAGTTGGCTAGCTGTTCAGGTCAAGGGCTAGCAAATGGTTAATCTCTATTCTTTTTGTTTGTCTTTGCACACAATGTTTTAAAAAGATACTGGGAAAATATAGCGGTGGATGCAGAAGTCCGATGCTTTTTCTGTTTTGTCATTTTGTCAATATGTGGTAAATCTCCTTTAAGTGAATTACCTTAATTAAGGCAATACAGCCTTCGGTTCAGAACGTAACGTACTGTGAAGAATGGTGCTGCTCATTGTAGTAGCTTAATCAGGTAGACTTTTGGCCCCCTTTTCTAAACGTGAAGTTGTTCCACTCTGTGAAAAGAAGATATCCACTGGAAAAAGGATTAAAACCCAACTGCCTACATCCCAAGTGAGTGCTTGAGTCATTGGGCCAGAGAATTGTTTTGCAATCCCTTTCAGTGCTGTAATAAAGGTTAAAGGAAACCCATGCCAAGACATCTGTGGTTTGGTGGTTGGATCTCATGTCACGTTGGATCGTGTGTTGCAGGTACTAATGACAGTTTTTATGGAAATAGCACTTTTTTCTTTTTTTTTTCCTTAATCACCTTGTTTGTGCCCCCAGTGAATTATTTGGTGAGATAAAATAATTTAGATTGTATATTTTGTCTAGAGAGCACAAAATTAAGTATGGCTTGAAATGTGGTTTTCCCCCTATTTCTTGACAATCAGATGTGGAGCGTAAAATTGGTTGTTTGTGTTGGCTTAGCTGTGATATTTCTCTTCTCATTTTCCTCTGTAATGTAAAGATGAGATTAATTTAGGAGAAAATAGTTCACTTCTGACTTCTGTTTTTAATGAGAAAATAGTGTCTCTTGGGATAAACTTTCAGCTGTTGGAGCATTATTGTTTTGAAAGAAACTAATATTTATCAAAGCATAAATTAAGGTTTTTTTCACAAGTTAAATAGCTTTCAAAATGACAGCTTTAAAAGCATACATAACTTTGAATATTATGTTTCAGGTTAGCTATATCTCTATGATCTTCTGTCTGCTGTTGAATTTGAAGGAAAAATAACAAAAATAGTAATTTCAGTGTAATGTTGTTCCTTTAAAAATAGTAACCAGCAAATGGATTTCAGATATACAGGAAGGTCAGTTTTTACATGACCTTGCACATGTATCCATCCTTCCACTTTTTCCAATTCAGTTAGTAAGGAATGAGTGTCAGGCATGTTCTTTCTAGGTGGTAGGAAAAATGATTGCATTTTATGTCCTTCATGTTACAGCACAAAGTGCTTGAAACGAAGTGCTGAGTAGTGAATCTGTATTTTAAAAAGAATCAGTGGGCAATGTAATATTCCTTTGTTTCCTTTTTTTAGAAAAAGGAAAATAGAACCACAGTCTTCTACCTCAAAGGAGAGAGACCAAGTGAGGCTGTACAAATGTAGTATTATTGAGCAGTACAAGTACGTATTCATATTAGGGCTGTAGATGAAGCCTAACTCTGGTACTCGGCGCATGCAGATGAGGGCATAAAAGTGCCTGTAATGTGCTATCAGAAAGCCCAACTGCTGGTATGTAGAAATCATCCCTTTGTTCTCTTCCAACGTTCTTCCTTTGCTCTGTGCAGTATTTCAAATCAAAAGCAAAACTGGGGTTTTTTTAGGAGTGGAATTTACTGTTTGTCTTTTTAAAATAAAGCTGCCGCTTTATGTATTGCTTGATGATTTTGTTACTTGTGTAAATTACTTTTATGCATTGCTTGAGTTTATTTTTTGTAATCTCTCTTGTATTGAGGGTGCTTCAGTGATGATTGTCTTATCATAGTTATGATGACTCTTAAACTCATAGCTTTGTTGCAATTTGTGTTGGTGTCAACCATTTAATATGATTCTGCATTTAGAAATGTGGTCATCCATCGGAGCATGCACAGAAAGGGCTGCCTGGCTGGCTTGGCACTCTGTGGTCTAATCTGCTCAGGAATAATTAGTACAAGCATTACAGATAGTTCCAGCCAGGCAGCATTAACACCGAGTTTCTAAGAAACCTCTTGCCTCTCGTTTTGTTTCATTGGTATTGGCAGTGATAGAAGCAGGGGCTGGTGCTGCCAACGTTGGTACCAGTGTGTGACCCAGGCTGTTCTTGGCTGGGGGGGAGGAACACAAAACATGGAGTCTGTCTTACAGCAGCACTCTGCTTTAGATGTTGCTAAGACCCAGAGTGGCAAAATTAGGAGAAATTTTTACTGTAAGTGGAGTTGTGCTGGAAGCTTCTCTGTCGTGAGCCAGCCTCGCACAGACAAGACCATTAAATGCCTGTCCACTGGCGTTTTCCTGTGTGTGCTTTTAGTGTTTGGGTTTTTCCATTTGTAATGATAACACTGCAATGAAATATGCCACCAAGGCACATCAAAACTGCTGTGACTGTTCAAAACTAAATGTAGCCTCTAGCACTTTAACAGTAAAAGCTGTTCGTCTATCTCTTAATCTAATATGTTGCTGAGATGAGAGAGAGCTGTTAATAAGCAGTAGAGTCTTTGTGAGTATAGACTTAATAGTAGTAGATCTAATGATAAAGTTTAATGGAAGCCTTGCCCCACACATGCTCTTCTTAAAATTCATTGTACTTTCCATGACAATTATTGGTGAGAGATCTTAACTTAAATGCTATTTTCTGAAACTAATTTTAGGCACGTTTTTTTTCAGCAGAGAGATGTTTATCTTTATCCCACATGCAGTTCTGCAGAAATGTGTTATTGCAGCGAGATGGGCCACATCAAATTTGGCTTTTTGACCCAATCGTGTTTATACTCTTATGTTTTGCTGGCTGGGAAAAACTTGGCTGTTAAGATGCTAGATACTGCAGCTTTGATCCCATAGCTGGGCTTTGATTTAGGTTTCCCAATGTATTCCAAAAGGGACCCATTGCAGGTAGCCCATAGGTAACACTGAGAAGCAGCACATGGCTGAAATCCTGCCTCTCCACAGCCAAGTCAAGTAATTCTGAGTTGTAGAGGACTTTCACTGGTTTCAAATCACTGTTTCACAGCTTGAAAGGCCTGGAGAAATGAATCTTAGGAGGAATGATTGAGACAGCTGGGACTGTTTAGTTTGCTGAAGAGGAAGCTGAGGGGAGACCTCATCACTCTACAACTGCTTGAAAGGGCATTGGGGAGAGGTTGGTGCTGGTCTCTTCTCACAGGTAATTAGGGATAGAAGGAGAGGGAATGGCTGCAAGCTGCAGCAGGGTAGGGTTAGGCTGGACATTAGGAATACATTCTTCCCAGAAAGAGTGGTCAGTCAGTGGAATGGGCTGCCCAGGGAGGTGGTGGAGTCACCATCCCTGACTGTGTTTAAGAGTAGGTTGGATGTGGTGTTGAGGGATCTGGTGTAGAAGAGAACTTGTAGAGTAGGGCTGATGGTTGGACTTGATGATCCCAAGGGTCTCTTCCAACCTAAATGATTTTATGTTGATTCCTTCAGAAGTTATTTTTTCTTTTAAAATAATAAAAAAAAATCCCCCCAATAAAGCAGTTATTTAAAACAATAATAGCAAAAAAACCTCACTTGGTGTCTCAGTAACATGAGTACTTCTCAAAATACAGTGATCTTTTATTCTCAGTTGTGGTGAGCTGACCCTAGCTGGATGCCAGGTGTTACTCTGCCTCTTCCCCCTTTTCAGCTGGACAGGGGAGAGAAAATATAACTAAAGTCTTGTGGGTTGAGATGAGGATGGGGAGAGATCACTCTCCAGTGAATGTCACAACAGACTTGACTTGGGGAAATGAATTTAATTTATTACTGATCAAATCAGAGTAGAGTAATGAGAAATAAAAAGAATTTTTAAAACACCTTCCTGCCACCCTTCTCTTCTTCCCAGACTCAACTTCTCTCCCTGGGTGGCACATGGGGACAGGGAATGGGGGTCATGGTCAGTTCATCACACATTTTCACTGCCACTCCTTTCTTCTCGGGGAAGACTCCTCACACTCTTCCCCTGCTCCAGCATGAGCTCCCTCCCATCGGGAACAGTCCACAAACTCTTCCAACATGGGTCTTTCCCATGGGCTGCAGTCCTTCAGGAATAGACTGCTCCAGTGTGGGTCCCTTCCACAGGACGCAGTTCAGGAACTGCTGCAGCATGGATCCCCAGCTGGGTCGCAGGTCCTGCCAGCAAACCTGTTCCTATGTAGACTCCCCTCTCCATGGGCCCACAGGTTCTACCAGGAGCCTGTTCCGGCATGGGCTTCCCACACGGTCACAGCCTCCTTTGGGCATCCACTTGCTCTGGCATGGGATCCTCTACATGCTGCAGGTGGATACCTGCTCCACCATGGACCTCCCTGGGTTGCAGGGGCACAGCCTGCCTTACCAGGGTCTTCACCATGGGCTGCAGGGGAATCTCTGCCCCAGTGCTTGGGGGGTAGAGAGTAGGGCATTTCCAACTGCCCCCTCACCCCTTCTTCTTGACTGACCTCGGTGTCTGCAGAGTGTTCCTCTTACATAATTTCACTACTCTCCAGCTGCAGTTTCTCTTCTGCAGTTCCCCCTGTCCCCCACCGCCTTTCTTAAATTGCGTTATCACTGAGGTGCTATCATGGTTGATGATGGACTTAGCCTTGCCCAGTTGCTTGTCCTGTCTTGAAGCCAGCGGGCATTGTGGCATTGGCTTTATCAGACATGGTTTCTAGTCACAAAAGCCACCCTGGTAGTCCCTCTGCTACCAAAACCTTGCCATGCAAACCAAATACATCAGTTGGTGGAGTTGTAAACTCTTCTGCTCCTGCCTCTGGAGGGTTGGCACTATCCACCCAGCCACAGGCTAAAGAGCCGTAAGGCATCTCCGCTCTCTTGTTCAGGTCAGGAAAGAAATTTGATTCATTCGATTCCAAAAGGTCAGTAGAAAGTGAACAGGGAGTAAGGCAGCTCTCGGGGTTGATGGGTATCTCTGCTCAAAGATCTGATATATTTAGTATTGCTCAATAACAAATATCTCTAAATCAGCATGAGGAATGGTATTCCCTCCTTAATTTCTCAAAAGTAAAATTGAAGTTTCCTTTAATGCTCAATGTGGTGAGCTTACTAAGTGCTGCTGGGGGCACTGCACTAAAATCCTGATACAGTACAGTTGAAATATATATAAGGGAGTAAAAAGGAAATTTTTTATTCAGGCAGAAGAGCATGAACCAGCCATAGCTACAGCTCACCTGTAGAGTGAGTGCTGTGTTGTAGATCATATACTGTCAAATCAACTTGGATGTTAAGCAGGTCTTCATTTGCAGTGAGAAGAGTATTTTTGTTGGGTTATTTATGTTTATTTATTTTTTTTTTAATATCTTTTCTTTTTGCTTCTTAAAAAAAACATTTCCGTGACTTTAGATGGTGCAGTTTTAAGAAAACAAATTTTAAATGAATGCCTGACAGTACCTAGATTAATCTGGATTTCCCAAATGAAAACGCCTGTTTGCTTAACTCAAGTAGAAGGTGGAAGGGGAGGAGGTGTCAGCATGTTGACTAAGTCAACAAGAGTCGCCACTACCTACCCTACTGTCTCAGGCTTTTAAGTTTCCTTGTATTTGCTTTCAGATACTCTGTTTGTATTCAACAGTGATTTTTAGTTTCAATATTCAAAATTGACTCTAAGCCTATTTTACTATAAACCTTTTAAAAATTAATACTGGATAATATAAGATAGCATGAGATTTAATGTTCATTGGCACAGGAGATGTTCTATACTACTGTTCAGCATCCTTAGAAATTACATAGGGGAGAATACCAATGTAAAAGAAAACCCGATGTATCAGATGCTTAGAGAGCTTAGGATTCCAGGCCTCCTTTAGTGATATTTCTGACTCAGGAAATATTTGGGAAATTACTGGGACCCAAGCTATGAGCTGTTCTGTAGTTCCTGCCCCTTAATTATTTTGGGGTGTGGCAGAGAATGACTGGGCAGGTTGCTACCTTCATCCTAAGTGGAATGGTCTTATTTCTAAATCAACAATACAGGTGAAGGAGCCTGGAACAATAGGTTAAATTTTAATCTTAAGTGGTATAAATAAGGAAAGAGCCACCGGGTCCATCAAGATTTCAGGTCCATGTTACATCTTAAAACATAACCTAAACATGGCTCTTACAAATGTATGATTTGAGTAGTAGTAGGAAAGTATTAAGTATTAATTTCTGCAGTGGCAAAGTAAGTATTTCTTGTTTTCTTTAAGTATATAAGTTAAGGTACTGCAAATGTGTTTTAGTGTACACATTCTGTACCCAACTGTTGAAGAGGCACAATAAGATACTGTCAAATAAAGAATTGTTATTTTCTTACTAGAGATAAACTTGAATAAATTGATGGCAAGTTTTTCTTTATAAAAGAGGTGATGTGAATATTCCTAGGTTTTTGTGGGGAACAGGGAGAAGAAATAATCTTTTATTAGTTTCACCTAAGACATTATCTGCGTTTTAAAAGTCATCATTTTTTCTTTTTTTTTTTCTTTTTTTTTCTTGCTGTTGGATTCTTCATTTGAATCACACTCCTTAATAGAAACATTATATTATGATACCAAAGTACTTCATAAAATCTATTTAATTGATTGGGATTACCATTTAGGTCCTGTTCCAGCAGATGAGGTGATGAGACCTGTGATTCTCAACAAGTACATTTGAATGGAACAAAAGAGAGTTAGATTGAGTCTGACTCACAGGACTGTCTCCTGTAGTTCAGAAGCGTCTTACGTACCACTCCTTTGGTTTGTGTATTTTCATACTCTGCTAAACTTTCTTATGGGAGTAGTTTATCTTTCTGTCTGTTGCAGTAAGTATAGCAAGCTGTGAAAATAACATGTTGTTTTCCAAAGTATGATTGAAGCCCATTATTTCCTTTCTAACAAATAACAGGTTGTGCTAAAAAATTGTTTACACTTCAGTGTGTGTGTGAAGGTGGAGGCACAGCAACACTATCAGTATACTCAGTATAGGTATATCAATATATATTTAGTAGCCAGTGTATTCATACTTTCACAAATACTGGTATATTTATGTGTTCAGCCAATGTTACATATACAAGGTACTTCTGAATACATTATCTGTCCTATATTCTTCTATTTCCTACCATACTGGCATTTTTCTCCCATGCTTTGGTTTTATGTATGTGTAGGGACCTTTCTAGTGCTACACACCATGGTTGGGATCTTTATATGGTGCTTTTTTTGGTGTTCTTTCCCTTCTTGAGAAACCAGTATAGATGAGTCACCATCACCAGTATATATATTTTTGCTGTACTGAATGATTGTGGTTTATTTTTGGAGCTAATAATGAAATATATAATGAAATTAAGTGGTTTATTAAAAAAAAATTTAAAATGCTTTTTTAATCTGCTTCATGGGCAGATGAAAAGAGAAATACTGAGCAAAGTTAATCTTTGTCCAGTGCTGTATCCAACAACCTCTTTGTTGGTGGCTGTATAACTTAGTTCTGTTTATTCACAGCTAAGATGGACTTGTACTTTTGAAGAGAAAGACAAAATAAATGTATGACTTTAGGGGAAAAAAAATCAACTCCAACTGAATTTCCTGAGTGAGATGACCTTGTATCACTGCTTCAGAATAAATCTAGCAGTATTTTTTCACTTCAGGTTTGTCTGGTCAAGGCTGCTCCCTCGCCTAGCCATGCGAAAATATGGCAGTGCATGAATTTGATAAAATTTATATCTTGCAAGAGAGAATATTGTAGGTAAGCTCTGGAGGTTTTGTGCCTTTATGTAGGTTTGGATGGAGTTACACATGATGGAAAACAAAGAAAGACCAGAAGCACTTAAAAAATCTGAAAATTATGGGATGAATTCAGAAACTTAATTTTTTGCCCTCAATAATAAAATGCATTAATGGATACTATCTTGTAGTTAAGACCGTGAGATACTGTTAAGTCCCAGCTCTTAAGCTGAGTATATGACATTGGACAAATCACTTAGTCTCTGTGTGAGCTGAATCATGATCTTTGACAGGTTTATCTCTAGCAATTTAAACTGTTATCGCTCCTGCCTTCTGCTGAAGGTTACTGACAAAGTCGGTTTAGGCTAATGGGCAGGTTATGAACTGTGCCTGCTGATGACTTAGCACGTGGAGCCTTCTCCTGTTGTCCTTGCCAAATGGACAATAATCTTCAGTAGGAAGGCAGAGTAGAAAATAGAGGCAATAACATTTTAGATGCTGTAGCAATGTCTTCCAGAAAGGATGCATGTCTTTAGTTGTTGACCTGTGAAATAAATACAATAACTTTTTTTTCCCCTTTTTCTTTTCTTCAAAACTTTGTCCACTGCTTATTTACTTTGTACCTAATATTGAAGGAGGTCAGAAATAATCTTGTGCTGCATTTAGATATTGGAATGAGGGAACATCCAAGTGCCCTAAAAGAAATACTGCATTTCTCTAGCTTACGCAATTTAATCTTTCAATTGCTGTAATTTAAGAAAGCTGGCTGAAGTAAATCATTTTTCATTTATTAAATTCATGAAATGTGCTTTCTTTTATGCTAAACTTTTAACCAAAAATTGTTATACCCAAAAGGAATCTTAAAATATAGTGCAGTTTTACAGAAGCAGGTGTTACTGAAATTGCAAATCACTGATTGCAAGAGTGGACCTGCATTGCTAAAGCAGGGAATGAGAAAATGAGCAGTGGCAAAAAAAAAAGTTTTCTAATTGTATCTTAGTGCATAATTTGATTTTTTTTTTTTTTTTAAATTAAGTGGTAAGTGGAGCAGATCTGTTTTCTATTGCATATTTGTCATTCAAAAAACTCTGCTTAAATCTCTTCTTAATGAAATGAGGACCTATAATTTGTGTACTTATAAAACGTTTAGTTTCTAACACCTTTAGATCTCCTTTGCGGGTGCAACAGATAAGGGATCTCAAACGTGGCAGTGCTGTGCATTGATGGTGTTTATGCTAGAGTATTGTGTGGTGTTTTCCAGATGATGTATGTTGATCTTGAACTCTGTAACACAAGAAATGAGGGTTGCTTACTCATAAATGGTTTTTTAAAGATTGTATCTGCACACTTGTTGAAATGGAAATCATTGTACTGGTGAAACAGGAAGAATAGAAATTTCCTGATGGCAGGCAGAGTGTTAAAAGAACACAGGCAAGTCTTGGCAAAATTGGTTACAAACCCCCTGTAGATTATAGCAATATAAATCAGATTTTTTAGCATAAATTAGATTAACTGTATAGGATACTGTGTTTGTGAATAGTTTTATTAATAATTAATGTTTAAGTATTTCTATTATACATTCAGTAAACAGAAAAAGGGTCTTTTTCTTATAGTAGCTGTATGTGTACAGGTTTACTGATGTGCGGTTGAGTGTTCACCTCAAAGTAACCATTAAACTAAGATGTAGTCTTGTCTTTAGCCATTTCCATGTGCAATCCTAAATTACTTGCATTATGTCATCACATAATACAGTTTCTAAAACCTTGGGTACACTTGTGTTTTGGTTTACTCTGCTTAGAGCGATAAAACCTTAATCAGTCTTCTGAGAAGTACGTAGTAAATCATGGCAGAGCACGTTGTGGATTAAGTACAGTACCTTTCAGTAGTAAAAATTTGAAAACAGAGATTATCCAAGTTTAAACATTAAGGGTTTTTTTATGTTATAATACGTAATAGAAGAGAATCAAACTTCTCTGCCTGTTTAATCTTTTGATCTTTTTGAGAAATGAGCTGTACAAATTTAACTTTAAGTGTTTCGTAAGTTATGTGGTAGATCATAGAATCATGGAATCATTCCGGTTGGAAGAGACCCCTGGGATCATCGAGTCCAACCATCAGCCCTACTCTACAAGTTCTCCCCTACACCAGATCCCCCAGCACCACATCCAATCTACTCTTAAACACAGTCAGGGATGGGGACTCCACCACCTCCCTGGGCAGCTGATTCCACTGACTGACCACTCTCTCTGTGAAAAACTCTTCCCTAGTGTCCAGCCTAACCCTACCCTGCTGCAGCTTGCCTTGTTTTACAATACTTCTTATTTAGGCATTCTGATGGGTTTAGTTTACATTGTATCTCATCCCGTGGTAGCCAAAAGCCTTTCATCAGAGGTCGTTAGAAGTAATCTGATACTTTAAGCAGAAAAATGTATTAATTGTCTATAGTTCTTACAATATAAGAATTGGGTACAGTTCAAACCACACTCAGTATTATTAGAAGGGCTGTTTTTTTGATGGGTTGTATGTTACCTTACATGTAGGGTTGTGCAGAAAAGAATTATTTTTTTTTAATAATTTTTGATTGAAGGTGATCACAATGTTTAAGCCACATCAACTTGTAAAAGCAGTACAGTTCTAAAAGGAATTTAGTCCTCCCCCATCTGTATGCTGGAAAAAGGTCTGGAATGTTAATTTTTGCTAGCTAGGCAGAGTTGTTTTAAATTGCAGGAGTGGGTATAATCAGCTCCTGCACCTTCCTCCTCCACATCTTTACACTGTTTCTCAAGCATTTAGGCCTTCACACATCTGATCCCAAATGTTTGCATACAAGCGTAAAATCATAGAATCATAGAATGGTTAGAGTTGGAAGGGACCTTAAAGATCATCGAGTTCCAACCCCCCTGCCATGGGCAGGGACACCTCTCACTAGAGCAGGTTGCTCAAAGCCCCATCCAGCCTGGCCTTGAACACTTCCAGGGATGGAGCATCCACAGCTTCCCTGGGCAACCTGTTCCAGTGTCTCACCACCCTCACAGGAAAGAATTTCTTTCTGGTATCTAATCTAAATCTTCCCTCTTCCAATTTAAAGCTGTTACCCCTTGTCCTGTCACTACACTTCCTGGCAAAGAGTCCCTCTCCAGCTCTCCCGTAGGCTTCAGATATTGGAAGACTGCTATAAGGTCTCCCCAGAGCCTTTTCTCCTCTAGCCATCTTTGTGGCTCTCTGCTGGACCTGTTCCAACAGTTCCATGTCCTTTCTATGTTGAGGACTCCAGAGCTAGACACGGTACTCCAGGTGGGGTCTCATGAGCACAGAGTAGAGGGATAGAATCACCTCCCTTGACCGGTTGGCCAGACTTCTTTTGATGCAGCCCAGGATGTGGTTGGCTTTCTGGGGTGCCAGTGCGCACTGCTGGCTCGTGTTGAGCTTCTCATCTACCATCACTTCCAAGTCCTTCTACTCCAGCCACCTTCACCCAACCTGTATTTGTGCTTGGGATTGCCACGTCCAAGGTGCAGGACCCTTCACATGGCTTGGTTGAACTTTGTGATTTGCACTAGCCCACCTCTCAAGCCTGTCCAGGTCACTCTGGATGGCGTCCCTTCCCTCCAGCATGTCCACCACACTGGTGGTCATCGGCAAACTTGCTGAGGGTACACTCTATCCCACTGTCCATGTCTCCGACAAAGATGTTAATCTTTAAATACAAGACTATAGTTATAAAATATAGGTTTTTTTCCTTAGTTCCTATTAATCTGAAATGAAGCCATGCCCTCAGAAGAGCGTGACTCAGGTTGTTGTGTTATGGCATTGAAACACCGAACAGTTTTGGAGGGAGGGAGTTGGTGGCAGGGCCGGTTTCTGTGCTGCTGGCGGCTGGGCTGCGGAGAAGATGGCTGCTCTTAGGCCCTTGACTGCTGCTCCTCTGAAGTGGCTGGAGCTTTTCGCTCTCGCATGTAAGAGATTAAAGCTACTCTGACGTTGAGTTTGTGTGAGTACGTAGGAGGCGGCCATTTGAATTTTTCCCCTGAAGACAGTAGTTCAAATACTCCTGTCGGAACGGGAGTTGCATGGTCCCCTTTCAACTCGCGCTGTTGTTTGCTGCCCTCTGATTGAAGAGTGAGATGGTAAATACTGCTCATCCCGGCAGGCAGCTGGAAGGCAGACAAGAAGAGCAGCTCTGCTAAACTGCCAAGGGTTTCAGCCTGAGGAGTGAGGAGCCAGTTGGCAAAGCTGCAAACAGTTTGGGCTGATCTTTGCACCTATTTCTTTACAGAAGTTGAGATGATCTGAACTGAGGGATGGGTAGTGGAGGGGCTCATGTTAAATCCCGATGTTAGCTCCAGCAGCAGGAGCCAGCTAACAGGACTGTGGGAAACCCCCTCGCTGGGGACTCTGGTATGGTGACTGGCAGCTGGGTTAAGTAGGATTGAGAAAAGAAGGATCAAGAATGCAATACCGTGTTCAACATATTGGCTACCCTTTTGTAAGAGAGGCCTGTGGTTTTCCACAGCAAGTAGTCTGACACGATATGGAAGCGCCTCCACGTGTGATTTAACGTGCTGTTGTAGTGGTTCCAGTGGCAGTTTTCTGCATGAGACTGCGAGCTTTTGGAGCCACAGAACTATAAATAAAAGGAAAAGGGGAAACAAAGACTTCATTTTTCTTGCTAGCGTGTAGCACAGGCATGGGGAGAAATATCTGGTGAACTAAAAGAAAAGGAGAGGAAACATTTTTCCCTCCAGGGCTGCTGGTTCACAGTAGATGGTTGTAATCTTGAATCCTTTCAGTGTCTCCTCATCCACATCCTCTAGAAACCCTTTTTTTTTTTTGTTTCCCCTTCAGAGATTTAAACTGTGCCTTTCTCCCTGGGTTGACGAAACTGTCCATGTGAACAGTGTTGTTAATAATGTTTTCTATCGGTTTTGTAACAGTGAGTTTTTCATAACTGCTTGCATGTAATGTTTATTTAAAATCGGTGTTCTGAATAATCCTTTTCAAAGTCTTTGTGTCCCCACTCTATAGATTTCTGAGAGTTAGGCTTGATTACCAGCTTATATTATAATATGTAGGAGTTCTAGGGTAGTTTAACATTTTGAGCTTTTGCAGCTGCCATTCTCCTGTAATCTGTGGATATTTTCGTATTTAATTGCTAACATCTTTGCCACTCTTAGGCAAAGAACTGTGGTCAAGGCAAATTACATTAGTCAGTATTGCTGGCTGTGAAAATGCCATTATTGTGTAGTGGTTGAGGAAATTGAAGGTCATTGGTTTTTTAGGCTCTTAAGTTAAAATTATCCTTTCCAGATTTTTTTTTTTCACAGGAACATAGGGTACCTCTGTACATGTGAGGAGGGATTATTAAAAAATGTTCAGTCTCTGCTGATACTGTCTCAGCTGCCTCGCTCTGGTACTGAAGCAGGAGGTCAGCCTTTGTTCTTCGGTGCCAGTGTATCAGAAATAGCGGTACCAACAGTGTGAATATGTTGTGAAAACTCTGTTAGTGCAGTTAAGGGTTATGTCACTCCTAAATTAACTCACAGTTTCTAAGGAAAGGTGCGAGTATATGAAGATGACCTATAGGTTGGTCGGAGGTGGGTGGGGGAGCAACCTCTTAGGAACATGTGATGAAATGCCGGTGAAGATATGGAAGCAATGAGAAAGAAGAAATAATGAGAGAAAATAGAAATATCCTTAAATTTTGCATTTTAATGCGGTATTTCGTTGTGTCCTCAGTTAGTTCACTAGCTACTTTTGGTAAGTTTATGGGTAAAAATCTTTCAGATTACATTCAAGTGCAACATGACTCTTTGTCTCTGATAGTTCTCCCNGGGGGCTCCGGTTTGTTGGTTTTTTTTTTCCTTTTTTCCCTAAGTCCGAAAGAGTGTGTATGTTCTCTTTTAAAGAGCAGAACAAAAGTGGCAGGAAAAAATAAGGCAATAATGAGTTGCAATGTGTTACAAAAGGCTGAATGACATTCCTAAGGGAAACAAAGTAGGAGGGCAGGGCAGAGGTCATTTAAACGCTGGACAGTAGCAGCTATTGTCTGCTGGGAAAAACGAGGGCCAACAAAAAAGCATATTTCTTCTAAAGAACCTATATTCCCTCCAACAAATACTCCAAGAAAACAAAACAAACTCTAACCTTCAGCATTCTCCAAGTGCTTCTTCTAAGATTCAAAGCCCTTAATGCATCTGCAAAACAGAAACCTATTCCCAAGAAAGTTAATTATGTTTCAGCTGTGTAAATTTGTTTCTCTAACATATTCTGCTGCATTTGTTGAGGGATCAGAATGGAAACCCCTGTATTTTCTAACTCATATATTAAAATAGACTCCTTTTCTATTGTGTTCAAAACATGCTTCATATTCAAATAACATAGTAGGTCTTTATTGCAGAAAGCTGCTGTTCTGCTTTTACTGTCAAGCTGCTAACCAGCTAACTTGTGCCAGAATATGAATGAGTACTCGCACTTGTTCTCATAGAAATGAATATTCTGTCTGGCTTCTGGTAACACCAGATAACTTCTAAACCATAACTTTACATTGCTTATTTGTTTTGAGAAACAGAAGAACAAGAGTTAGAATAATTTTAATATTTTTTTTTGGTATGGGTGTAATAAAATGCACAAAATCTGCTACAGTGGGGATGCTGACTACCCAAGTAATAGCAAGCAGTTCCTAAGATGAGTCTGTGTGCATTGCCATAAGTGTAAATGTGTGTGTGAGCTTTTTTAAATCATCACTTGTGATTTTAAAAGGCATTTTGCAAGCTATAGCATAGTTGTTAACTGTTCCATTAAATATTTTTTTAAAAAACTGATTAGTTTTTCTTGGATTTCCTGACATAATTTGACTTTTTTTTTTTTGAGTAACAAGAGTCGCACTGTACATCTGGAGATGGCTGATTTCTAATTCATAGATCCTTTGAAATGCTAATATACAAACAGTATATAGAAAATAGCTAGGCTGGTGGGCATTATCTTTTCCAGTTTCAGTTGCCTTCCTCAAATACTGTAATCCTAACTGTGAGTCAGACTTCAAAATACCCTTTCAAAATGGGAAAGTATTTAACACAAGGAATTTAAATGGTCCATTTAACAGAGCTTCTTTTTTTGTGGGTTGGTTGTTTTTTTTTTTGTTGTTATAACGTTAGCTGCAGTAGTTTTCTGGAGTTTGTTGATTATTCAGCCCTGGAAAATACATTTGGAAAGCACAGGCTTTCAATGATATTTGCCTTCAAATAGGATGTGATCAGAAATGTGTACATTCACTTATTGTTAAAAATAATCATAGTAAAAAAAAAGTGTACCACAGTTACAAAATTTTCAACTTTTTCTGCTTAGACTAAAGTTTAGGTTACACCTGAGTTTGTACTGATCAAAATCCAGATAATGATGGCAGTCAGCCCAATCACAGTATTTGAATCAAGTCTCAATTGCCCATATGAGAAACTGGAGCTCAGTCCATTTTGAGGAATGAAAGAGTGAGATTTCCAGGGAAAGGGGAGCTGGGGGGTGGGGGTGTAGAGAAAATCAAAACATTAAGTCAGTAAAAGTTGCATATTCCATTCAGTTTCTCCTGTGCCAGATGTCTTTATATGAGATAGTTTATAGCTAACTAATAATGAAGTCTAAGACGGGGGAAAATAGATGCTATAGGTTCTTAAAGCAAGAGACAAATTCTGTGATATGTGTCTATGGGATATAAATGATGCTTTGTTCTACAAACTTGTGTTTGAGTAACTTAATCATGCAATTGCTTGCAAGTCGTCTTTCCTCCTTCTCCAAGGTGTTTTAAGTGATAATGTAGCTGGTTCACCGAGGCAGGCAGGGGCCAGGAAAACACTGCAAACCAGGAGGGGACCATGCTTTTCTCCTGCAGTGGCCGATAGATTGAGTCTAATAGCTGGTTCACCTCAGGCAACCTTCACACCAAGGCTGATATGGCAATATTACTTGGTGGGGGCCCCACTGAAATACTGTCTCAAGCATTCTAGATAAAAACTGCTCTTCTCATCTTTTTGCTTTTGAATGTTCAGAAAGGAAAAGCGTTCCTCATGTTCACCTTTGGCTGGAGCATTATTTGGTCTCTTGGTGACTTCTCTATCTAAAGTAATGGTTGCCTGACCTCTTTTTCCTAGGCCTCATATTCAAACAAATTTCCATATTAATTTGTACCATGGTATACATTCATAAGCAGGCAATAGTTTCCTGTATGGAAAAGTGTGTGTTTGAGTATGTTTTTGCATGTTGATGTTTGCCATCACTGGTACCTGCTGTAGGGCTCTCTAAGTGTCCTGTATTCTGGAAAGGAGAGCTAGGGAGAAAGGAACAAAACCAGTCAGCTAAAGGGAATGAGGATTTTTGGATGTTAACTTCATCTCTGTCTGTAAAATGAGAGTTACTGCACTCCCTCACCTCATTGAAGCAATTTTGAATATTTATGAATAACTTTATTGTGCTTAACATAATTAAAACCTTAGTAACAGAGACTAAACATTTAGTATTCTGGGTTGGTCAAATGAGTAAGAGGTGGAGACTTAGGATCATTGATTAGCGATAAGAAAAGAGTGTAACACAGTCTCGTCTCCAGAAAGTTGAAATGGTGCTCATGTAATTAGAGACTGTATTACGGTCCATATATAGGGGGATAATGGAAAGTTCTGCAGGCACTCTGAGCTCAGCTTTACCAACTTGAAGGACTGGAGTGTGTAATGTTACTGGCTTTAACATAAATTGTATTTGAAAGGGAGAGACAGTGGAAGAGCTACCTTGTGTCTAAATGTAAATTGGTTCCCGCAACGAACTAACGAGACGAGCTTTTCTGTATTGTTGGAGGGGTTGCTTTGTTGTTTGACTAAAATGCCTTTCATCTTCAGATCCCAGTATGACACCAGTAGGTAAAATACAATCTCTGTATTATTTGCCTTCTCTCTGTCTTGAGGGGTTTTTTTTGCCTGGATGGATGAAGTTAAGCATGATATATTACAGATTTCTGTTGTTTGGGGTTTTTTTGAAAATCTGAAATTTGTGTTGTGGATGAGCTGATAGATGATGACCACTTTGAGGAGAAGCTAGACTGGGATTCTTTGCCTTCCTCCTTTTGATTGTGAGATCTTTATCTAGAGGGGCATTTTGAGTGGGAGAAAACAGCCAACTCTTTTAGAAGGCTTTAGGTATATCTCATATGGAAGATTTTAAGCACAGGGTTTTCTGTGCTTGTTCTTGAAGATCGTTGGCAAGATCAGTTGTGATGGTTTAGAAGCAGCCATTACAGTCTGTCTGGTATTTTTGGGATGTAAGCCTGCCTCACTGCCTGTGAATACATGTTGATGTGGCAGAAAGTAACAAAAGGGAAGAAGCAGGAACTTATTTCAGGTGAACAAATTTAAAATCTTTAGAAAGTGCCTAAGCCTTTGAGAACACATTCCAAGCTCAAGTCAATGCAGTGTGGTTTCTACCAGAAACTGGAAGGTGAGCACATGGAAGCATGTGGGTAGTCCTGGTCCTTGCTGAGAGTTGTCTAAATACTGAGCTGCTCCTAGTTTTTCTGACCTACAGCAGGGGTGTTGAGGCTCCCTGGCACTGTGCAGGATGGGGTTTGAGAGACAGGCAGATTGCCTGATCTGAGCAGCCTGTCAGGAGCCCTCACACTCAGTGGTCACCCTGTAACACATTTCACAAAATTGAGACCTGCTTTATTTTTGCATGGCAAGAGAGTTATGCGTTAAGATTGGAGACATGTATTGTGTCCCCTTTGTAGGGAAGTGAAGCAGTCACTGCTCGGGTAGTCCCTGGGCTGCTGGGGTCTGGATTTTGATAGGGGGTCTTGTTTTTTTGCATCTGCCTGTTACTCTCCTCTTCCCTTCTCAGCTAGGAGCTGTTTTTAGGGAGGCTGGCTTTGAAACTCCCTGTCAATGCAAATAATTTTCTTTACCAAAGTAAGGATAAGGTAGTGGAGATTCATTAGTGCATGAAGAGGTCAGTGT
The DNA here is from genome assembly GCA_013400555.1 of Jacana jacana. Taxonomy (NCBI): domain Eukaryota; kingdom Metazoa; phylum Chordata; class Aves; order Charadriiformes; family Jacanidae; genus Jacana; species Jacana jacana. Next base: position 53,586 of record VZTM01007185.1, on the reverse strand, counting down.
GTGCTGAGCTAAATCGGTAAGTACAGGTCTCTTCTTTCCCTAGACCATTGCCCTCAGTTTGTGTGTTGCTGAAGCTGTGGTTATGCTTAGTTCGGTACCGTGCCTGAACGTTTGCTCTCTACCCATTTTCCCTTTACTGACTGTCTGATTGGTCTTTGTTCAGTATGTTGAATATTAGCTAATGATAAGCTGCAACAGCCAAACTACTGAACCCAAGTGAAAGGACATTGTAGAGAGGTTGGTGCTGGTCTCTTCTCACGAGCAATTAGGGATAGAAGGAGAGGGAATGGCTGCAAGCTGCAGCAGAGTAGGGTTAGGCTGGACATTAGGAATACATTCTTCCTGATGAGTGGTCAGTCGGTGGAATGGGCTGCCCAGGGAGGTGGTGGAGTCACCATCCCTGACTGTGTTTAAGAGTAGATTGGATGTGGTGTTGAGGGATCTGGTGGAGAACTTTGTAGAGTAGGGCTGATGGTTGGACTCGATGATTGCAAGGGTCTGTTCCAACCTGAATGATTCTATGGAAGAAGGAATTGGTTTTGTTCCTTTGCTTCTTTGACCAGGGGAGTGTGGAAGACCATCTACATGGTTTCCCCAGTTTGTACATGTGTAACGTTCTTGAAAGGCATTTCAACTTGAAGTCTCCTCTGGTTAAGAAGGTTGCTTATTTTCATTAGACTAAGCTTTAGGCCTGTACCAACACTGCAGTGACCTCTGATGCTTCTTCATGTCCTCTGTTAACTGGTCCCACAGCATTTGGAGCTTATCACACTTGTGTTGCCTACCCTCCAGCTGGAAAAGGGATGCTGGTGTCAAATTATAGACATCCTCAGAGAGCAGCCAGCAGCCACAGAGAACTAAGCAGAGGATGGCACTAACGTGGCACTCTGCCTCTTCTCATGCCTGCTTGTTTTAATGCAGCTTGATAGAGAGGGGAGTGGAGCCGGCCAAGACCGCAGGGATTCCTTTTCGAATGAAACCAAGCTAAAAATTGCCTTTGGCTCCATAGCTGATGTGGAACATTTCATACAAATTGGATTTTTTTTCGTGAAATCACGATCAGTTCTTGGAATTTTCACCCACATTATTAAGGTTTATATTGTAGCTCATGTTTAGAGCAGATGTTAACAATAACAATTACTGTTTGGGACGAGTTTCCAAAGTACGTGTGGCTTTTATTATTGTTGTCTTTAATATTTTTAAAGCAAATCAATGACATGCTTTTGAAATATGTGTTGATTTGTAATGATGACAATGCTGATTTGTAAAATACAGTTCCTTCTGTTATGTTTTATGTTAAGCTCCTCTGTACAGTGTTCAAAGACTCATGTTAAATTTAAACAGAAGACTTTTGTGTATAGTTAATTTTGGAGGCAACGTTACAGATGTAGATAGAATTGCCAAGGAATATTTTTTAATCATTTCTTGTATTTAAATAGCATTTTACACAGAAGCTTTCATCAGCTGCAAAGACAATTTAGGAAACCAAACTGTACTATGTTTTACACATCTGGATAAGCTTCTACTTGTTAGTGGTGTATTTGCCTCTCCTTTCCCCTGCTGAAAAAAAAAAAGAAAAGAAATTTCCAGGAATGTATTTAAATTGTTTTGTGTGGGTAAACACAGGGCTGACTTGACCAGCCTCTGCAATGTCTGACATGTCATAACATCTAAATAAGTTGGTTGAAAAAAGCCAACTGTCAAACCTTGGGATCCTAAGCTTTTGAGCAGTACAAGCTCTGCAAACCCAAACAGGAACGTGCATTTAGCACTCCCAACTCAAAGTTTGGGAAGCACAAAAATAGTGTGATGCTAGGAGCACTGGAGACACCATCTTGCCAAGGCTGGCCATTTTTATGTAGAGCTAATTATTTACATCTGGAAGTTTAAATATAAGCTGCTAATGTAGACTTAAAAACTGTAAGGAAAATAAATTTGAACATTTGAATAATGAGATAATCCATTTGATTTCCTTTAGGCAATGTAATAAATTTGCAATGTATTTTGTCTGATGCATGGATGACAAATGAGGTTTGCAGAAGTGTGTGCATGCAACACAAAAGAATTCGTTCTGAAGGGCAGAATTTTGTTTGTACTTCTGGAAGATCTCACTGATACCTAACAAATGGGGAGACATGTCACAAGGAAAGTGCCCTAATATGTACTGCAGGAGACTTTTCTTGGGGTTCCAAAAAAACCTGTAAATATAAAACAAAGACCTGCATTAGAAATTAATTTTACTCTATGCAGACTTTATGTATTCTTAATTTTTTACATAGTCGGGAATTTAGTATAGATAATCAACATATTCAAAAAAGGCCTTCTGTTTCTTTGTATTTTATTTGATACTTCGGAAAAAGAGCTGTAGTAGCAGTGGTCTTGCTCTTGCTTTTGCATCTTGAACTGTTTTTAAATAGAAAAATGGAAACTGTGGCTTTTTTCATTTATATTTCTTCCTTAGTCTGCAAATTTTGCAAGTTGAGTCCAGGGAACTGAGAAAAGTAATTTCACATGGAAAGTCTTACAGCTTCAGTAAATAAGGATTGCTGTTATGGTCATTGTCACAGAAAGTTATTCCTTTGGCCTTCCCTTCCTAAATTATATAAAGACTGTGAAGGGATCCAGAGCAACCTTCAGTCGGGTCCATTAACTGGGAAGATTTGAGTTGCCTGTGGAGGAGACAAAGCGAGCTCTGAGAGGTACGTGGCAGAATGTGGTCTGCTTCTTTCTGTCTTGTGCTCCAGGTGTCCCAAATAATGTTAAAGCCTACTTAGGCTTTGTTAGCAGCCACTCAAAGCATTCAGGATGGCAGGGGAAGGGCTTCCAACCACATGTTTAAAGAAAAGAAAAAAGTCAAGTTTGGAGTTAACTCTGATTTAACTTTCAAATTTTGGAACTGCAGCATTCCCTTTTTGGCCTTTTTTCTAGAGAGTCTTAGATTTATTAGTGAATGCATCAGAGGGTGTTTTTAAGGAACTGCAATGCCCAGACTTTTGAAATAAATACTAAAATCAGAAGACTGAAAGTCACAGGAACTGCAATAATGTGACCGGATTATGGAAGCACATGAAAATTGGCACTAGTGTAATTATTTGCATGCCAGTTCTGTGGAAATATTGCAGAGCTGCAGAACTTGTGCTTGTGTGATTTGATCCTTCTTTGATATCGAGGAGATCTTTCTTTGGTGCCGTGCAGCGCCATTAAGGGTAACGTTCCTGTCACCATTTTGATTTGACCAGTCACAGATTTCAGAATACCTTCTCACAGTTTGCTTCCAGCATAGAGCACACCAGACATGTATTTCTTTAGCTGGGGTCACCTGCGGATAGCTGTAAACAGCAGCTTGCTGTATTGGAAGGATTTTGAATGTATTTAGCAACAGACCTTCACAGGCTGTCTGTATCGATTCTCCTGGTCTGGCTTCTGCCTCCTC
>VZTM01007185.1:199-49979 GCA_013400555.1 Jacana jacana | reverse complement strand
CTCCTCCAGGATTCATGACTGAGAAAGATGATGAAATAGGAGCCGTGTGAGAAAAGCACTTGAGAAAAGATAATCTATTGGGAGATAGAAGAAGACTAGTATTGATAGAAGAATAGTATTGAAAGGAAGAAGAGAGTAAAGAGAGATTATATGTAATTAGCTAACGACTCAACTTTTCTAAAAGCTTAAGAAAGGAAAGAATTATTTACTCCTTAAACTCTTGATGTAATGTAAAGGAAATGTCTCTAATTCTTCAGTACAGTGTTCTTAGTCTGAAGATTTTATGCTGCTTATATTAACGTAATTTTAGTTTCTAAAAATATAGATAATTATTTTACTTTACAGAATGTATTGAAACATAGAAAATATGATTGAAGTATAATTTCCTAGTCCAGGATTTCAGTCATTTTGGGTTGTCATAATGAAGTTCAAGAAAAGCATTGTCTGTTCAGAAAAATACTAAATTATGCTCAGTATAAGCAACCCCTGATGTGTATCTGCATGTTTCATGAAACAAAGTGCTACTTTTTCAAAGCTGGGGGCAGGGGAGGGGAAGGGAACCGACAAATTTAGCAAAAATATATCAAGTGGCAGAAGGAAGAAATGGCAATTAATACACATCAGCTTTATGTAACCAGAAAAGCGATGGTCAGAAGTGGACTAAAGATACTGTGAGTTACAGAAGAACTTTAAGAAGTGTCTAACTCTTTGTAGCATGGTAAGCCAGTGGAAACCTCCTAATGGAAGAGATAAATTGTTCATCTGTCGATGAGCAGTTTAAGACTTGCAGTTTAAGACTTTGAGCCTTTCTGGAAAAAGTGATTTTCTGCATCACAGGCTTAATGGGCTCTTTAGAAACAACCTTAAATGCAGGCTTTCAGGGACAGACTTACAAGCCAGCTCTGTTGAAGGCAGCAAATTTTGGACAGAATGGTATACATCAGGATTTCTACACTATACTTTCCACAACAGTGTCTGGGGTCACATCAAATCCTAAACCTCAGCCATCCTACAAAGAGAGAACAGGGTTGAGTGAACAAAGAGACAAATTGGAACGTCTACAAAACTTGACAGGAAGGACAGTTAGGAGAAACATGGGGGTTTTATTGCTGTCCTAGTTTGAGCAACACAGGATTAATTTTCTTTTCAGTAATTTTACTTTTCAGTAACATCTTCTACTGCTTGGAAAACTGCATTTTGGAAGACTGTTGTGTCTGAATGTGTGAAAATATTTACTTGGTAGCAAGTTATGGTGTGCGGAGTCATTGGGTGATAAAATAATTGTCTAAATGACAATAAATTGTTGTGGGTTCTTCAAACCATAACACTTGCCTTCGAGATAATTTGAGCTTTGAGCTCAAGTCAGTGGGTTGAAGGGTGTTTACCTTGTAGGAGAGTTGAATGTATGTGACAGCGCATGTATATTGGCCTAATATCAACTTTGTCGTACCACAGGCAAGTTTTGTGCCTACATGAATATATATTCAGGGCTTTTTATTCAGGACAGAATTTGTGTGTCAGCACCAATTCACACAAATGTGCTGAGCGGAACAGTTAGAGAGCTGAGGGCCGTGTTAACACAGATGTGATTTGCAGGGGTTTTACTATACTTTTGTGTTTCTGTTTGATGATCAGTTTGATTCTGTGTAAGGCACAATCTCACACAAGGGCTGAGAAATACCAGCTCCATTAGTCGTAGGCCTTAAGGTGCAGGCTCCCCTACTAAGGTGACAAAAAGTGGTGGTTTCAATTTATTTTAGTATCCTGCTCGAGGAGTTGTCTTCCATCAGGCCTTGCTGGAGACTGAATCTGAGAACTCTGAAGCATCATGGCTGAATTCTGCTTTCCAAATTTATCTGAACTGGTTCAGTGGTGTGAACAGTTAAAGACAGAATCAAAGAGCTGTCAGCCTTTCATTAGCCTATCTGATTCTTGACTCTTGGCTCCAAAGCAGCGTTTTCCCATAATAATGCATTAGGATTGAACTGCGTAATTACAATACTTTTTATCTAAATGAGAAAGTTGTACTTCCTGTAAGTTGTTCTTGAGAATTTATTTGTGGAACATAATTATTCTGTGTGTTCCCTGTTAATGTAAGTAGGTGGTTATTAAATTGCTTACCATGGAGTCTCAAAGGCAGGAGGTCCTTATGCAGTAGGAACTTACAGGCTCCTTGAAGTTTCAGACATTAATATTGTTCAAGAAGTGCATGGTGTCAGCCCCATGGAAGAGCTTACTATCTCCTACAAAAGAGTTTCTAATACCTACTCACTTCTTGGTGTTGGTGCTTTTAGCTGAGCAGTTTTTCTACCCTTAGAAAAAAATGGAGAAAATCTATCTGGTTATCATGGAATTCACTTTCATGGAATAAACTTCTACTGATATTAACCTGGCTGGAGTGAGAACTGGTTTAATTATTTCAAAGAAAACATTGAGATCATGGCATGTATCACTTTACAACCAGAGGACTAAAAACTTCTTTAGGTTGCTAAAGCTTTGGCTATATCTGTATCTAAAGTAGCAAGTAATCTGCAGTGCAAATGGATCCATAGAAGAAAAACAGTGGGTGCTGAGAACTTGGTGGTCATAGCCTGTATTTTTTCAGAGTTAATACTTTGAGCGGAATCTACTCTGATTCTGGGGAATGTTGGAACAGTAAATCACTGTTAGAGCACATCTTCCATTTTAGTTTCACCACAGAATAATGCAGTTCATATATTTTAAGACTGCTCCAAAATGAAGAAAAAAACAAAAACCAACCAACCAAACAAACAAACAAAAACCCAAACAAACAAACAAACAAAAAACAAAAATAGGAGAATATACTTATTCCAGTTGATCATACATGTAGCTACTTCATTAGATTCATTACATAGAAGTATATCTTTTTATTTATGGCATGACCACATCAGCAAAATTTATGAGCAGAGCTGAGACAGTTAATAGTATAAAGTATAAATCTGGCTTTGTTGGGGAGGGAAAATGGTAATTTTCATTGAACCCAATAAAAAAAACCTGATTGTTTTTCAGATGGAAAAAAAAAACACCTTCCTTAACTTTTCTAAATACTTGAGAGTAAAAAAAACAAAAACCAAACCAAACCAATGGCCTTGTATGAATTTGTTTTTCATAGAAACAGATACTGGTAAATTGCATTAGGAGTCCAAGAGACACTTCAGATGGTGTTTTACAAAATGACTATAAAGTTCTCGTCACATTTGGAGAGGTGAAGGGCTTTTAGGAAAACTCATCTGACAACAGGATAGAATTGCTATTAAATTGTTTTATGAAGTAGAAAGGAGTGTACTTTGAAATAGAGGACTACTTCCAAGCAGCGGCTTTCTGCATCTGATACTCAAAGCTTACCATTTTGAGGCCGTGTCTACCAACTACAAAAAAGATGGGGAAAGATTTCCTGCTGAAATAATCTGTAAACAGGGAGGTTTAACTTGTGTTAGGACAGCATAATAATGATCAACCTGTTTCTTTCAGGTTTCCTCCTTTGTCCGCGGTGAATGCTTGCTGAAAGACTTCATTGAAGTAGCTTGAATGCTTCTAGTTTCTGTGGCCCAGTAACATCTGTTTGCTTTGTTGGAACCAGCTAATAATATAATGTCACCTGTGTAGGTGGAGTAGAGGAGCAGAACTGCTGTAAGCAAACCCAGACCAACCAGAACCCTGGACTTAAGTTCTGGTAGTTTTTCTGTGGTTAAATACTGAGAGGTGAACAGGTTATCCTTTCAATGTAAGCTTCTTATTGCCTAGCCTTTCCAACCCTTGTTCTTCTGTCATGCTTAAGAATGAAAAAACCAAACCTCTTGGGTAAACAACTGTATTTGAAAGCAAAACAGAAAATCCTTTCCTGTCTATCTTGAAGTATCTAATTCTACTTTGAGGACTCCTTATGCAGCTCTCCCTGCCTCTGATGGTGGAATTACAATAATGAGAGCTTCTACTGTATTTGAGCTGATAATTTTTGTAAAAATTAAGTGATTCTATACAATGAAGGACAGTCTAGATCTGTGCAACTTGGGAGAAAACTTGGTCAAGATCTGCTGGAGTTTGAAACCTCACTTAAGAACTACCTCCCACCTAAAAGCAGTGCCAACTTCTGATGGGATATGGGGCTAATTAACATAAACAGTTGGAATATGGTTTTCTGTGCTACTTTACAGAGAAGTAGTCACATATTGCTGGAAATTTGCCTGCAGGTTAAGGAGCAGAGTAATGTCAGGCCTCAGAGCTAGTTCATCTTCAGGGGCAGGGACAGCCAGAGGTGGGGGCCATGGGGTGGGCTTGCAGAAGGTCTGGGCCGGCTGAGTGGGGAGCTCCTCACTGAGCTCCCTCACAGAAAGGAAGCATCGGGAAGGTGGGAGTGGGGATTTATGACACCAGGGGAATTCAAGGAACACTGAGCATGTAGGTATGAGACTTAGACAAAGCTCGGGCAGAATGGAGGCTGGGGAGGTTATGGAGCTTGATGGGAAGGGCTTGCAAAGGTACAGTGACAGCAGAGAGGAGCGAGGTGATGAAAGATACGGCTAGGAAATGGCTGTGGCCCCATTCAGACTGAAACTCAAGACATGGGTCAGTTTTGTTTTCTAGACTAATACTCTTATGCTAAAATGCATTGCTTTGAGCAATATGAAATGTGCAGCATCGTGGGGCTCTCTATAGGCATGATGGGTTCAGGCCTGTTTGAGCAGTGCTACACCGAGCAGAAGGCTTGTTTGCGCCAGGCTGTTCATCTACTTTTACAGTCTGGCTGAAATGACCAGGAGGTGCAAACTCCAGCTTGTCACTGCATGAGAGATAAATGTTAACATAGCATTCTTCTGGCTCACTCAGCTCTTTTGTTATAATAAAGAGCATACCGGAACATTTATCTTGCAAAAAAAATGTGTAATTTCAGCTAGGATTAGTTGCCTTTTCAAAAGCCTGGCCAGCTGCGTCAAGTAGAGTATCATAAAAATGTTTTGGAAAAAAATAGATATTCCAGGAAGTTGTGAGGCATGAAAAATTTAAAGGATCAGTAAAAATAAGTAGCAAATGGAGTTTGTAATTTACTCTGTGCATCCAGTGGACATTTATTTGTGTACACTAGAGTGACAGTTAGAATTAGCAAACGGGGCTGTTTGAAGTCAGGATACTAAATGAATTCGACTGATTCCAAAAGAATTTCAAGGGAGTGAGGGGGTTTCAGGAAAGGAAAAACACAGTGCCAGTCCCGCATCAAACTTAGTGGAAGTCCCTCCAGATCCTGGCAAGAAGAGTTTGCAGGGAATACCCGAGAAGGACGTGTGACAGTGATGTCTTGTTCTTCCAGAAGGCTGGACAGGCACTTGAGCATTTGCAAAATAGTGGAAGTGGTGGAAAAATAGACCTAAACCTACTTTCTCAGCAGATAGTAGAATGTCAGATGCTATTTCAGATATTCAAAATCAAATTCAGATAGGAGAGCTGTGTGTGGTTACTCTCTTTTTTTAATGCCACTGACGGGATTGTTTAATTTTAGCCCTTGCACTGTTTTGGCGGGGAATACATTAACACTTGATCATAATGTAAAGCAAAGCACACTCAGATAAAAAGTCACGCCTGTCAACCTTGATAGGTTTTCATCAAAAAGTGCAGCAACCTCTTCATTTGCAACTCTGTGTTTTCACATTGCTCAATTTTTTGGCAGCAAAGTATTTGAGAGATTAAAGGAACATTTCTTCATGCTGATCTCACCGAGAGTAATCTTACCAAGCCACTCCCTTATTCAGAGTCATTTGCTGGCTGCGCTCCTTCTGTATCGTGTTCAAACTCCTCACCTTCAAAGCAGAGTAAGAGTTTGCTCTTGGCAATCTCATTTCTCATTTATTCTTTTCAGTTTTTTTTCAATCTGTCTTCTAACCTGGAATTCCCTCTCCTTTTCTTGGTGTAGCAAGTAAACATACTCATTTTCACATCACAGTGAGGGAAGCTTGTTTACATTCATTTTCAAAGTGTCAGAGTCTTTAGAACAATACAGAGCATTACTCTGAAATTTTTGCCTTGTTGATAAACCCCCTGGAGCTTTTGACACATGTGTTAAAATCTGAGCTCCGTGAGGTAAGGACAGGGCTCCCTGTGTTCCGGCGCTTTGTTGATAAACCAAATGTGCCAGTCTTCTGCACTAAGTAGATTAACTTTTTCTGAAGTGGGCGAATGGAATGTGTTTTGTAAAGTGGTGTTAGGAAACTGCAGAGAGAATTTTAAAAGTGGGCAGTAGAATAGATCTCCTTTTCCAATATTGATGGCTTATGTTTAATGCAAGAATGAAAGAGGGGATACATGTCCTGATTAGCCAGATAGATATTTCTATTTGTTTCTTACTTTTCTTTCTCCGGCATAGTAGAACCAATGTGTACCACATTAATAACAGGGTCTTCTCTACGTGTTAGCAGGACTCTGTGGGGTTATGTGGACTCGCTTTTATTCCTCTCTAATGCAGTGAGGTTTTGTGTTAATGTATTTACAAAGAGAAAAAAAAATAGACACTGTATTAAACAAAGAAGTGAGTTTTTTCTTAGCCTTGCAGGATTCTGTTCTCTGAGATTGCTGTAGACTCTGCCCCTCTGTCTTCATCAACTACTGCAGAACTTCTGGCCCGCTGACATGTAAAATGTATCTGCCAAACTGGCTGGAGAAATTACTGCACAAAAGTGAATGTTTTGTTGGATTAATGTTTTGTTTTGTTTTGTTTTTTCATCCTGGTGACTGATAAAAGTTCTTTCAGATTTCAAACTGTAGCAGTTGTGGTATTGATGCAAAGGCCTGTGATATCTCTAGCTGCCTCCCATTAAGCCAATGGGAAAGAAGAGTATTCTGGGTTTACATGAAAATTTCTATTTAGTCTGGCTTTGTGCTCAGAATGGCACACACCTTGCTTGGGAATTAATTATTTGGCTCTTTAAGCAACTGCATATATGCCTTTTGACGAGAAGAGTGACTCTCTGTTAGCTGTATGAGAAGGGTAAGCGTTAATTTAGGCAGCAACAAAAGGATGCCAAAGATGTGTAATTTCCAGTTTATGTGGAAGGTAAAATGGAGAGTGAAGAGGGAAGGCTATACAATGGCCCCACAGGAATGAATTCAAGGAAAGAATTTAGCACTCGGGTATGGGCTGTATTTTGGTCATTTTCAGAGGGGCTTTTTTGTCTCCTTGGTCATTAGTGTTTTGTGATTTTGTGTTCACGTAACAAGCAAAAAAAGCAAGTGATATTTAAGAATCTGTATTGGCACAGGAAAGTTGTTGCATTTCGGAACAGATTCTGGATGCAGCGCCAACAGGTACAAAACACATGTATTGGGTGACTGGGAAAAATGAGGCTTCTCGCTAAACACAGAAGTACTGAAAGAAACAGCCTTTGCTTTGTGGTGATGAAGAGAAGTTGCTTTTCTCAAACCACCTAGAAAAAAAAAGTGCAGCAGTGAATCAGTAATCTACTGCATCTGTTTTCCATTTTCCAAAGTGCTCTTTAAAAAGATAAAAGTTAATACCTGTGAGGTAAGTTTCTTGTAATTTTATAGGTAGATATAGAGAAAGTGGAAACAGCAATACTTTCCAAAGCACTTAGTATTGACTGCTGTGTGTAACTTTGGATGTCCACAGGGATTTTGTTGTTGACAAATTGGATTTGGTTGGGGAACACTAGGTAGAATTTAAAATTTCACCCCACACTAAGACTTCTTCAGGGATATATGAGTAGTTAGTGGCAGATTGGATCAGGACTAATAAATCCTACTGCCCAGTCTCACAATTACACTACTACTCTAGATGTATGCTTGCCAAGAGGGGTGGGTGTCTTTTTCTTCTTGTAGTATGCAGTACTCCGTTTCTAGAATCTATAGGTGATACTACATGAAAACAGAATGCACTGGAAAATACAGTGGTAGCAGAGTTTAAGTAGAATGGAATGAACTTAGATTGTATGTGAAACTTGATGCACTTAAAGAGATTAGGAGATCCACGCTGCTGCACAATGGCACTGGGACAAGAAAAATTAAGTTTTATGGAGACATCAACTACCAGTGCGTTGTAGGAGAACCAAGATACCAAGAGAAGACTGATGGGGCATCGTAGCATTTTCAGGCTGGGCAGTGACCTTGGTATATTGGCTCATAAGAGCAAATCTGTATAAGCCAATCCCTGCCTTTGGAAAGAGCTATTTTATGTAAACATCTCCATAATGCTCTACGTAATGCAAACTGAAAGTTTTGTTTAGATTCTTACAAGGATTTGTTTTTTTTGCAAAGCAAAATGTTTTTGTAGTAAACAATTAATCAAAAGGTTTTTAAAGACTTGGAATTAAATTCTTTGATCTGCATTGGCTTTTCTTTTAGAAATCAATGGGAATACAGACCCACATTCTCTTCTGCATCTTGAAAGTCACCTTCTTGGTTTTTCCTGTGCAAAGCAGTCTCCTCACACTTCTCTTGTTTGGTTGGTTTTTTTTTTCATGGAAAGAAGCAATCTTTAACCTTTCAAGCGTGTGCAGTTGAAATATTTGGGGACATGCAGTGTGTGCAGGATGTAATTATTTTCTTCTCTCCATTTTTCATATATTTCACTTACTTATTTGGTTATTTTGAGAGCTCAGTGGAAAGTGTTCAGAATTTTATTTAACAAACCTCAGAAAAGTAAGAAGCTGAGAACTTTGCTTTTTGGACAGGCAAAGGGAAAAAGTGGGCATTCTGAAGACACTGATTTTTTTCCTTTGAAAAAAAAAGTTTTTAAAACCACAAGTATTGGACAGAAGGGGACGAGGCTAGGTGCCCCTGGAAGCCTTTGTGAATGTCCCTTTCTCACCTTCCGTATTCGTAGTCTGATTGGTTAGGCCTTGAGGCAACACTTTAAAATTCCTTTCGTTCTCCTGTATTCCACCTTTTAATTTCAAAACAGTTCTGTGGGAGAGTTGCTCATATTAAACAACATTGTATTTATTTCTTTACATCAGACAAGAAAAAATTCCAAAACGTTTTCTTCTAAAAGCTGTTAAGACAGAGGAAGCAGAAAGGACTTTCATAAACTGGCTACTTGAACCAGGCCATTGATACTTTATCTCAAAAACCCACATAAAAATTGTTTACATAAGGAGAGGAGCTACCCTTCTGTTAAAAAAAATAGAGTGTTTCTCTGAGGCTGTGGTGTGGAGTTTTTCTGCAGCTTACCAAGGGCAAAGTTAAGAGAGAAAGCCCTCAAAAGAGTCAGGCAAAGGGCTGTAGGAGTGCTTGGTATTTCAACCTGCGCTAGGTAGCTGAAACCTGAAAATTAATAGAGTATTCTGGTATGTCATACACTACTCCATCTAGAGCTTGCACTGGTGTTATCTTGTATAAGCATTAGAGAAACTTCACCGTACTCTCTAACTGTTAACCATACTCTGTAATAGCTAGTAGCAGAAGCTTTGCAAGTCTAGTACAGAGAAGAAAACTAGAAGCTTTGCAGGTCTAGTAAATAAATTTTAACTTCATCTCAAATTAAATACATTTTTAAAATATCATCCCATTTCTTCATTTATCAAGAACCTACATTTTTTACTGATGGCATTTGTTCAGCGTTTCCAAAATTGTAACAAATATGGTGTCTTGACTGTGGTTTTTCGTATCCTGCATCCGATTTTTCTCCTAAAGTAATCATTCTTCAAAATGATGATTGTTATGTAGGTCACTGGTAAGTTACATGCAATTGGATTTCAACCTGGTCTCTTTAATCCGGGTAGCCTGGCTAGATAATAGTTTCCTCTCTTTCCATGGCTTCTACTTATTTTAAAATCAAAAACTGTACCAAGCTGCAACTAACCATATTTGAATATGGTGTTGCAAAACAAGTGTCATTTTTTTTACTGTTTTATGTGTGTGGTTGTATTTTGTGCACTCTGAACAAAGAGATTTAGTATAACTGTATCATCAGAAACTAGGAGAAGAATATACTTCCCAACGTTAACATTACTCACTCCCTTATCCAGCGACCTGTCATATAAAAAATCCTGTTCCACTGTATTCTGTAGAGCAATAGTCGTTCATATCAGATGATACCAAAGGTTTGGTTTTATGGTTATTACAGCCTACTGGCAACCTGATACAGCGCCCTGACATAAAAATACCTTACATTTTATCATTCAGACAAGAAGGAACCTCAGAGTCGCTATAACTAGAAATCATTTTGTTTGCACTGATGACCTCTGCAGTCTTTCAAGATAGTTCCGGTTGTAGAAGTGTGTAAAATTGATTCCACTAACAATTTAGTGTCAGATGCAGATTAAGAACAGTTGAATTAGCCTTTCTTTGAGCAAATGTGACCTTGTTTGTATTGTTCCTTACGTGAGAAAAATACAGACAGGGAGGAGCCATCTTTTAATGTTCTTCTTGGATTATGGAGACACTTTGCGGCCTGGAACTAGCAAAGAAATGGGGAGATTTAGTTTCAAATGGTAATGCCTTTTGGTTGGCATGTTCTGCAAAACTGAGTATTTATCTTGTTCAAGTGACAGCAGCGTTCCTATAGCTTAGCACAGGGAGCATATTTCCTTTCTTATGAAGGAAATACATCTTTTAGTATAAACAGTTTAAGAAGGTCTTTAGTGAAGTATTCTTACAAGCTCTGTATATCAAAATATGTGCAAATTTAAATGCAGTTACACAAAGAACAAAGAAGACTGAAACAAAGAAATTGCAACTTGACAGATCAGATGGCTTTAAATTAAGACCTGAAAACAGGTATTGGAGCCAGCAAGATGAAAGAAACATGAAAAAACAGTAGGTGGAAAATGAGATGTTCTTGCAGGAAGGACCGGACAGCTTGGGAAAAGGCCAAGCAAGGCAAGAAGAAGGTACATGCTAAAAACAGTAATAAAAAGGATACAGTTGGAAGATTTGAGTCAAGAAGGCAACGATGTGAAAGAGAAAGGACTTGAAGGTTAAAAGAGGGGATATTGTCATTCCAAAGTTTTGAATGAGTAGGAGTCTGAAGAGGAAATCTTGGATATACCTGTATCTACCGGAGAATGTATGCACAAAGAAACACACTCGACCCAAATCTACCTTGCAAACAAGTTGGCTGTAGCATATTAAGAAACTCCTTTTCCTTCTGTAAAGGCAACTTTTACTGGCAGCCAGCTATGTCTTACAATAGCTGGGGTTTTGAGGGACAAAAAAACGTGAGACTGATGAAAGCACCTCTGTAGCACTAGACTTACTGTTCTTACAATTGCTGTGTCATTGGAGATTTTTTGTAATAGTTTTTCATCTTATCCTGGTTACTAACGTGACTGTTGGTTTGATTTTGGAGCTGCAGGGAAAGCACCTAGAAAAGTAGATGAAGAAAAATTATATATCTGTCTTTAGTTGTAAGAAATTTGCAAATAACAGGTGTTTATTAAAGATTATATATATCCTCTTATAACGTGGATCCAAATGAGAGTAACTTCCAGTTTTAGACTTTGTATAAGGAAAGGCGGACGTTACTGAGGAAAGTTAGGCATAAAAACTGGTGATGAGGGGTCCAAGCAGGCCAGCTTCTTTGGAGGCTGATGGCACAGCGGTTGTGCATGTAGGCAGTTTTCAGAAATCTTTTTTTGTCTGACCTACTACTAACATAAACACTACTCCTGTAAAAAGATGAATTCCTAGCCTATGAAGACACTCAGTGTATGGGAACCTCAAACAGGTGAATCACAGAATCACAGGGATTGGAAGGGACCTTGAAAGATCATCTAGTCCAATCCCCCTGCCGGAGCAGGAACACCTGGATCAGGTCACACAGGAATGTCTCCAGGCGGGTTTGGAATGTCTCCAGAGAAGGAGACTCCACAACATCCCTGGGCAGCCTGTCCCAGTGATCCCTCACCCTCACCATAATGAAATTTTTTCTCAGATTTAAATGGAACCCACTAAGTTCCAGCTTGCACCCATTGCCCCTTGTCCTATCGTTGGACAGTTGAAAACTGCATAGATATTCCAGGTAAATTGGACTGGTTCTCAGGGAAACCCAGGGCACGTCCCAGCCTTGCAGCCAGGGAACGGGGAATGCCTGCCTTGCTTGGAAAAGTGACAACCATCAGCACCGCAGCCAGGGAGGCTTGGAAGGAAACGGAGACGCAGATGACCCTGTATCTGTTCCATTCATTTCCTTGGGAGGGGATTTACTATTTTTGCTACTTTAGCTTATGCTGGTTCTCCAAGTGCAGTAAGTATACAGTGAATGCCGGTTTATGCCAGTGTAAGCATATTTATATTTGGGCTTCTGCCACAGAAACTCCTTTTTCAAAGGAAATCAGATCTCGAGTTTCTGTGCAGGCATAAGTTTCTCTTGGCTTAAGCTCATGAAAAGTACATACAGTGACATATTGTCCATTAAAAAGTAGCAGTAAAGTTCGAAGTGAGGTGTCTGAAGACAAAGTATAAATCCAAAGAGGAAAACTGTAAGCTAATTCTCTGGGTTTCACAAGGCAAAATAACTGGGTTTGGAGGAGAAATCTGAGGGACATGAGCTCTCATATTATGAATGCATATGCATTTTTTTATATCCTTGTTTATTTTGATGTCATATATTATTACTTTTACTTTCTTTAAAGGAGTCTGGCATGTGAAATGTATGTATGTCCGTGCCTTAGCTAAAAATGAATTTAACCAGTTTGTGTATCAGCAGTAGCATTAGAAGTTTAACTATTTTTGCATAAGGATGTGGCAGAAGGACTGAGGAAATAATTCTAAGAAACATATTTTGTGTGGAGTCTTTCTGGGTTTTATATTTTAATTTCCTAAAATGGTTTTTGTCTTAGGGATTTTTTTTGTTGCTTTCTCAAAGAGCTGGCAGAGCAAACAGCAGCTGTAAACCTGAGGGCAGGCTGCAAAGTTTTTCTTCCAAAGCCTTCCTTTCATGTTTAGCCAAGTGAGAGACATGGAGTGAAATGTAAACTCCAGCTCAGTCTATCCACATGGCCTTCCCTCCTGGTGAGCAGCCGGAGGGGCAGAGGAGGGACCAAAGCTGCCCAGGGCTGCTCCCCTCGATGGGAAGGGCCTGGTTGTGAGCTGCAGCTTCCAGGTTGCGAGGAGGAGGAGGGAGAGGAATGTGAAGACTGTGATTGATATTGTACCCTGGAGAACCACATTCCCCATCGAACCAACTCCTCCTTGCTTCATCCTCCCCCTGGGACAGAAGGAGAGGGCATTTGTGTTACTTCTCTTCCGAGTGGTTTAACCCTTTCTCTGTAATCCCTGGCTGCCTGACTCAGAACTACGTGTGTGTCTCGTTGGTCTTTGTTCCGTTTGAAATTATGGACTGGAACCATTTTTATTTAAATGGGGAAACAAACTTAGTAGAAACTCAACCTGTACACTGGGAAAGGAACTTCCTATAAAATATAAACACGTTTGTATGTTTGAGTGAAGGTTTGTTCGTAGGTGGCTTTGTGGTAAACTGCATTGGTGCAGTATCGAGTTCTAACAATTAAATGATGACTAGTTGATGAGTTTGGTCTCTTGTACGTGATCTGCTGCACTGGCATTCCTGGTTTGGTTTGCTTTCGATTTTGTTTGTTTTAAAAAATATATTTTTCCAACTATATTTTGTACACACAGTTAATCTTAAAGTTCTTCCTCAGTATGGGGACCTAGAAAGCTTTTCTTGGGACAATGGTAGAACTTCCTGGTAGAACTCCAGCTGTTCCCTTCAGTGCAATAGGATTGTCTTGTAGCCATAATTGCTTCAGGCGCTTTCTCTACAGAGTAATTTTTTGGTTCATAACCACTGAAGGGCTGTAACTTTTTTTTTGGTTGGTTGGTTATTGGGATGGGAATGGATAAGCAAGCAGTGTTCCCTGTCTTGTGTAAAAGTGTTTTTGCTTCCAACATGCCCTCTCCCCCCAGTTCTCTCTCTGCACTTGCCCTTACTACATCTGCACCAACTGCTTCCTTCGTTCTGTCTGTTCTGAGGGCACACAGGACTAAAAACCACATACAGTATTTTTTGATTCTTCTGTTGTGTCCGTGAGTATCCCTTTTAGTCAGTGTGGGGCCCACAGATCTCTAGTTGATGTCTTAATCTTTTTCCTTGTCCAGACTTGTATTATACAGAGTATGCCAGTGACGATGACATTCTGCATTGATGCAGTTAAGTTTGATTGTGAAAAAAAGTATTATTTGCTTCAGTCTGAAGACCACCAGTTTTTGTGAACAATTGCATGGATCCTGCTAATAGAATAATTGTAGTATCCATCCCAGATGCAATAGAATAAACTATGATTTTCCTGTATTCATATGTAAATCATACTCATCTGTACCTATGTATAAGCTTATGGTTCACCTTTGACTAACTGGTAGAGGAAGAAAATTAATACCAATCTGTAAGAAATTATCTATCCATTCACAAAACTGTTCATCTATTTATGAAATCATATACGAAAATCAAAGATGTCCAAACAAATATTGGAAAGCAAAATTTTAAGTGTTAAATGTGAAAAACATTACTAAGCACCGTCTTCTGACCAATGAGACAGACTCGAAGAGGTGTAAAACCTTCTGACAATTTCCTTACATTGTGTGTGTACCTCTTGAGATACTGGAAGTAGAACTCCAGTCTACAATCTGAACTGGGAGAAGATTTGAGAGACAGACCATGGGTTAGATGTAGCGAATAGTATTGCCAATATTAAATTGCATTAAAATTTGCCTTTTCCATAAAGGATAGCATTAAAGATGTGAAATACTATGCTTTAGTTTACTATAAATGATGCCTTTGCTATAGAAAGACTGTCCTAGTAATGCAGGTTACTGCTGTTTGCATCATTAAGGGGGTGAGCTCCTGTCTAGTTGGGGAGGAAAGAGAGCTTTGAAGGCAGTAGCCCTAATACTAGAGCTGCAGAATTTATGGCTCACTCTTGCAAAATGTGGAGACAGAGACTGAGCAATTAATAATACCGGTATTTAAGAAAGGATGATGGACTATTACATTCTAGGCCTTCTGACATGCATTTAAGAGCAGCACCAGTGACCTGTAGTGTTTTAGATACTGTGGAGGAGTCAGGTGAAGAAAACCCAAGAATACAGACCTTCATCAGATTTTTTTTTCCCCAATAATTCTTTTAGCTGTGTTTTAAAATTAATTAAATTAGAAGCGTTGTCGAGGGTGAAATATCACACTTTTAGTAAAGTGAGATTTGTTTTTCAAGCTGGAAAACAGCTCCCTTGTGTCTTCATCCTTAGCATTCTGTGACCATGAAATAAATCAGGTGAGGAAAATAATAAGGAAGTCAGGCAGAAAACATGCCTTAAAGGTCTTGGAGCGAATTTGTTATTCTAGTGCTGTATTTTTGTGCAGCATTTTTCTGTCAGTTCTCTCATGTCATCAGGATACCTTCCAGTTTGTTTAGGTTTTTTTAATGTTTAGTCTTAGTGAACTAGTACATGAGGGTTAAAGTATTATGGGTTTTGCCTCTTGTGTCTGGCAACATTGTAGAATTATTAAAATCGTAATGATATTTAGGGGGATGCCAAGACTGTGTAGAACTGAAGCTCTTCCTACGTGGTTGGGTAAAATCAGTAGAATCATTGCAATAAAATAATTTTGTTGTGTTTAATATAAATTCTATGTAGTAATACTCATCAAATTATAATGATTTTTTTTCTTCTTATTTAGGGTGTACCTCAGTTACCATGTGCCAAAGCATTGTATAACTACGAGGGGAAAGAACCTGGAGATCTTAAATTCAGTAAAGGAGACATCATCATTTTGCGTCGACAGGTGGATGAAAATTGGTATCATGGGGAAGTCAATGGCATCCATGGCTTTTTTCCTACCAATTTTGTTCAGATTATTAAACCTTTACCTCAACCTCCGCCTCAGTGCAAAGCACTTTATGATTTTGAAGTTAAAGACAAGGAAGCAGATAAAGACTGTTTACCATTTGCAAAGGTAAAAGCAGAATAAAATTATTCTTTTCTTTTAATAATTTCATTCACTTGAGTAAGAAATATCAAGACTGTTCTGTAGTCCTGTTTGCATTGTTTTTTTAAATGGAGCTGCACAAATACGAAAATGGCAAGTAATTCTGCAGGTATTCCTCCTATGTTGATTAGTTTTGCCTTCCTAAATTACATATAATTTCTCTGAGGTTTTATTTTTGAGAATGCAATTTTTCATAATTGCAGTAGTGATGTTCCTAACATGAGAAATAACCTGTGTTATGAATTAAAAGTATTTCATCTTCTAAAGAAACACTAATTTGAAACTGTTGGAGTTGGTGCTGTTCTCAGCTTTGCTTTTAATAAGGGACATTTTAGGATCTACATACTAGACACAAAGTACTACTGAATTTTGTCATTCAGTGGTAGTACTAATTGCCTTTTGGAAAATAAGATGTTCCTTCTTGTAACAAATTTTATGCTTGCAAGACATAACAGGGTTTTAACAGGAATTGAAGCTATTCTTTTTTGTTTGTTTCTGATTAATTTTTTTATCAAATTGCACAAAAAAAGTTGCGAGGTCAAATGTGAGCTAATCCCTTTTCTACCCTTGCCTGTTGAAAATTAAAAGGATGGCTAAAACTCTAAAAAGAAGAGATAGTAACGTGGACATACAGTGATTATTACAGCACAGAACAGCAATGCTATGGAGGATGATTTGCATTAGCTTGTGTATTTTGATTAGTTGTTGGCAAACTGTTGTGTTTTTAAACGTGCAGTCTCACTTGAGTAAGCATATGTTTCCAAATGTTTTAATTCCCTTATGAAACAATTAGGTATCTCAGTATAGCGACAACGATGTTTAATGTGCACATACAAATCTGTTTTTTATGTAACGTACTCAAAACCATATCTCATAATAGATGTGAAAGATATCGTATCACTTAGCAGTTTTCTTAAGAACCTATGTAGAAAAGCAACATCAGTTGAGAAGGAAAAAGGTTCTGTTGATTAATGCCAAGGACTTAAAGGAGAGCTGATGAATGCCATGGACTGGACACGGTTGGAAGTCTGGCACTAAGGCCAAAGTCAGATGGTTGGGATTAGCTGTGGACAGTTAGCTGAACTCTGACAAAAAGGGAAAAAGGAATGGCTAGAACTGACTTCAACCCCAAAAGCGGCATCTTCCTGTTATAGAATGCCTTCTCTGCTGTTCTTGTCCATGTGCTGCCTTCTCTGATTAACCATGCGTTATGGAGGGAAATTAAATGAGA
Organism: Jacana jacana; assembly: GCA_013400555.1. Classification (NCBI taxonomy): domain Eukaryota; kingdom Metazoa; phylum Chordata; class Aves; order Charadriiformes; family Jacanidae; genus Jacana; species Jacana jacana. The sequence continues at coordinate 32,778 of VZTM01007185.1, read as the reverse complement.
AGTTTAATTAGAGCTTGGAGACATAATCACTGCGTGTTCACACAGGATGATGTTCTGACTGTGATTCGCCGCGTGGATGAAAACTGGGCAGAAGGAATGCTGGCTGACAAGATAGGAATATTTCCAATTTCATACGTTGAGGTGAGTAAAGTTGGGCCCTCAGTAAGGTTGTGCCCACTGTGTATTTCATTTTCTAAAAGGAAAAATAATCATGGTGATAATTCTAAAATAACCTGAGATATAAATAGCCTTAGACCTAAAATAATCTAAGATACATGTGTTAAGTTTGGGAAGCTTAATTACCTCAGCATTTCAACCAGTGATTTTTACTTAGTTATTTCACAGAATCACCGAATATCAGGGTTTGCAAGGGACCTTGAGAGCTCATCTAGTCCAGTCCCCCTGCCAGAGCAGGAACACCTAGATCATATCACTCAGGAACACGTCCAGGCGGGTTTGGAATGTCTCCAGGGAAGGAGACTCCACAACCTCCCTGGGCAGCCCCTTCCAGTGTTCAGTCACTCTCACTGTAAAGAAGTTTTTCCTCATATTTCAGTGGAACCTCCTCTGTTCCAGCTTGCACCCATTGCCCCTTGTCCTGTCACTGGATGTCACTGAGAAGAGCCTGGCTCCATCCTCCTGACACTCACCCTTTACATATTGATAAACGCTAATGAGGTTATTTGATAGCTGCTTTCATCTAATGGAGTTGGAATGAAAGTACTTGGAGGCAGTCATTGTTTTCTTGTTAGTACTGGAATCATGCAGTCAATCACAAACCACACTTAACTGTAAAATGAAAGCGATCAAGTCAGAGAGATAGTAAGCTTTGGACTGTACCTAATACCTGCCTCAAAGCAAAATTAGCGCAATTAGAAAGTCACAGAATGTAGGCTGTTGGTAAGTAGGTAAAACATTGACTTCTACGTCCAAAAGACTCCATTGACTTCTACATCCAGAAAATCTTCTGTGTCTTCCTGCATTTCTCATGTGTGATAGGACAATTTACACTGAGGAAGAGTTGAAGGCTGTATCTTCTATGTAGAAAGACATAGGTTACTAGGAACAGTGTGTGCCGCTGCAACAGTGATTATGAAAATTTGCATTACAGAAAGATACACAGGTTTAGAGCAGCGTTTGTCTTTTTCTGATAGGTATGCTCTGGATACTAGGTAAGATACCCTTCTCCCACTGAAGATATTTTATTTAAATAAACAAGGCAGAACGGTGAAAGGAAAAAGTATTTTCACATCACCTGTGGGATGAGCAATACGTACCTCGTGTCACGGGAGAAACGTGTACCCATACTTAGAATCAAGTCAGGTGTTATTAATCTGATTTCTGAACACGCTGGTGAGATGGATCATTTTTTTAAAATTACTGTGTTCAATCAACAATGAACGTATTTTATTTAAAAAGGGCACCTATATATGTATTTGGTTTTATAGATTGACGTAAGGATCTTTGTATCTGGGGATAGAAATTTTCATACGATGGAAGAAAACAACAACAAAACCAAAGGGGTTTTAACCTGCTTAGTGCAATTCTGGCTTCAGTTTCAGAAGTTTTTAAAAGCCAATTTGAGAAGTTCTTACTCCTGGGTATTCATTCCTAGCTCTTTGCAATTAACTGTCCCTTCGGTTCAGCCAGTGAAGGTTTTTGTGGTGCTTTTTAAAACTAAGTTACTTGACCTAGCAAAGTTAAAAAAACCCCTTTCCTAGGGCTGCCACTTGGGCTAACTATTTAGTTAACAGCTCTGTTTCTGTCTCTACAAAAATTTGAAAAATGGTGATATACTCTTGAAAAAAATGACATAAAAATGATACTCATTCACACAAGGTGTTTCTCTGTTGATGTTTTCTGACAAATTCAACTAAGAATATGTATTTCCAATTAATTAACTTTTTTAGAACAGCCACAAGCACTTGTGTGCACACTCACAAATCCCCACTGAGCTGATACAGGAAATCTGGAGCAATAAGTAATATTCAAAGATGTGCTTCATATCAGATAGGTGGGGGGTTTGCAGTTTAAAATAAACAGAAACGCACGCTTTGGTGAAAAGCAGTGAGATATCCAGGAAACTATCAATTAATTTTGAAATACCTGTTTCCTGAGATTATGTAACTATTGTTTTGGAAAATATGCAATATGTTTATACAAACAAGTATATCAAACCATTCTTAGGTATGTTATTATTAAAGACATCAAATATTTTATATGGTATTTTAAATTATATTTCCCAATCCTGTGATCATTGCCTATCTTTGTCATAATGTCAGGCATATCTTTGTCTTTTGCATGTTAGTCCACATCTTTTCTTTTTTCCCCCCTTTTTTTAAAAAATGTGAATCAGTAGCTGCATTTACTGGAGATTTTCTGAAGTTGTTGACTTTAACACACGTGTAATCTGTGATGTCTATTCTACACTCTAGGTCTGATACTTGTATCTTGTACGATGAGGTCGCAGGATATACTTTAGATATGTTGAAGTCCATGAAAAATTCTGCTTGTATTGGAGAACAACTTTTTACCTGAAGGAACATTTTATGACTCAATGATTGCTTGTCTGCTCTATTCTCTTATACCACTTTGACTTAATGAATTTGCAGTAATAATAAAAGCTAAGACTGAAAACATTTTGAGAGGAATTTTAATAGTGATTCCATTACAGCTGTAGTTTAACTGAGTCATAGAGCATTACATCTTTATCTGTAGACATATGGGACTGTGAAATAATTGCTTCGATCTCCAAATGAAAAATAAATAATGCAAAGCATGTCAAAAAATGAAATTCTGTTTTCTAAGAAGTGCTAAAACCAAACAAACGTTGCAGGGTTACTAGGGTAAGACCTGATTAACTTATCTAAATTACTAGGCTTTTGACTGACGGAATTTCAACGTGCTTGCATTGAAAGCAGGTCAGCCACGTTCTTGCACAGTGACAAAATAAAATGCAGTCAATCTAGAAACTGTTTGACTACGTTCATAACGCTTCTGGTTATCTCGCTTCCAAAAAGAAAGATTAATCAGAACCAAACAGATAATATTAGAATTTCTCTATGTTGAGTACAGTTCTGGTACAGTTAGTAAACATGCTCCAAATCTAAAAAGGATTTCAGTTTTTGTAAGTTATTCAACTCTCATACAGAACAACTAGAAAAATACCAAAACCAAGAATAGAAAAATTTGGGAAAATCAGTCATTTTTCAATCAAAATCTCAGTAGAAAATAATGACAGCTATTGTTTTCCCAAGTTAATGTGAACAACTGGGAAACACCTTTGTGTTGATCTCCTCTAGCTTTATTTGTAAACAATCTTCTATAACTGTGGGAAATTACCTAAAATCTTCAGTGTTGTGGAATTTTAAGTTCATTGTCATTTTATACTATTGCATCCATCAGTTACCATGACATTTTCATCAATGAGAACATAAGATTTTATGTACCTAATACGTCAGGCTGGGGTTTTTTATCAGCATCTCTTCCTGTACTAAACAGGAGTGTTTCAAAACATACTTATTTTTTATTGTGTCTGTACATTTTAGATTGGATTTTAGATGGATTCCTAGCATTGTGTTTTTAACAATGCACTTACTAGGCTACTCTTCATCTATCCCTGTTAAATTATGTGATCTGATTTAAAATGCTTAGGGAAAAAAAAAAAAACCACTTTTAGAAAAATAGAGAAAAAAAACCCCAAACTTCTGTAGCAGCACTAGGATTAGATAAAGGATAAGATAAAATTATTTATGGGAACTTTCCTCTACTTTTTGACTGTTTTGTCTGCTTGGACCTTAAACCAGACAATTTATGTAAAAAGTGAATATTGTGTATTATGCCTGAAAACAGAGATTGTTAATTTTTACTAGAAAATTAGAGAGCAATCCCCACTAGACTTTAATATGATAACCTCATTGTTATCGTTCCAATGACAACTTTGGAGCATCATAATTTTGATTAATTTCCCTAACAAAAACTGCTACACAACTTTTTCATTTGCTTCAAAAATTAATAAATATGTAGCTTTGGTCACGATTGTGATCTGTTCAAGATTTGTGAAATGATTCTTCTGCTCATTTGGACAAAATATATCTGTTCTGAAACTTTAATTGCAAAGCTGAATATAGGTTCATAAGCTATTGCCTGTTCTCCAGGATCAGGCTTAGCAAAAATAATGTCAAATAAGGACAAAGTTTACCTTAGTTGCACTTAGACTTTCCTCCTTTGTTTCCAAATCTGTGTGAAAGTGTAATCTTGTTTAGATATTGGCGTTTTACTAAGAATAGTGTTGGTAATGTGGAAGAATAACTCCTTTATACATGGTGATGGAGTAATATTGCATAAATAAAAATTTTGAATGAACATGAACGGTAGGGTCGTTTGAGGGAGAAGATAGTGTTTTCCCTTGATTCCAGAAAGTGATGACACTTAAATGCTAACTATCTGTGTGTGAGTGAAGAATACCTGAAGTCATTTGTAAAGTAAGGACAGTCAAGCACAACTGTAAGAGACCTTGAAATAGGTCTTGCCTGGCATCTCCTGATGGCTGAAGCAGGCAGAACCCTTCCTGGTGGCCTCCACCCCTCCCGCAGCACTGAGACATGGCTCAGCTGCCTCTGCCTTGTCCCATATGGAAAGTTGTTGTTCCACGGGTTTTGGCAGGAAGGGGAATTGGATTTCAGGCTACCTGTTAGAGCAAAAATCGTGTTGAACTGGAAAAGCCCAAGCAAATATGTGTGTAAAAGTTAAAGTAAAGAAGATTTGGTTCAAATATGTCTGTTCAGGAAAACACCTGACATTGAAAGTGTGGGAATAGATACGGGGATATATGTTGCAGAAAGGAATGTTGTATTGAAGCATTTCATAGCATGAGTGGGATGCATTCCCATGGTGACCTTGAATGGTTGCTAGCCATTTCACTGGAGAATGTGTGCACATTCTTCATATCTCTTCTCAAGGAAGACGTGAACTGCACTCTGCAAAATATTCTGCAACTGCTGCTCTCCTTGGGTTGCTCTGAAAAAAAAAAAAAGCCAGTAATCAGTTTGCTTCCCTGTTCAGGTTTATGCTACTGTCTTGTGCTTTCTTCTCTACAGCTTTCTTCTCTACATAAGAAGGCTCAATACGTTGCTTATATTTGAATCAGTCTTGAGTAAATCCCATGGGTGAGCCTTACTTTCCTTGAACAGGTTATTCATTGTATAGAAATAATCAGATTCCTCAGGCATTAATGGCTTCAGCAGGTAAACAAACATAATGAGGGGAGCAGGTACCTCAGGGTGCTTTTAGCAGACTGACTTTAGGTTTTAGTTTTTACTCCTGAGTGGTCCCTTAACTATACCAATTAGATAGTTCTTGTTTTAGAAATGACTACTTTTCTTTCTCTCTTCTATGTAGTGTGTAAACAGGCTCTTTGCTAAATGAGTAGATTAGATAAGAATAGAAGTGGTTACAGCTATTGTATAAGATGATATGGAAGACACAGATTCTCAGAAAGGATGTGAAGAATTTCAATCAGAGTTGGAAAAAATAAATTGTGTAAAATACATAAAATTATTAGCCTGTGTGTTTTTTCCTGATGAAGGACTCATCCTGACAGGATGAGTGGCAGAATAGGCTTTTTCTGCTCTTAGTTTCTACTTCTTTCATATCTTTCAGCCTCATAAAAATAATAATATAATTACATTATATATTTTATATATCACATTATATTTATAATATGTTATTATATATCACATACATGTAATATGTCACATATAATAATATGTGATAAAATAACATTGTTTTCACTGGTTTGATAAAAGTATGTTTGCTCTACGTTTAAAAAATTATAAATTAAAACCATAATTATCTAAACAATGGGCTTGCCAGTTAATTGGAGAAAGCTTTATGGGTATGTCTTCTGCACTACTCAAGCAATACAAAATTATTTGGTCCAAGTGATCCATGCCCAGTATTAGCAGGAAGGAAAATCTAGCATCCACTTTTTTTCTCAGGAATGTTTACTACTGTGACATTGTCTTCTATCCTTCCTGTTCTCTTCAGCTGCCTTCTTAAGGCCCAAGGGTAGGAACATTTAGGAGAAGGTTTTACATCTCCTCATCTTTGTATCCTTTTCCAAATCCTCCCGTATGCCCCTCTTTCACTGCAGTGTGTTCTCAGTAGTTCTTCCTCTTTAAGCATTTCATAATTTAAATTTTCATTTAACCTACATCCTAGTAGGTTTCTGTATCAACTCCACATTGTTCCAGTAGTTCTAGTTGTGAACTTTGTTTGTCTGTTTCTTCTGAATATGTGTGGAATTACCTTTCAGATCTCATCTTTCAAATACCACTTGAAAACCTTTTCTGTATTAAAAAAAATTACATATTCTTTATTGCTTTGTAGTGCTTCATATGTATCTACCTGTCTGCAGAGAGAGGGAAGTGTTCAGGGTATAAGCTGGTGTCATTTGTGGGAGCTGCATTTAAATCAGTGTTGATGTTATCATGATTAATGATGTGTTATTTGTCTAGTAAAGTTTTGATGGAGTAAAATACTGTGTTAAAACTCTTCATGAGCATAAGAGCATGTTTTAAGAGTCGTGGAAAAAATGTAACTAATTTCATTTTTCCATCTTGATGTTCTTCAGAAAAGATTTTTCCCCTTCATAGCTGGCTACACTTACCTAAAGAACAGTAGTAATATTTGGTGGCACATAATAACATTAGTGAACTTGTTCAGAAAACTAGCACTGGGGTTACTTTGTCTCCTAAATAAATGAGAGTTCTGACATTATTATTGCAACAGCACTAAAATGCAAATAAGATTGCCTGGAAATAAGGGGTATATGAAAAATGTGGTGGTCTTTGTTTGCCCTTCCTCCCCTTACCTAGCTTACATTTTGTTGTAAGAAGAAAGTGTGTGGGATTCCATATTTCTTCATTGGGAAAAAAAAAAAGAAATAGAAAAAATAATTGAACAAAATTCAGTAGATAAGGTTAGAAAAAGAAAAATCCATTTGAGGGTTCTTAGGCACAGAGATGTTGCCTCTACATTAGAAAATTCAGGAATTGAAAAGGTTTTTTCCACAGAAGTGCCAATATATGTTCCTTTTCTCCTTATACTGTCTTCCATTTGTATAGCTACTTGTTGCCAGGCAGTGTACTGATATAATGGATCCTCAGTCTGTCCTACTATGTTCTTAAATCTTTAAATACTTAGGAAGCCTGGTTTTCACTGTTGGTAGTGTTAGCGATACATAAATACCAAGGGATGCTAGATGGAATGTCTTCAAGAGCCCACATGCAAAGGTGTGGGCTATGTCATGCAAGCAAACAAACCAAAAAAGGCTTAAAATGAAATTTACATTTTCATATTATAAGGTCAAAGGGGACTGCTGTGATTTAGTCTGACTTCTAGATAACACAGGCATCGGGTACTGCTGAATTAATCCATGGCTGGACTAGAGCATAATGTCCTTCCTTGACTGAAAGTTTAACTCCGATGGGTAGTCCACACCAGCCCAACAGCAAGTGTTTTGAGTTTGTAGTGAAAGACTTGTAACTCTATCGTGAGTAATTTGTAGAGTAGTTCAGTATGTCACGGTTTTACGTTGTGTGGTGGTTTTTATAAATTAAAAAAATACTAACATGTGACTATCTTCTGTAGTTTAACACAGCAGCCAAACAGCTGATAGAATTGGATAAGCCCTCAGGTTCTGCTGCTGACTCTGGAGAAGGTACCTCTGGGGCATCTCACAACAATTCAACCCAAAAGCACACCGATACAAAGAAAAACACCAAAAAACGGCACTCTTTTACCTCCCTGACTATGTCCAACAAGTCCTCACAGTCTTCTCAGAATCGCCACTCAATGGAAATTAGTCCTCCTGTCCTCATCAGCTCCAGCAACCCAACCGCAGCAGCCCGCATAAGTGAGCTGACGGGACTTTCCTGTAGTGCCCCTTCTCAGGTAATTTACATGAAATCAAATAAATCATGTGTGGTTTTGTCTTAAAATAGCTATATAGGCTTCTGATCCTGTCAGATTACTTACTTCATGTTATTAATTATATATAGTTTATATTAATATATACTTTCACAAAATTCATCTTCCAACATAAGAGCATTTAAGGAAAACATTTTCCACCGCTTCTTGTACAATGATAGCAAATATTTTTGGTCCTGTTAGCTAATCTTTTTCTCAATTGTTCATTTCTTAAGTGCCACAGAGATGTTTATTAAACTGTGGGAATAGAAACTGGAGTGATTTAATTTATTGGGGTTTTTTTTCTAACTTTAATGTAATACTGGATATTAATAAAGCACATGCAAGTAAAAGGTAAATTCGACTTGAAAATTGCATGAATTCCAGAAATATACCACAATAATATGATTGTGATACATAGAAATAATTATCTGGCTTTATTTGTTCCTCTTCTGATTCTTCAAAGCCTTTGGTTACCATCTACAGTAGTTTGTGAATAATTCTCTATTTGACATAGAGATTGCATTTGGGGCAAAGAGGTCGTAACGGAGACTGTGTTGGTGTCATTTTACATGAGCTAGTAAATAGGCTTTATTTGTTCGTCTTTGGTATCCGATAGCCATTTATGGAAAAGAAGAAAACTGACATTGGTCAAAGTGTGCTGTAACTTCAGTGTATCCCCCAAAGCTCCTCAAAAACAAATGAGCGCTGTGATCCTGTACTGTTTGTATGTGTATGTAATAAAAAATTAGTTCTAGTCTAAGGTTGTAGGTAGTAGAGTATTGGTGATTTTGCCCATGAAGCTTACAGCTGTCTCAAAGCCAGCTCTCACTAAGCTACTCAGAGCTAACCCTTCTGGTTGTTTTTTTCTTCTTTGACAGGTTCATATTGGTACTACGGGGCTAATTGTGACTCCACCCCCTAGCAGCCCAGTCACAACAGGGCCTTCTTTTACCTTCCCATCAGAAGTTACCTACCAAGCTGCTCTTGGTGTAAGTACCATTTCAGAAAGCTCAGCTGTCACAATTCATTTATCCTTGGTCTGTAAGATTATTTTTTTTCTCGAGTTCTGAGACACTTATTTGAAATAATGATTTTATGAAGATTGTTTGTGATAGACAAAAACTATAGCAAAAGCACGGCTGATACAATGATCTATGCATCCAATTGTGCATATCCATTTCTCCAGCTTTCCTTTCTCGTTTCTGCAGTAAACACCAGGGGCACCCTTCCACCAGTAGGAAAGAGATTATGCTGGGTGGGTGATTAGGGGAAACAAGCAAGCTCTTTTAAAAAAACATCAACTCGAGACCACAGCTACCAGATATTTCTCTATTACTTGTCTCAATAGTATCAAGATTCTCTGAAAAATGTTTCAAAACTCATCTTTCTCCTAACTGAATACAATGATTTTAGTTGTGTGTATGCCTGTGGCAGATGAAGGACATATCTAGCGTGTCTAAGTTATGCTCTTGGAGGTCAGTATGAAAAACTGTTGTAAATGACTATTTTTTTTAAAGGACAGAATACATTGCAGTGCTGTTTCCCTTGGGCAAAGAGTTCCGAAAGTGCAGGATTTAATTCCAAAACCAACTGAAATTTTTTATTCTGCTATGCTTGTGGTGGAGATGCTCTGGAACATCCTACTGCGCTTATCAGAGCCTGACCTTAACTGCAGTGAAGATTGTGGATACCAGTTTTCAGAGATCTCCAAGGGAAGTTAATAAGCCTTTATTTTGATCATAGGAATTCTTGAAATTTAATTCTTGTTTCCAGTCCAGAAATTGTGCCCCTAACCTTTAGGGGTAAAGGCACAGCTGAACAATAAATCTCCACTTAGTTTAAGAAAATGAAGCAAAACAAACAAGCCAAACAAAAAGCCCCGAGGCTTGATCTTCTTTAAGTGTCTAATTATCCTTGCAGTCTTTTAAAGCCAGTAAAAGATGATGAGTAGCCTTGCTGCTATATTTGTCTGGTTCTCAACTTTTGGCAGTTGGATCATTTCACATATTTGTGTGCAAAATCAAAGGCAGAGTTATCTGTCTTCTATTATCAACTTTTTGTTGTTTAAATAAATGGTTAGATGTGGCTTGGTCACAGCTGAGAAGCTGCATTTTGACAGCTTTCTGTGAGACTCTTATGTTCTTTAGTCCTTAAAATTATGATGTTGTTATTTTCTGAGTTATCTCCAGCCCTTCCTGCTGGCACAATAAGCACATGGTAAGCACATTCCAGAACTGAGTAAAGCACTGCACAGTCATTTTCAGTGTTGAAAATACTTTCATCCTGATAGACTGATGTTTGTATCTTGAGAATTTGTATCCATTCATTTGGTCTGAGTGTAGCAAAAAGTTTGTGTTCAGCTAAATATCCACCATGATCCCACAGATTTTCATCATCAGTAGCCATGTAATGATTGCTCCCATCCAAGTAAGTGTATTGTCACATTCTTTGTTCTTCAGACAGATGACCTTGTTATTGACAATTATACTCAGTGTGCTTTTGCCCTGCCTTGCGTTGCAGCAATGCTTTGTCATTTTATTGTTAATGACTCCTTCAATCTGTGGATGGTCTGTGCTACCATTCTGTTAAATGTATGCTAATCTTGAACCAATTAATATTCTTCTTATATTTAGTTTCATATTTTAAAGTTACAGGATGGTTGAGGCTGGAAGGGACCTCTGGAGGTCATCTAGTCTCTGCTCAAGCAGGGCCACCTAGAGCCAGCTGCCCAGGATGGTGTCCAGATAGCTTTTGAATCTATCCAAGGATAGAGACTCCACAATCTTTCTGGGCCACTTGTGCCAGTACTCAGTCACCCTCACAGTGAAAAAATGTTTCTTAATACTAAGACTGAACCTCCTGTGTTTCACTGGGCACTGCCGAAAAGAGCATGGCTTCGTCATCTTTGTACCTTTCCTTCAGGTACTTAAAAAACATTGGTGAGATTCCCCTGAGCCTTCTCTAGGTGGAACAGTCCCTGCTCTCAGCCTTTCCTCATAGGAGAGATGTTCCAGTCCCTTAATTATCTTAATGACCCGTTGCTAGACTCTTCATTATGTCTATGTCTCTCCTGTACTGGAGAGCCCAGAACTGGACACAGTACTCTGGGTTTGTTCTCATCAGTGCTGAGGAGAGAGGAAGGCTTGCCTCTCTTGACCTGCTGGAAAGACTGCTCCTAATGAAGCCCAGGATACCATTACCCTTCATTGCCACAAGGGCACATTGTTGACTCGTGTCCAGCCTGGTACCCACCGGGAAGGATCCCAGGTCCTTTTTTTTTTGCATATGTGGTGTACCTCTAACATCTAATACTAGAAACAATTAGCTGTTTATATACTAATCTGTGTAATCTTTTGTATGCCTTTCATCCCATCCTTCAGAAGATCCTGTGAGAACTGAGCTAACCAAGTCAGTTTTGGTACATTTTGTGCTGTTAGACAGAAACAAATCAAACTAATGGATATGCTGCAACTAATGAGTAATTGATTTCATTTGTGGATTAAATACATTTCGTAGAGGATTGGGTAGGCAGGAGTCAAAGTATCATTTCAAAAGTTCTGTCAGAAGTCAGTAGCAAACAGTTTTGTTTGTTATTGTATCAGTAGTTGTTTCTTTGATGCCAACACCGAAAAATACTTGATTTTGATCCTTGTGCAGAGTCATTAAACCACCTTGGGTGCTTTAGTTGCATAAGCATGTTCAAAAGCGATTCCACCACTGGTACCCACAGGAGCTAAATTACAGTGCTAACTGCAGCATGCAGTGAAACTCCTGCCACGTGATCATCCTGTATCCTGGAGTGCTACTTTCTCTTTATGATAGCCATGTTCCTGGTTATGTTTCCAATTAGGCATATAATTCCCATTGAGAATCTGAATTATTCTCTGCCACCCTCTTTAAAAGTCAGTAACCTTCTGTACATAATGTTCTCTTTCTTCTTGACTTGTTTTCAGCATTACTAAAATCCAAGCTGGCAGCTCAGGCTCCAGTCAGGTCATTCCTGTGTTCTTTTACTGTTGATGATACAAGACGATGAGGTAGTTTATAGTCACAGACTGTGAAGTGTGTCTTTTACATCCACGTTTCCTCTTGCTTCATAAACTTGTGTTTTAATTTTAGAAATGTGTGAAACAGTTCTGACAGGTAAAGAGGGAAAGTGATCTTCTTGTCCCTCTACATGGTTCCTGTTTAGAAATACCCTCCCTGACATTCTGAGCATTAATCTTAAGCTATGGAACAATTGTGGTTGTATGATTTAATACATCAGAAGTGACTGGCTTGAGTCTTCTTGCTTTTAGAAGTATAAACTCCTGCATTTCTCTAAGCTTCTGCCTTTAGCTTTATCTTTTCGTTTCTGAATACTAAGCAAATGACAAGGGAGTTGGATTAGACCACGGAGTTTCTCTTTAGCACGAAGATGGTTTAATTGGATCTTTTTCCTGTCAGTTGGTTTTGTGTGTATAACACTATTTAATTGATTGTTCTTTGAGAGCAAGCTGCTTATACAACTCCTTTTACTTCATGCCAAACTCATATTAAGGGAGAAAGAAGAAATCAGAAAGGATGAGCATGATTCCTCATCCGTGAAGAGAAGGATAGATTCCTTTACAGTAATCTGAAATTATGCACCTTTGCTATATTGATCTGTCCTGAATGTAGAAGCAAAGAGAAGCTAGGATCTTCTCTTATCTTCTGTAACAAAGATGGCTTTTTTATTGTTCAGGGAAGATATTTTGAGCTGTCTTGTTGGGTAGCAAGTTTCTCTAAGGCAGTTGGGATTAACTCCTAGCTCACAGGTGCCTGTGAGTCTTTTATCTGTGTACATGGATAGGATCACATTTTAGTCTGTTACATTGTTATTTTGGGAAATATTATGGTGGTTCAAAAAATGTCAATTACATTGTTTTTATTTTGTCCCTTACAATTTTTTGTAGATGCTATTTGGTACCAAGTGTTGTATGTGTTGTATGGAATAAGTCATTTACAAATTCACAGCCAAAATTGACACAAGTAATACTTAGGAATGAGAGTGCTTTTGTCGAGTGACCGTAGGCACTATCTGCTGCTTGTATCACTTAAGCAAATTTTAATTTCCATTCAAACAACCTGTGATAATTTATTTAAAAGTTTTATTTGACAGCATCAGTTCTTTAGCCTAGTTTTTTAGCCAGCAGCATTAACTCTTGTTTTGTGTTTTGAGGTTTCCTTCTTTGATATTGAAGAAGCTATGAACTGAGACAAACTTCTCACAGCTGAGGCCTTTGTGATATTATCACTTACACTGTTCTCTGGGACTTCAAACCACAACTTTGCCCTTAGTGGCAGCATTAATTGGTCTGCCTTTCTTGGCCACTGGCATTTTTGAACGTTGTAGGTGCTCAGTATATTTGAAGTTCTTTATAAAATGTAAATAGCAGATGTCAAGTTCAATAGTTGTTGGGTGAAAATATGCACGTACAATTATGTAAGGCTCATTCACTTGGGAGGAAATTCTTGGGTGTAATTTATAAGGTAGTTATCTGATGGAGGAGATCTAGTTGCCATAGATTTTGCTGAAAAATCTTTTAAAGCCAGTATGTGATTTGAACCGTGATGTGGGAAAAACAGAGACAAAATAGACCACAGCAAAGTTGGAGTTAAATTCAAAAGCAGCAGAAGAAAATTGGAATGTAGCTACAACAGATAACTTACCTTCCTTTCATTCTGTTTACAGTCTCTTGGGAAGTTAAAAGTCTTTTGGACTGCAGTCGACCCAGATATCCATATTGTTACTTCTGTAGGTTGAATGTGTTGACTCTAATGGTGTTTTGGGTATGTGCGCTTAACAAGCAGAAATAGGTGGTGTGTATTAAGATGGTTAACATTCACTTACATGCTGAAGCTCTCACAGTTTTTAGAAATCCATCCTCTTTCTTCTCCTGTTGTCTTGCTCACACACACACAAAATTTACTTCTGCACTAAAATGTATAAGGTCTTCTGAATTATTATTAGTGAGGCACAAGCTGTGAGTGTTACAGTACACTGATGACATTCAGCTCTCTTTCCTGTAGTTCCAGCTGATTCAATAGTGGCAGTCAGTCAGTCAGAGGTTTAAATAAGACCAGTCTGAGTCTTAACCGACAAAGATTCAAATCAACTTTTGTTGAGAAGAGGAAGCTGCTGAAAGAAATGAGGAGGTTTTGTGTGAGAGGCCTGTTCTTGATAACATTTATTTATAGTTCAGGAATTTTGTTAAACATGAGCCTTAATTTGTTAGCCCTTGGGGGATTTTGCAAGTCATATATTTTTTTCCTAAACCTTGTGGGAACGAAGACAGTTAATGAAGGTTTTTTTCCACTGCTGTGCCTTTTGTTATTCTTTGGGTGAGCTGATTATTGATCTTCAGTTGACTGATATGGGAATGCAGCCTAATTATATTTAAACCTACTAATATGTATGAGTTTCTAGAGCATAAGTATATAACACTATTTGATGTTTTATGTACATTAATTATCAAATTATGTAAAATTTCATCTTCTGATTACAAAAATAATTTCTCACTTATTTACCGTTTTATTTGCTTGAAAGTTCACTTGTTGTCTGAAAAGTAGATGCAGAAACTTTGAATTTTTCCCCCTTGACTACCTATGATAAAAATAAATTATTTTGATAAGCAGATTTTATTAAATTATGTGGGGGTTTGCCTATATTCTTTGAGATTGTTGACTATGGGAGCCATCAAAACTAACTTGTGCTCTGGACATAGGTGTGTGTCTCAATAGCTAGAAAAATGATTACATGCCAGAAAACTTACCGAAAACTTGTCTAGAGCATTTCGATCTGTTTCATTGAGTTGTAGCAGCACAAGCAGAGGAGAGTTATTCCTCTAAAGCCTATCAGGTAATTTATTTAGATTTCTAAGTACTTGCCAAGACTTCAGGAGTTTAATTGGGCTGTGGCTCACTGCAGGTTTCATTACTGTAGTAAGAGACATGGGGAGAGGAGCAGAACCTAAATAAAGCAGAGTATAATAGAGCTGTGAAGGTTGCCTTTATTGCAGTGAAAAATTCAATGCATATTGTGTGTTCAAATGAATAACAGACATTGCCCAGCATTTGTATCTTCAGAGATGCAGGAAGTGTGGAATCATGACAACCTTGATACTGTACATGAATAGGTTTAATTTTAAAGATTTCCAGCTAATCATCTCCTACTGTGGATTTACAGGTTCCAGCATGCATCTAGATCCCTGGAAAAGATTTGAATTTATATTCCATAGACAGGTTGCCTAAAAATTAGATGCTCACGTTCGGCTTGGATTCAGCAAGCATTTGTTGAAGCTGACTGGGAGGGGGAGATAACTTCTGTTGTAAAGCAGCTGAAAGAGAATTGTTGGTATTTCACTATGAATTATTAAGATTTTTAGAAGATTGTTGGATGGATGGGGATAACTAGAATGTGGCGCAAATGCAGTTGTTGCTCTTGTAAATATCTCAGCTAATTAGTATCAAAACTCACAGTGACGTTTCTCCATCTGGTCATGTCTGCTTTGTGTTGCATAGAGGAGGCCTATTTGGTCTCAAGAAATTGTTAATGTACAATCAGGGATAAAGCTTTGAACAAAATAGGAATATTTCACAATATACCATGCAATTTTTATCATGACTAAGCATAAGAATTTTGACTGAAAAACTGTAAAAGTTAATAAGTTTTCTCTAGATTTGAAAGCTTTTAATCATGCAGTTCTGTACTGTGTTTTGACAGCATAAGACTAGTTGAGAGACCTGTCTTTTTATTAACACTTTCTCCAAATGCAGTGAGGTAATAATCACACAGAGTAGAATTGAAACTTACTTTCCTTGTATGTTTTGTTTAGAAAAGAAACCAAAAACACCCTTTACAAGTAGGCTGTTTGAGGGAAACTAAAATGACTTTCAATTACCTATTTTCCAAGCGGATAATGTAAAGCTGCACGCTTGTGTGCTGAGGTACTGGAAGAGCCAGGCAATACTTCAGCACATTCTGTTAATTTATATTTTTGTTATGTGGTTTTTAAACCTGAAGTGGCATGGTTTAGAGTTTTGTTTCAGTGTCAAAGGATCATATTAAGTTGAAGATCATGTTTGAAATCAGTTCAGTTTTACATTTTCAAGTGTTGGAGGTTCTTTATTCCTCTCTTTGTGTGCTTCGTAACACAAATAATTATTTTTGGAAGGGGGGAAGGAAAAGTTCTCTTTTTGTGAGAGACTTTTTTCCCAGGAGTGTCAGTACACGAGGTCCTAAAGAATTGTCTGAGACTTTACAGAGCAGAAGGTAACAATTGCTCCATTGATTCTCAAAAGGCATAGAAGCCTGTAGGCAGGACCCCCATTACGATCTGCCTGTAAAAGGACTGTGCCTTTTTACTGGGGTGTTTGTTAAAGATTACCAATCTTGATAATACTGAATTTCAAAAGCTAACTCTTTAAACTGGAAGAATAGGAGAAAGTGGTAACAATAGCTCAGTGACTGTGGTCTCATATTGTGCTGGCTTTTGTAACCCATACATCAAAAGAAAAATTCCCCCCCAAGGGGTGGGATTGGGTGCGCTGCTGCTGAACTGGGTATTGTGTTTCAGCTTCAGGTTACAAAAACAAGCATGTTTTGAACCGCAGTCAGCAGTGGGATGCAAAATTTACCTCCTGGAAGGCTTCTGAATTTTTGTCGAGTCCTATCCTAAAGATGTTATAATTAGAAACAATGCTTTCCGTTTTTCCTCTGCTGAGAAATTGCTTGTCGTTTTGCTTAATTGGCTGCCAAGACTTCAAGATTTTAAATTGGAAAAGGAGAAATACAAACCTAACTCTCCAGTTGTATCGTACCAGTAGGTAAAGGGACACTGAACTTGTCTGGGGTTTTCCCATTTCCTTAGAGTTTCACACCTTTCTTTTTTTTTCCTCCCCCGCAGCTGCTTGAACTCATCTAACAATATTGATGATCTGTTGCTATTTTTCTTTTGTTCTCACAAAATCAGACTATGAATCCCCCACTTCCGCCACCACCTCTCTTGTCCGCGGCAATCATTGCATCGGCCTCTTCTGGACCTCAGTCTGCAGGTGTAATACAAAGGCCTACATCAGGATCGACTGACCAAATGGCACATTTACGACCACAGACTCGTCCAAGTGTGTGAGTAAAACTGAAATTTTTCTGCAGTCAGAAAAATGGAACGAGATCAATAACATCCCATTTACATCCTGCCAGCTGGCTTGTTCTGCTAGAATTCCCAGAAAGCCAAGCATACAGCTCGGAACAAAAGCAACAAAACACACATAAAGGTGGTATCCTCAAACAGCCTTTAGATTGAAGGGTATCTGTGTCTTGGGTAAAAATAATCAGCTGATGCTGTGTATAGAAAGGACTTTGAAAGTGTAAAGTGTTTATCATGCAGAAGATGAATGAACCCTTGAGTTAGCGATGAAGACTGTAACTCGCAAGTGGCAAACTCTGCAGTGAATTTATTCAAAGTTTCCTGTTACGTATTGAATGAAAAAGCTATTCTCATATGGAATAATTTATGACAAAAGGCAGAAAGTGCTGTATATTATTTAGACTGTTATTTTAGCATGTCATTGTCAGGCAGCTTGTGTAAGTTGCGATTGAAATTCGACTGAAGATTCTACAGTTCAGTTAATTAGTGGGTGGCAGTTTGGAATGAAGGCAGAAAGCTGCTAGTTAGCATTATGTCTTCACACTTGTAATACAAGCAAATGTGCGTCATCCTTCTGGGTGCAAATATTTTGTATATTAACATGTGCTGCTGACAACATCTCTCTTCTTGGAAACCTCTTTGTGTGCAGTTTGGCGAATAAGAACGATAAAAGAAAAAGTAAAATTTGGGAGTGGCTGAACCATCTAATAGGACACATTTGAATAATGCAAGGACGGCTTTTGTTCTCTGTCTTTATTTTTATCTCCCCACCAGGTTTCCTCCCACTCCAGAAGAGCACCCTTCTTGTATAGCAGGTGCATCTGGATTTGGGCTCTTTCTTTCGTGTCAAGCATTTTAACACTGCCTCTTATGGATTACTGTGCTTAGTGCAGTTAATCAAGTTCCCATCTCATTTATTGCCCTCCTCCATCTTCAAAGGGTTGCTTTATATGAGGATACTAATGAAATTTGGAATGATTTAACTAAAAGGGAAGTTAATGAATCCCAATTAAAGCACATTGGTTGCTTTCCCATAGAGCTTCAGTATGTAGATTTGTAGATCACCCCTAAATCACATACCAGTCTTTTGTTGGCAGTGTGTTGTGTGTTGCCTTTAAAGCATATTTTGGACTTGCTTTGCCAGGTACCTATATTGCCTTTAAAGCATTTTTGCAGTTAATGCCAAGTTTCTTGGGTGGACAGCAAGGAATAAAAATATAATGCAAAAAGGACAAGCATACTGTTAATGCTGTCACTACTGTGCACAGGACACAGTTTTGACAAGATACTGTTTTGCAAAGCTGCTTTTTTACCCTTGGGGTAACAAGGAGAATGGGAAAGACTAGCTCTGCAAACAATTGTGGATCCTTTTTTGAAAAAGGGGATATTCTACCCATGTGCCTTAATTGGCTACCTCTTGTGAAAAATGTATTCTTTTTGAGAAAATGGTATTAGAATGCTGTTTCCCATAGGTCTGGATCCATAATTACATAAACATTTTTTAAATATAATATATAATAATTTTTTAATATCAACATTTTTCTCACATTCATATGGCAGAAAGTAGAACACTGTGGTGGTTAAAACAGTATAGCTTTTTATTATGATAATAGGAAATTGCACAACCTTATTTGAAGACTTCCCTAGGAATATTCCAGCGTGCAACGCCAGGAGTTCAGTTTGATTTTTACTTTGTTTTCTTTTTCCCCTAAGCACGTATTTTTAAAAAGGAAAAATGAAAAATGTTTCTGAACTCTCATTACGATTTCAGATGCACTCTATGCAATCATGTTCTTAGAATTTAAAAAATGAAATAACCTTTCCAGGTGTGTAACTGCCGGCTACCATAGCCGTAGCCCAAGTTCCAGTAACCTATCTGGTTTAGGCACTACAATTGCTCAAGGGCATTCCAATTTTGCAATGGGAAAAGTGTTCTGATCCTGATCTTTCACTACCAACTAACAGAACTTCTCTGTGCTCTCTGCCCCTCCAAAAACCAGGAGTCACAAAGGAATATCACATCCTACAGGCATGTCACAAAATGTAAGAGACACTAGAAAGAGGTGTAGGGTGGGAGAAGTGGATATACTGGGATCTGTAGCTGATAAACACCTGTTTAGTTAAGTTCACTAACTTAAACAAAATGGACAATCTTAGTAGATGACATTAGTAGATGCACTTAGTCTATGACATTAAAGTGCCGTTAGGAGGATATTCTTAATGGTCATTGTTTCCCTTAATATCATCTGTTGTAATATTTTAACGGTATGATGGATCCATTAGCAGCCCTTTCTGCCATGCCTTCTCATCTCTGACTAAACTCTCTCTGCCAGAAAACACAGATGATGTTTTTGATTGTTTCAGGTTTATCAATTGCATCTCCTACCCTGTCTTTTAGGTATATTGCTATATACCCTTACACTCCTCGAAAAGAAGATGAACTGGAACTGCGGAAGGGAGAAATGTTCTTAGTGTTTGAACGCTGTCAAGATGGCTGGTTCAAAGGAACTTCCATGCATACAAGCAAGATCGGTGTTTTTCCTGGAAATTACGTGGCTCCAGTTACAAGGTACATTTTTATACAAGTGGCTAAATAGTTTATCCAGTTTCAAGTCCAGAACAGTTCTGTTCTTGTACTTAATGCTAAAATTGCATAATAGAAGAGCTGCGGGTTTCAGTAATTAGCTCATTTTTCAATTTTTCATCTTGACAGGACAGTGACAAGTGCATCACAAACAAAAGTTCCCATGTCTACAGCTGGCCAGACAGGACGAGTGGTAACTATGGTCAGCCCTTCCACTGCTAGTGGAACATCTCAGAAGCTCCAGGGGAATGGCGTGGCGGTAAACTCCAGCACAGTACCCACGGCTGTGGTTTCTGCAGCACATATCCAAACTAGTCCACAGACCAAGGTCCTTATGCACGTGACGGGACAAATGACAGTCAACCAGGCTCGCAACGCAGTGAGAACAGGTAAAAAAAAAAATGTAAATAAAAAGAGCAGCTTTTGATGTGTGGTAGGTTGTCTGGGCGAGTGGCTGAAGTCAGGCTGTGTGTAACTATGGATTGGGGGTTTTAAGGCATTTTAATGTAGTGGGTTTTTTTGAGTTGAAGGCTTTCTGAAATTATGCTATATCTCTCTGAATTGTTGAATCTTTTCTTCTCCTCTGAGCAACTGTGTGCACATACATACTCCTACTGTTGGGAATTTATATGCAAGTAGTTTAGGTGGAGTCTCTTTTATTCCAGCACTGTCTGGGATGGGGACATTCTTTGAGCCTCCCCACTCGCATGCATTTTGTATAGTAATAAAAATGGTAAGAACATCTGACTCATAGCTTATTTTTTTGTTAACTACATAAGAAGTACAGATCTCTCTGATTTAGCATTCACTTTTAAATTATCTCCTAACATCTTTGAAGACCTTTAGCTTTCATTCCTTCTTCATTTTCAGGGCTCTAGCTCAGGGTTGGTCCTTAGGAATTCCAATTTGTTCTCTAAACTCTCCTACAGCTTCTTTCAGCCTTGACTTTGAAACACTGATGATACATATTGGCTTCAAGATCCATACCATCTATGTCCTAAAAATCTGTATTTCTGACAGATATAACTTTAATGTCTGGGGTAGGCCACATCATAGTGAAGCATGCCTTCTTTTACTTGAACCCAGATCTGAAAAGATTGATAATGGTGTTTTCAAGAGTGTTTGTTTACCAATCCATGCACTTCTCTGTGGATTTGCCAGGCTAGGAAAGTACCACACAACTGGTGCCTAATCTGTTCCAGTTGCTCCTAGGGCCTCAAAACCAAAGGAAAAAAAAGTACTCCATTTCAAACTATCCCAGTGGTTCCCCCTTTCAGCCTTGAGTTTGGGGCGTAAGATCTCTTGGCTGAGAGAGTCGTGACAAAGGTGTTTTTTTAATCAAGAGATTCTTATTGGCAGAGAAGAGAAAGCAAAAGATGAAAATGGTATTATTGTGTGTTAGCCCTTAAGGATGATTGTTTCATATGGTCTCAAGATCCATGAATTAGCCCACTCCCTCTGCAGTTATGCATCTCCTACAACACCCTGTGCATGTTCAGATGTCAGCACCAGGCTTGCTTTTGGATGTAAGATATGTACATATGTCCTTAGATATTTCATTTCTTTAATTGGCCTCATCTTCCTCCAGTCTGATCTTAGGCTGGAACAGATGTGATAGTCCTCTGTAACAACTTTCTTCTTTACCTTTAAACAAAAATAACCAGGTGCTGTTGGCAGCTGGTAAGAGAAACTAAGCAGAACATCTGTAGTTTTCTGCCTCTCAGGCATAGGAAGCTTCTACTCTAAATCCTTCTTTTGAGCTGCCTGGAGGCGAAACCTCCTGTGGGCTCTGGAGGCCTTTCTGTCCCCACATCTCTGCACTGCTGTCAAGATGAATAAGCTCTTACAGTTCCATTCAGCTGGAAAACATGACAACATACTTCCCACCAACTTCTCAGGTCCAAAATGGAAAAATCAAAGGGGCTGCACTCTCTTCACAGAGAACTTAACATTGGATTGCAGTGTCCACGTGTACTGTACGGTCACAAATACAGATCCATCTCTTATAAGGGCCTGATAACTGAAGCGGTAATGGCTGCTTCAATGTTCAAATGTTACAGAGAACCTTGTGGGCAGCATCTGAAATGTGATCATCTTGAACTTTCTTTAGCACTGTTGGTGAGGCTTCACAGATCAGTGCTGTGTTTTGCAGGGAGTTCTTCAGTATCAGTTTAGCTCAGGACTCCGAGGACCCTTCCTCAAATGATCTTAGTGAGACATCGCTTGATGTCACTCTTGCTCAAGGGGTATGCATTCTTTGATTAAAAGGAACTGGGAAGAAAATGTATATTCTGCCTACTGCATTTAAGGATGAACTGTATGAAAATAGGGTGACTTGAAGTATTTTTCGTACACTTCCTGTCAGGGATAAGAAAACAAGACCAGAGAGCTAGTCCATACTTGTACTCCATTGATTGCATGTAAATATAGACATATCTTGAAGAATAGCAACTACTGATAAGAGAACTGACTTTTTCTCATGAACAAACAGCAGCATTAAAAATTTTTCACAAAAAATCTTGCTGAACTCTCATCTTCCTTTTGGAAATGTTCATGGTAGTCACGGAGGGTTTGCTGCAGGGGAACAGGTTACGTATAAAAAAAATAGTCATGGCGTTTACTGGTACTTTCTTTTTAAGAAAGAATTTGTGCTTCTTATCTTAGAGATTGTAATTGGGCATAATACTGTAGAATTATATCGAATTTGTGAACTTTGTCAGTCTTCTGTAATACACTGTTGATGTAATCTAACCAAATTACATGGGGAATTTGTAGAGAGCAGAAGAAAGAGAGCGAGTGCTGGAGGCTTGATTGCAGGATATCACTTACAAGGCCAAAACTCTAATTAGTATCTGAAAAGTCAGAGTGAATTGATACATTTGAGATGTACAGGCACCAAGTTAGAGAGATGACCCTCCCTTAGATACAAGTTTCACGGTATTTGAAGGAAAGAGGTTGTGTAGTACTGGGATGCTGCATTTTGCCTCATATTATTTAGATAAGATGTCTACACGTCATACCGCCCAGCGGTACAGAGATACCCACGCTGTTGAAACGATGCAAAAGCCTGTATGGTTGACCATATAACTGTAATAGCAGTGTTGCTTATTGCAAAGGATAAATTAGTTCATGGAGAGCTCTGTGCTTTGCAGCTAGGCTGCAGCTCAGGTTAGTACATTCATCCCTGTGCTGTTCTCCAAATTCCAGTGCAGATGTTCCTTTTCTTTCACAGGGATATGAATAAATGCACTTCTATATTTAAACATCCCAAGAGACAATAGCTTACGTTTCAGAGAAACCACTCATAGCAGTAATTGCCACTGTACTTATTGTTTGAAAGACCCACTAAATCTGTTGTGGATTTTGTGAATAGTTTAGGGAAAACAATCCAATTATATTTTTAGCAGCTTCTACAAGGGGTGTTTCTTCCTACTTTGTTTTATGTGCCTTGACAACTACACAGCATATTAAAAGGAACAAACACGTTCCAGGCAGGATTTAGCTAGCTCTTAGGAGTTAGAATGTAATCTTCACTTTGCATCTCTTGTCTGTACATGAAGCATTTTACTTTGCAGCTTGGATTTCTCCACAGTAGTTGCAGTTATTCTTCTGTTGCATACTGGTGCAAGTAGGGTAGCATATGCTGCTACTTGACCCTGGTGAGATAAATTTGATGCTGTGTAAGATACCATTATAGGTAATGTAAATGGAAATTATGAAGGTTGAAAGGAAGCTTCCTATGACTGATTAGCAATAACACAGTGACTGTACCTCACTTTGTGTGTCTTGTGAGGAGATGAACTCTCTTACATTTTCTTCTTTTGTTCTAGTTGCTGCACACAGTCAAGAAAGACCTACAGCAGCAGTCACGCCCATACAAGCACAGAGTCCAACATGCCTTATTCCTGCAGCTGTGATCATTCCCCACCACTCTGCCTCCCAGCAGCTCCAGCCCCAGCTTCCAAATACTGCTGCTTACGTCACAGCTGTGAATGTGAACCGCTCAACCGTCCCACTGGCATGTGCAGCAGCTTCTTTGAATTCTCCCAACATTGCTGCTTCGTCTTTGGAGGGAGATGCTAGTGGGAGAACTGTAAACACTCACCCTGGAGCTCCTGCATCTCCAGAGAGTGCTTTAGCAACGGGTGGAAATGCTGCTGTCAGTAAAGCAGACAAGGATGGCAAGGTGGGTAGACAGTAAAATCACTCCCCTGGATTCTCCCAGTTTTATCATGCAAGCTTTTAAGGGATCCCTTATAGGTTTTTTCTTACATTTGCTGAATAGCAGCATTGTAAGGTTTCTAAGTCTCACCCCTGAAACTCAGGCAGCCAGTTTGTGACTACAGCCGTGGGCAAGTTTATTCTTGGCCATACAAGAATAATTTAGGATGGATATAATACAGAGCAGACCCCGGAGAAGAGTTAAAATAGGGTAGCAGCTTCATGCCTTAAGCAAGAAAAGCAAAAGGTGAATGTATAAGGTTCAGAAGAACTATTAGATTGACTGTTGGAATTTTAAGTACTTTGGTTTTTTTACCTGCAGTTAGTTTCCAGAATACTTCAGAAAGTTGTATAATTAGCAAGTGTTATTGATAAGTAACTGTAAACTAGTAACGCTGTAATGTCGAAAAAAACCCTCAACCCCCCAAAAAAACCCTACAACAATATTCTTTTAGGTTGCCTTGGACAAAGGAAACAAAGCATGCAACTCTGTCTTTTCTCAGTGCAGATCGTCAGAGTCTGTAGTGATTCTGCTTTCCTTCCTTTTATTTGAAGTACCTTCCTCTCTGTCTAAATACATTCTCACTGTCCAACAAACCATGTCATTATGTTATAATACAGGCAGAAACATTACTCCAACTTTCTGACTGGTTTTGTTTTACAATTGTAGTGTAGTTAGAAATTTTTTTCTCCTTTTGACAACTTTCTTTACATCTCAAATGTTTTAGACTTCAGCTTACTACTTTTCACCCACATACTCCTTAATGAAGTTTATGAAGGTTTTAGTCATAGGCTGTACACTAATCTCACCCATTTTTAATTACTTGTGGTGATTATTGTTGAATGGAGACACCTAAAGCTTTGCTTTAAAATTACTTTAGCCATTGCCACTGAAATCTGACTGAGGTGCCATTAGGCAGGGCTTTTAGAAAACCTGTAGTTTAAGGTTAAAGATACTAATGTATCTGGATTATATTAATTTCTTTTAGTTTCTTTTTTTCTTTCCTATTTGCTAGAGAGCAGTTCTTTGATGAAATACCTTTATGTCATTGGAGACTTGGAAGAAGGACAGAGGATTTTTCATTCACGGTTCACCAAGTCCACTGCATCCCAAGCTATAATAAAAATCTCACATTGCTCATGCTTTTCCCTTTCTGTGGTTAAATAGCTTATTTTTGTCTCCAGGGCTTAGAATCTGGCACCTCTCATAAGTACTAAATTCACTTAGTCAAAGGGTTGGTAAGAAGATCACTGCCACACCCCTTAAAAAAAAGACAAGAAACACAAAAGCTACTTAAATAATTCTCTTCAGGGTAAGTAATAGTCTTCAGGGATTCCTGTCTGGACAAGTAAAAGAATGTTTACAATTCTCCCCTCTAGCAGAACAGCAAAACACAATACATTCCCCTTGTGGCAAATTTCTGTTAAATCATGAAGGTCTTCCCTTACCAAGGGGAGGATAAATAAAAGACAGTTATCTAAACAGCAGCCTCAAGGGCAGACTTTTCTCCCTGCTTGCTTTGAAATGACTCTTTATGCCTTCCTAGAAACTTCCAAGTTAAAGAAATGTTTCACTTCTTAGGTTCCCACAATGGGAATCTAACTCCTCAGTCCTATTTCTAGACACGCTTTTGGGGGAGTGCCATTGGCTCTTTAGGTAAGCCTTTACTTAGTTACGTGAAACACCTTAGTTTATGGTACAAATGACTTGCTGGTTTTCTCTTTAGAATGTTAATAATTATCTTTCTCTTTTATAGTTTTCGTAAATTATCTTCTGTAATTTGTACAATCTCAGGTATCTCAATTTACTGAGTCCTCTCTGATCATGATGGTGTCTATCAGAAGGAAGCGTTCAAGCTCTTCACGGGGGACTTTTGGTCTAAAATGAGGCTCTGCTTTTGGTTTACAGAAAGAAAAAAAAGGTTTGCTGAAACTGCTTTCCGGAGCATCTACTAAGCGCAAGCCCCGATTGTCACCTCCGGCATCACCAACACTGGAGGCTGAGCAAGCAGCTGCAGAGTTAGCCCTGCAAGGTGCAGTCGGGCCAGAGCTTCCGTCAGCAGGTGGTCACAGCAAAGCTGGACCCTGTCCCCCTGATGGCGAGGTCTCTGGGCTGGCACAGGAGACACTGCATCGGAAAACAAGTTCCCTGGATTCCTCTATTCCAGTAGCGCCGCCGCCTCGGCAGCCTTGCTCGTCCCTGGGTCCAGTCCTGAACGAATCCAGACCTCTTGTCTGTGAAAGGTAAATTATCTTGTGCAGCCAGGTGCAGGCAAACCAAGAAAAAATCCACTCTGACAGTTGCAGCTTCTGTTGGAACTGCTTCAAAATGCTGACATTTTGTATCAAAACGAAACTTACTTTTCTAACAGTACATGGCATGCTTATCAACCAACACTTGTGTTTGTTTACCTTTTGTGTTACTTTGAAGTTTTGGAATGAATAGACACTCAAATACAGCGATCATAGGGCTGGTATGAGAACTGAGGGTAGATAAAACGGACCTATTTTACAAAACACGAACACATTATAATATTGCATTTATGAAATCACACTAGTCCTCTAAGATTATACAGCCGTGCATAACTGTGAACCTAAATATATGGTGGGTGTGATCCTTATCTATGAGAAGACTTAGTAAGTCCTTTCTTGAGCTGTTGCAAAGATACTTTTACTACCTGAATGCCCCGTTACTGTGCACTGCACATGGCAAGTTCCAGGGCAGCCTCTGTGTCCTGGCAAGTGAGCCTGAAAAACTCACAGTTGCATGGAGTCTGAAACTGCCAGGCAGTTGCTTTAAAGTTCTGTCACTTTACTTTCGTGTCCACCTTTCCCTTTCAAATTTCCAAGTCCTCAGATTGCACGGACTGTGAAGGAAGTGGCAGTTTTCTAACCCCTCTCTCTTTTTATTATTCCTGGTAGTTGACAAGAACATGAAGAGTCTCGTAGGATTTCTTTTGCAGTAGCTACAGGATTTGTGTGGCATACAGGAAAAAAAAGTAGTGGAGTTGCAATGTTAACAGCTCTAGGACTGAACGGAATCATGCTGACTAGTGTAGACTTTGTTCAGATACTATTAATTCATGGCGTGTGGACATTCTCTTGTATTTCCAGGGGCCCATTGATCTTAAGCTGCGTCCATGTATTGTGAGCCAGACAGTGTGTGTCCGGTGTGTCTTTTATTTGACTTCTGACATACCTTTAATGTTTTTTAAAAGTTCATTACTGTTTCTGTGCAGGAAATTTCTATTTCATACTGAATTTTTGAAGTAGATTTACACTTGGAGATGGGAAATAAAAATGGAAAGACTTTTTTTAAGAATAGCGTAATTTATTTCCACATTATCATAGGTCTGTTTGGCATAGTAATATGTTTTCATGCTTTGAATGTGAGAACAATATCAAATTCATTCTGGCCTGACCCGCAGGTATTTGTGTAAAGCTATTTTCATCTTCACAAAAAGTAGCTTTCTCAATTCTGTGACAGAGATATTTTTTCTCAGAATGGCTTACAGAAAATGATGCTGTATATTTTTATTGATCTAGTAATAACATATACTCAAACTTTCTTTTTAATATATCTCTGTATCCTAACTGTTATTTAAATAATTGCTACCAGAGAACTGCTACCACAAGATCATTCTCCCTGGTAGTCATGCAGAATTGTTAAATTTTGCTTCGTGGATTTCAATAGAACTTCATCTGGATTCTCTTTGTCCTTTTTAGGTCAGAGTTAATGTTTTTCTTGCTGATGTGCTCTTGTCATGTTTCCATTTCTTCAGGCAGAATTGCATAAAATGTGTTGCTTAATAATACTTACCTCTTACATTGCACTTAATATCTTTGAAGTCATTTATAAGCATTATAAGCATAAATCTTCACTAGCCTGTAAGAAGGGGTGGGTAAGAAACACACTGATGATGCAATAGTACCCAGTGAAAACTCGGGATTGAGGAGAAAAATACTCATTAGGATAAGCTCAACAAGAAGCTGAAGAACAGAGAAATCTTCTGCTAAAATTATTCTCCTCTTACATAGCACATTTTCAATCAGGCACTACCATCTGTTTGGAAAAAGAAATGGCACTCTCTGTTCTGATGCTGGCTTTGCAGTATAAATACTACTGCTCAGGTTTTATTTTCAAAGGTGACTAGAGGGTTTAGGAGTCAGATTCTGCTGATTATTCTGCATGACATAGCTGGCTCAACTCTGGAAAGCACTTGAAAATGTTCCTGTTTTGGATATTTGGATATAGTGTTTTTCCTGAAGTCCTTGCTTCCTTTAAGATGCAATAGCAAACTCTTATTCTAATCCCACTGTTCGTCCATTTACCAGAATTGCAAGTTGTCTTAAAGTACCTCTTTCCTGTATGTTCTACAGAAAACTGGAAGTAAAAAATTCTGAACTTGTTTCCAATCATACAGAATAAATGAACGAGCATTTAATTTGTTTAATAGCAAACAGGTTCTTTGTTTGCTGTTCCATCTGGATGGATTTGCAGATGTATACTTAATCCTGGTGGCTCTTTCTCTAAAGGGAAGATGACGACATTCCATTCCACTCCACTCCACTGCTGTGGGTCTTCTCTGCAGCTAGCCAGTAATTTAGTTCCATTCATATTTCAGCCCAGAAAGCCAACCACATCCTGGGCTGCATCAGAAGGAGCATGGCCAGCTGGTGGAGGGAGGTTATTCTAGCCCTCTACTCTGCTCTCATGAGACCCCACCTGAAGTACTGTGTCTAGCTCTGGAGCCCTCAGCACAGGAAGGACATGTACCCGTTGGAATGGGTTCAGGGGATTGCCACATAAATGATCAGAGGGCTGGAGCACCTCTGCTGTGAAGGCAGACTGAGAGAGCTAGGGTTGTTCAGCCTGGAGAAGATAGAGACCTTATAACGGCCTCCCAGTACCCGAAGGGTGCCAACAGGAGAGATGGGGAGGGACTATCAGGGACTGGAGCAATAGGACAAGGGGTAATGGTTTTGAACTGAAAGAGGGGAAATTTAGATTAGATAGAAGGAAGAAACTTCACTGTGAGGGTGGTGAGGCACTGCAACAGCTTGCCCAGAGAAGTTGTGGATGGCTCATCCCTGGGAGTGTTCAAGACCAGGCTGGATGGGGTTATGAGCAACCTGGTGTGGGTGGGAGGTGTCCTTGCCCATGGCAGGGGGGTTGGAACTTGATGATCTTTAAGGTCCCTTCCAACTCTAACCATTCTGTGATTCTATATTCACTCTTGTGAACAAGGTTGCTTGCTCACTGTGGTATAGAAGGAACAGAGAATTCTGAATTTCAGCCAAGCCTTGGTCCCTGTTTGGAGCAGTTGGGAGAATTTGTGTCACCTGAGATTTTGTAATGGTGTTTGGTTGCATATTCTGATTCTCCAGCCAAAACACAAGTTGTCTGGGAGTGTTGGCATTTCTTGTATTGATGGAGTGCTGACCGGCCTAAGGATCCCTGTCTTTTCATTAAAAAGAGAGACCCTACTCCCTGAAATGAGACCCAACTCCCTTCCCTATGGAAGCCCACGTATACACATAGTGGGAGCTATGAATACACAATAATTTGGTTATCTGAGAGGTTATTTTTTCCATGACAAGAAGTAAAAGAACATTTCATGCTCTTTTCACAATCTTTCTCTTTTAGAGGGAAACATTGATTAAACAGCCTTAAGTTTTACAGCACTCTAACAATAGACTTCCCCACACTCCCCAATGGTGTTAAAGACCTGAAGTAGAACCTAAATACGCACCACTGCATATCCTGAACTATAAGACAAAGCCTTTCTCCAGTTAGAGAGAGGGACAGCTGTAACTTGGTTCTGTGATTAAAGTGACCTTAAGTCATTTTATCCACCACAAGATGACTGGTGTAACATCTGCTTCCAGTGAGCAGGCCAGTGGCTTCAGAGGGCAGCAGGTTTTATCACATCTGGCAGCTTTTAATGCCGGTAATTAAATGCTGAGAGTCAGTCTGCCCTAGATGGGCGTTGATTGTAGGACTCAAGGCATCTACTCAGAAGACAGGAGAGCTGTATGACAGCAGGGCATAGGGGAGCTGAACAGTAGAAATTCCAAGTGTGAGAAAAAGAACTGAAGCAAGAAGCTGAATAGTAAGTATGAGTTTAACTTCTGTAGTAATAGGAATGCCAACATTCTATGTTTTCCTCTGCTAAAATTTCCTGCATGTGAGGGAATATTTTTATCCATTTGGTGATCAGGAAAACCAGAGATAATTGTCCAAAAATCTACTACAAATAACTGGGAAGAAAGTTGGTATTCTGTGTCTAGTGAAAGAGAAGCAGTGGCGAAAGGGAGAAACACATGAAAGAACTTTTTCATGTTCTTGAAAAGTGCAAGAAATGTCAATATTGAAGAGTAGAATGGGGAAATATGAAGACAGATTCATATTTCCCATCACTTCACCCCCACGCCCAAAAGATAATTCATTATTATTAAGTGAATTATTAGAGGAGGAGCACTCTGTGAGATGGAGCCAAACACACTGGGAGTATCAGGAAAGAACTTTTAGCATATTATAGAATCATACAATTGTCTAGGTTGGAAGAGACCTTTAAGATCATCTCGTCCAACCATCAGCCTATCTGATAACAAACCATGTCACTAAGCTCTATGTCAGCCCATCTTTTAGTGGCTGCTTCTGGAAAGTTAAAGTACTTTTATTTTTATAATATTAGTAATATAATTTTTGCAGCATTAATGTTTTGTCACTAGCTGATGCAAAAGAATTAGGATAATATTTTGAAAATTAATAAAAAATACCATAAGACAGTAAAAGAAAATAGAAAGAGGAAAACATACTGCAGCTTAGGGTCATGTAAAATATTATAGATTAGGTGACCACAAAAGATGTGTAAATTCAGCCTTCAGACAATGAAAACATTGGCAAATACTGAATAGGGAGATAAAACAAGGAAGTGTTTTAGGAGATTCAAGCACGTGGGAATGAACATGTTTTTCCAAACTGTAGGTCACAGTTAGTAAACATGATTATTTTTCTCCGGGGACCGGGCAATGAACTTTTGAGCTGAAGCATAAGCTTTTTACTCTGCATGAAATTGGTAGTTTTGGCAGCACATCGTAGATGATGAAATAGGTAATGTAAAAAGAGGTTTTGTTCCATAGCTGAATGAAGGGGATCTGAATAGACAGCTGTGTGAACGTGTGATGAGCCTGGACCTGATCACCTCTATTTGAGCAAATAGAATTTGTAAAATGAGGCATAAAATTTTATGGCTTGTTGTAACAAAAGAATGAAGGAGATGTGATTTAAAAGTACAAAGCCTGATAGGTTTCTTCTTATTACAAGGCATTTTAACACTGGGGCTGTTGTGCTTTGTTTTAGTTGTTCGATTACAAGAGGGACATCAAAGTAGTTGGAAAGCTTAAAGTTAACGGGAGGTACTAAATTACTGCAGGGCTGAGGGAGTTCAAAACTGTTTGGAAAGCTCAGGAGAAGTGTTTCTGTGTACGTTTGTGATTCTCTAGGGAGGACAAAGGGAAGATGGGATTTTGTAAAGCTGTTGGTTTTAACCCTCAGGAGGCAGCAGCAGAAGGTAGGGAAAGAGCAGACTAGTTTTATCAATTCAGGAAAATACAGAGATTGCTGACAGGCAGCGCTGGAAACTGAAACCAAGCATATTCCAAGTGTTTACAGGGCAGCAGTTGACAGCATGCAACATAAGTAAGGTAGGGATTCTTTCTGGAAACCCATTCTTTAACGGGTTTTCTTTGGGGTAAAACTAGTGTTATATGTGTGTTATATAGTGTGCTGGTTAATTTTCAGCCTGAAAACAACCTGTTTATTTCAGTAGTAGAAGTTCTTCATAGCTTTATTGCAGTTCTTTATCCTTTACTGACTTGTCCTGCTTGAATAGATGCCATTGTTTTATCTCAAGTAGTTTATAGTCTTACTTAAACTTAACATATTAAAAAAGTTTGCTTCTCATGTCCTAAGTCAGCATTAAAACCCAAGTTGCCTATAGCAGAAGTTAGTTCAGGCTTCTGCCACGCTGCCTAGGTTGGATGAGGAGCATTCTGAAGCTGTACACTAATAAATCTTGTAATTGGCTTGGTAACTTCTGTGAAGCATGAATCTAATAATTCCAGTGCTTTGAAATGTGGGGACTGTTATAACTGAAAGAAAGTCATAGTTCGTAAGTCACTGATAAATACCGTTTGACAACTGATTAAGTCCTAATACGATTTGCTATAGATAGATTGCCCAAGAGACTTTAATTATTTACACAGTGCTGCTACTCTTCTGAACAGGGAAAGACTTCAGTTTTGGCTTATACGTTCTTAAGCAGAATGTACTACTATAATAGAGGATCTCTTGCTGTTTTGGTATTCCAGAATTAACTTGTATTGAGCTATAGTTGGCATTCCATTCTTTACTAGAAGTATCCTGTTTTCAGTTTTCATCAGGTTGCCAATTTATCTTAAACAATTCAAATAATAAGTTATCTTATTTTAAGATTGAGACAATAATTATCTTGATCTATTAAGTAATATTTAATCTTTGTGAGTGCAAAGTGTTCTGATTTCAACTGGAAATGAGATTTTCTCCAACAGATCTCCCAGCACTGCCTTTAAGGCTCCTAACTCTA
>VZTM01007181.1:533508-561606 GCA_013400555.1 Jacana jacana | reverse complement strand
TAATTGCTAAATTCTATGAAAACTAATTCTATGAAAACTTGAAATTACCTAGTGTGGCAGAACAGGTAGTGCTATCAGCTGCTGTCATCATTTCATGTTAATTTTCCAAGTTTTTCATTGCTAATGTGTGTCTTAAGCCTTAACCATAACCGTGAAGACTGTAGACGTAGTGTAGGTGACTGTTGTCCATATGGACAAACTAAAGCAGTTAGGATTGCATCCTAACAAACTGCATAGTGATGTTTCTTAAGAGACAGATCTCTGATTTAGTGTCATGAGTTGGGATTTGGTGTGTCATCTCTGAACTTTATTTATTTGCCTTTGTCAGTGACTCAGTGCTGGATATATGTGTATCTAAAGGAAGTGAGGAATCTGATTCTATGTGACCTTTTCTGATTCTGCTTAATAATTTTATTTTACCTAATGTTATGATTGCCTGGAGGTGTTCTTACAGGTTCTACCTTCTTGAATCACATGATTTGCAGATAATGTACAACAGTAGGGTTGGACTTTCTTGAAAATAAATTTAATATTAGAACCCGTTCTTTTAATCTTCCTATATATTAAATTGTTCTGTTTGTTACCTTTCTATATTTGATTACCTAACAGGAGTTCCTAAAAATGTTCCTTCTAAGAAAGCATTCAATGAAGACTATGTTGTCATATGAAGTATTCCTCAAGCTCTGTGATTCTTGACTTACAGCAAGGCTTTTACTACTGATTTCTTCAGTGGCTTTTTTAACCTTAAGTTGTCACTAGCTTCATTTGTGCTGTACTCCCTTTATTTGTATGTAACTTGAAGAATTTATTTAAATTCAGTTTCAATCATTTAAAATTTATTTCAATTCTCCATGGTAATATTTGCTCATAGTGACAGAACTAGAAATACATCCCACATGCAAGGTTTTTATCTCATTGGGATCTGTTTCTGGAACACTGGGATAGGGGTCCCCAAAGGAACTGGAATATGTGGACTACTAACAGAATACTGTTGTGTAAGGTAGAAGAAAAACTTGTCAGTCTTACACACAGAATGCATTGTCTCTTCAAAGGAAAACAGAGATTTTAAAAGTATGTGGAAGGAGACCCACAAACAAGATAAAGAATTGGTACATCTGAATAGTGTCCTGTGAATACACTTGCTGACCAGTTGTTCTGTTTTTGCTCTCTGGTAAAAGTAGCTGAATGCATGAGTTGTTCCTCTATTTTCTCTTCTATCTCTTTTTTTAACCCCCAGGTGTAGATTTGGCAGATGGTTCTTGTGCTCATCCCACAATTCCTGGCAAAGTCTCACCTCTCTTACCTGCAAATCATGTGACAATGGCAAAAGGAACAGGATTAGTTCACACAGCCCCAGCTCATGGTATGGAAGATTACAGCGTAGCTTCCCATCATCAGCTACCCACGGTACTTTACTTTTTTTCAGCTGTTGCTCTTGATTTCCTGCAACTGTTTGATCACATGCCCTTAAAGTGACTGTTCTGATTTGTGCATAAAACTTGAAAATGTTTTGAAGTGTTTCAGAGAAGTTGGCAGTGTCAATAATGGCCTGCAGGAACGCAGGACTAACCTGAAGTTTGTATTGAAAAAGTGAAGTTTTTCATCCATCTCCTAATGAAAGCTTACAGGGAAGTNCCATCTCCTAATGAAAGCTTACAGGGAAGTAGCAGAATAGAATCTGATTTCTAGTCTCTCCTTGTGTTTTTGTGGTTGTGGTTTTTGAAAGGATAAGGCACACAACAATTCTCAGATAGGGGGCTCTCAATAGTCAGAACTAGCTTTTCAAACCTTTATCTTGCAGACCAGTAAATCACCAATTATGTGATTTAGGTAATTATTTCTAATCTTTTTCAGCAAATCTGGTTTTAAGCACATACATAAATACAGCTTAGAATATGCTTAATCAGTTTGTATTTGATGGAAAGGAAGTTCCATTATATTCTTTTTCTCTTTCACCTTTTTCTAAAGAGGTGATTCTTGAGACGTTCCAAAGACCTGATTATACTCCCATTTCCTATTAGGGTTTTTTGAGGTTAGGATTTGCCTTGGGTTTTCATTTGGGGTTTTTTTTTGTGTTTTTAGTTTTTAATTTGGAAAATCATTGAAAGTCATTGAAATACTAAGCAGTGAGTGGATGTCAGACAGTTGTATATCTGCAGATGTAACAGTGCTCATTTCTTCTGATATGTGAAATATACTAGCCTGGTGGATTACTAAATTGCAGTTCACTGAATCTGAAGTGTACCTAAATATAACATACCTTGCTATTTATCAGAAAAGTAGTTACTCAGCAGAGTACTTAACTCACTTTTGAATACCAAAAAAACTAATTAATTGCCACATGGTTTTATTGACATGATTAACACTTATTTTAAGGATTGCCTTGTGGATGAAGGCGGCTTTTTTACTGAAGCTGCAGGTCCTGAGCTTCAAAAGAAGAATGTCCTTGAAGAGGGGAATGAAGCTGGTGAGTATTAGACATTTAGCCATTTGTTACCTACAGTTACATTCCTGCAGGTATATTTGGAAGGTTCATATAAACTGAACACGTTTTGAACGTGGATGAGGTACAAGCACTTCTTCTTATGTGTTGATCATGGAAGTGAATTCATTGAGGTTAAAAGTAGCAGTATGCTCAGATCAGGTATTAATTTTGCCTCATTTTTTCTCTCAGTCATTCAGATGCTTCAAGCAGCTGGGAGTTTGTTAAAAGAGGAGAAATTTGTGCACAGTTACCCATACGACTGGAGGACTAAAAAACCAATGATTATTCGTGCTAGCAAACAGTGGTTTGTAAACACAGCAAGTGTGAAGGCTACAGCACAGGTATATAATTTTGTTTTCCTGTGGGACATTTAAAGACAGTTAATGCCATTTGGAGTCAGCAAAACGAGCTTGCTATAGCTCACTCTGGAATACGTTCTTCTCTAGGGCTTGCAAGCACTAATTGAAAAGGGTTAGTCATTTATAGAAGTGATGAACATTGTCGGTTTCCTGACAGTATTGGTATAAGAAAGGATAAATATATTGATTGATGTATTTCTTTGTTCTATTTACAGGAGTTGAATAAGTTTTAGAGCTACAGACCTTTTTCCCCAAAATAAATTTTTAAAAGTACAATGTTTCAAGGAATTAATGAGAACTTTATCACTATTAAAATTACCTACATTGTTATGATAGCCTTGCATGACCAGACATCTTTCTTTGCTCCCCTAGTAATTTTTACCACAGTCCTATTTTAAATAACTTTAAAACATATTTTTTTTAATATGCTGTGCTTTTTGCAATTACGTACATCCACATAGGAAAAACTAGACTGGCACCGTAGGCTGTCTTGGGTAACAGTGATTTCATTCTAATTAGGGCATGAGGTGTTTATTCCATGTTCATCTTTATCTAGAATGAAGGAAAATATGATGGTTATTCAGTGGAGCTGGGAGCAAGTGGTAGCCAACACTCTGTAATTCAGGCAGTATGTATCAAGGTAGTATTTCAAAGTGGACGAACACAATATACAATGAGCTGTTAAACTTCAGATAGAGATACAGATGCTTTTTCTAACTCACTTGAGTGTGCGTCTGCTAGAGAAGTAGAGGTGGCAAAAAAGCATTGGTTGCTGTGTGGGGAAAATGCACAGTATATACAGTGTTTGCAGCATGTTGTAGAAGAGCAGTGATGTGGTGAAGTAAGCAAAGTAAATGTGGCAATTACCTAAGAACATGTTGTTCAATACTGGGAGTGGGATGTAGACCTGTACCTTTTTTTACTGGTAGCATAAAGAGTGTTTACCTGAATGTTGAAGTGTATTCAGTAATTCCCTGCCTGCTTTATAGGAGGTGCTGAAAAAAGTGAAAGTTATCCCTACATCTGCAGCGAACAGAATGCTTGAAATGTTGGACAGAAGGACGTTCTGGTGTATATCACGGCAAAGATGCTGGGGTGTTCCAATTCCTGTTTTTTACCAGAAGAACACAGGAGAATGCTTGATAAACAGGTATTTGTCCAGCTCTATATACTGAAAAATGAAAGAACAAGCACTGTCTGTGGTGCTGTGGTTTATACTTCTAACNTCTGGTGCTGTGGTTGCACAATATTATAAAACTTCTAACTCAGTATAAATATGTGCTTTGATTTGTGGCTGTTTATACACAGAACTAATTCAGCTATAAATTCAATTAAACCCACATTGCTGAAGGTGACTTGTATGTAAGTAATAGCAGTCAATGTACCTAGATATTTAAGTTACCTGAAAAGCCACCTTCATAGTATTTGCTGCTTTCATCCTTCATCTTCAATTTAAGTAAGCCAGTAGTAATCACTGGCCTTTACGTTTAAGCGAGGACTAAAATGCGAGTTGTAGTTAGGCTAGATTGCCACTGTAATTGTAGCACTGTAAACTGAACAGTACAGGTATTTTGTCAAAATACTTTTTGCAATTTGCAAACAGTTAAGTGAGGATGGGATAATCTGAAGTGGAATAACCAGATCAGTTGCAGAGTAAATAACTGCACTTTGTTTCAAAATAAAATCAGTGTAATTGAAGAGTGTAAGTGACCTTTAGCTTTAGGATTTGATGTGTCTAAAGCTTCAGACATTAGCCTTATTCTGCCATCTTGCAATGTCCAGTTATTGCAAAGACTGGAACTTCATGAATTTCAGACAACGTAATGCGGAGGAAATCTTAGCTGTGCTTTAGAACAAGAAAACTCAACCAAATATGACCTTTTCTGTCCTTTAAGGAGTAATAGAGTTTTGCTTTTACCCCTTTGGGCAACAGAGGTTTTCAATTATGAACATCATCTAAGAGATTATTCTGTAAAAATAGTATTGTGAAGTTCCACATTCATTGTTTATTTCGGTAATGGTTTTCTGTCTTGAGATGTGCTCGTGTAACTCTGCTCAGTTTCTTTTATTTAACCTTACAACTTTTTTTTAAATTTTACTTTATTTAAACTTACAACTGTTAATGCAATTTCATTATGACTAATAAGATTGCATAGCTGGAGGTGAGCTTATGTAGTACTGCAGAACTTGTAGTCTGGTGATGAATAAATACTGTAGAATCCAGCATGTTTTCCAGAGGCCACACTAAGCGCGTAAGTGTAGGAGCAAGTGAGGCTTAGGGTGTGGAGAGCAGGGACATGGGCTTTAGGCAGTTGGTCCTAACCCTCACCTGACCGGGCGTGTAGGTGCACAAATATGTACTTTGACTCTCTCACAGTAGGCAAGAACTGTGAGAAAAGACCACAGTAACTGTAGTCGTTTATAGTACTTGAATAATGCTGATGCACATCGAGAAATACAGGGATGGAGGCTCTGTGGGCTGTAAAAACTGATAACGTATTGAAAAGGAGGTATACGTTCACATTAAAAAACCCTATGATTTTTGAGGAATATTTATTGTAGTCTGTCTGCTGGGGAGGCTTCAGTGTGTTACTGGCACTTGCTTAAAATTGTTAAATGGGTGGTTTAACAACAAAGTAAGAGTGTGATGAAAAGCAGTTTACCAGCTGGCAGTCAATCCTGAAGGGCACCATGAAGCAATAGCTCCTTCAGAGCATAGAGGAGTTGACCCAGCTGGTAGGGAAAGCATTTGAAAAGGAAGGATGCACGGTAATTCCTTGAGATTGTACTAAAATTACCTTGAAAACCGACTTGTGTTAAAAAGCATGTCTTTTGTAAGTGCTTGAGCTGAGCTCGTGAGCTAAAGTTAGGTGAGCTTTATTGCTGGAGGTGTAGGATATGTGGCAATTGGATGTGATAAACTCTGCCGTCGTTGAACAGTTTCGCCTTCGTGTGTAGGTGAGTGAACATAGGGACAGTGTAGCACTGTACAGTAACAAAGGGACAGTATAGATTTGGTTAGATCTGATCTGGGGAAAAAAGAAATCAGAGACATCCAATATGCTTGAAAAATAGATTTATTTCATTTGACTGACAGCTTCTGATGCTTATTTATAGTCGGTAAGCTTCACTTTTGTTTTGCAGTAGAGGTGAAAGAAAACTGTAAAACACTCATGAAATATTTTAAGTTAGCTGTAGCAGACTTCTGTGACCAGAGTAGGAAAAGTGCACAGAATATTGGCCTATAGAAATGACAGGCAAATTTAGAAAGCAGTCTGTCAATTCATAGGTCATTTTCCTGGACACCAGTTCTTATTGAAATAAACAGCTAAGCCTAAATACTTTGTTGCATCTGCATTATCATTTTGAAAATCATAGCACGGCAGATTGCTGGCATATTTCTAACACACAGATTGTGTGAATAATTAATATACTTAAAACAACAGTAAATAACTTATATTTCAAAAGAAAAGCTGTTTTCTTACCTGGAACACTGACTAAGCGGGTTTTCAGTAGCAGCTGCTCAGAAGTTTTTGGGTGGCTATCAAAAGTAACAGCATCTCCACTGGAAGTCAGTGTAGTCCACATGGAGTTGCTGTTACATATGAGAGCACCAATAGTCGATCTTCTGTGGGGTCCTATTTATGTATCACCTGTAAAAAGACTTTTTAAAAAAAAAATCCCCCAGATAAACCCGTGTTTCCCTCTGTGAGAGTTTGCCCTGAATTTGTCATGTGAAAAGCTGCAGGAAGCATCTCTTTCAAGGTGTGCAGCCTTTCATCTCTGGGGGGAAAAAAAAATTTAAAAAAAAATGTTTTCCACACCAACAACTCTGTCTTTCTGACTCTAAAGGCAAGAACCAGATTGTAATCTTGTCCGCAATAGGTTTGAGGCAGGATCTCCATGAGTCGTCTTGTTGGCTGCTGTGGCCCCCCGTAGCAGTAAAAGGCATTTAATTGTATGACACTGTTGCCTGTGGTTATAAATTTAATACACCACTGATGATTAAATTATTTATGTAGAGTATAGCACATCATATTGTAATCAGGAATTTAAAAATTATTCTAGAAGAACAACCCTATATGAGGGAAAGAAGAGAAAACACTTTTTCGTTATAGCCATTTTCTGTAGAAAATATGGAGGTAAGATTCTGTGTGTTTTTTCTGAAGGAGTGGAGAAAGAAGACTTTAAATAGAATACATGCACAAATAAACACTTATACTGTTTGTCAACTCCTTAAATTTTAATAAATTTCAAGAGAAAATATTTGGATTCTAGGAAATTCTGTAAGTCATGGAATAGAAGAGAGAAAGAGCTCCATAAGTAAAATGAGAGATTTGTATTTCCAGTAGTAGCTTAGATCAGGAAATTAATGTGAGATATATACTTTAAGTTGACTTCATGCAGTAACTTCTTTACAAATTCACTCTTCAGATATTGATAATAATAATAAGTACTATTGCAAAGACCATTCTAATGCCTAAGGACTTTTGTCCCTTTCTCTGTGACTCTGATTAAAAAGTAATTTAAATTAAAGAAAGCCCTACCCTGTTTTTAAAGTAGATCTGCCCTGCAATTTAATTTGCTTTTTAAAATATTAAACCATTTCTGTGACTTGTAAGCAATTGCAACTTACCATAACCTAAATACTTACTGCTGCAGTGTCAGCGTTCAGGTAACAAAGAAGATAACTTTCCTTCTTTACTGTTGTTTGGAAAGTGGTCAAGAGGACCTGAGGCACTTGTATTCTTCTCCTCCTGACTATATCTTAATGCTGCCTCATTTCTGTTAACACATTAAATAAGCGTTCAGCATAATCAATACCAGACTTCAGAGTGATTGGCTGGTGTCGTGGTAGCGTGAAATGCCGTAGGGGGTTCGGTGTTAAAACGTAGCGAGTGACACGTAGTGCAAGTTCTTCGAGATAGTGTATGAACACAGGGCAAAGTTTTACAATGGCCTTTATTGCCAACCCGGTGGGTTATCGTGCTCACGTTGAAGTCCACAGATTATAAAGTGATGAGTAGCTGTTTGAGAAAGGTGGTTTTCACTTGCACCTTACGTGACAGTACTCTGCAAAAATCTTCCTTCTTACCATACAGATCCCTTAGTACAAGAGAAAGGACTGTATGTAACAGTTATTCATAAGGGTCCTGGGAAAAGATTAGAGGAACAGAAACTTTTGTTTGTTTGCTTGCCTTGGCTTTTTCAGACTGTAGGAGGAAAAAGTATTTGTTGAAACAGTGTCCTGGAAATCTTTGCTCTCAACTGTCTCCTCTTGCCTATTAATGTTCATGTATATTTTCCAGGGAAACTGAATATATATGAATAAGATTTGCACTGCTAAAATGTTTTTATTATTTGGTTTAAACTGCGCTAGAATTTCGAGGATATTGGTCAATAACAGGTTGACTTCACAGTCTTTGACTATTTCGTGTAAACAATTTATAACACCACTCTGACCTTCTTTTAGTTGTCTGAAAACTTTTATCTGTAGCATAATCATTTCTGTTAGTTCACGTGTCACGAAAATATGTCTTTAAAATAATTCATGATTATAATCATGATTATTATGATTATAATTCATGAATATAAGCCTTTGCGTTGCTCAACAATACCCTTGGTAAAAGGTTAGTCCATAGTCTGTTTCCTAGTAATGGTGTATCTCCAATGGTGGGCAACTGCTGTGTGGCATTGGTGAAACTTAAATCATTTTATGATGGTTTCCCGAGGGAGGTTGATAGCAAGGCTTTATTTCCTTGTTGTCCCTCCCCCACCTCTCCTGGAAAGTGGAACAGTTCATCCTTGGTACGGGTAATACAGTTGGCACTGACACAGCGTTTCAGGTCTAACCCCCCCTTGTTAGTTTTGTGTGATAGGCCTGACCTTAATCATTATCTCTTCCACTGAGGAGAAATGTCATTGCAATTAACAGTTGCAATGTCAGAAAACTGGTGGCACTTCAATCTGTATCTCTTGACAAGCTGAGATTTTTGCTGTGATCAAGCTGAATCCATACAGTTGCTGGAAAACAATGTTAAGAGTATTTTCCTACAGGTTGTCCAAGGTGGCTGTTAGTTTTGGTCTGTAGCTGGATTTATCATGTTTTAAAAATTCCTACAAACATTGATAGCATCCAATACCTGTTGAATGCTTTAAAAATGTGTAAGTTGAAAGTTTATGGAACTAGAGTTTACGTTCCTCCACTGCAGTGTATTTGCAATATGCAAAAGTTAGGTAGATGACAAGCTTAGTTCCTGTGTTTCTAATTGCTTTAAAGGGCAGGGCGATACCTTTTCCGCACTAGTTATGGGTGCGATTCGGGAGTGAAAAACAATTTCTAGCTCTGAATTGATGCCAGAACCATTAGCTAAACACTGAATTAATTCTTCCATGAATCACTCAACATGCACTGAGTTTATGTGTTAATAAGCACATGTTTAGGGTAAATCATACTCTTTTCAGTTTAGCTACTCTATCTTCTGCTGGTGACTTCTATGGGTAAGAGTTGGCCAGTAATGGGAAAGGATTGAGACTGCAGAGAGAGCTCTTGAACTGTTCACTTGAAGACAGCTAGTTACCCTTAAAAATACACTAGTAGGGTATTTGAGAAGAATCAAAGATGGAGCCTTCTGTGAGCAAAGAGTGGATGTGCTGTGTATTGCTTTTTCTAAAATGTTTCTAGGTGCTACAGTCGCTGTCACCATTGAAGGTCTGGGTGTAAAGCCAGTGGAAGGTACTGACAGCGTGAGAGAGAGAGAAGAGTCAGTGAAATAGTTTAGTCCGGGCTTAGATAAACAAACTTCTCCTTAGTTTATTTGATTTTTCCTGAGAGCTTTCCAAATTTCATGATTCTGTCTGAAGGAGGCAATACATGAGGGATACTTACCAGCCACCTGCCCAGACTGGAGCCGTTGTTTGCTGTTGTCTTGGAAAAGTAACACTTCACAACTGGAAGTATTGGCAAATAGACCTCTGTGTAAATATTTCTGAAAGGAAAAGATACCGTTCAGGATCAGAGCTCCTAAATGTTGTTTTACCAAGATAAATGTTAGCAGATAAATTGCAAAGCCATAAATTGTGTCCTATCATCATTTAACTGGAAGGTGGATGATACCCCCATGGTCTGAAAGGGTAAGAACAGCGATGGGGCGCTAGCTGGCCCTCACTTTGCCAGTGGTACGGGTTAGTGTGTTTTCTCTCCAGAAAACCTACTGGGATGTTCTACAGGAATTTACTTTGAAAAGTAAATTGAATACTTGGTGATTGATTGATTGATTAATACAAAGCTCTTGGTCTATCATTGCAATTTTATTCTTGCAATCAGGAGCAGAACTGCCTTTTCTTCTTACTGTTGCACCTCGTGTCATGTAATGAAATAATAATTTATTCTGCATCTTCTTGGAGAACATGGGTTTTCATGCTTAAACTCCACGTGGAGGAGCCC
Organism: Jacana jacana; assembly: GCA_013400555.1. NCBI lineage: Eukaryota > Metazoa > Chordata > Aves > Charadriiformes > Jacanidae > Jacana > Jacana jacana. The sequence goes on along the minus strand of VZTM01007181.1, from coordinate 551,315 downwards.
ACTAAATGTTGTAGTCATGTAGCTCAACTTACCAGCAGTGCAGAAAAAAATACTGTGCTGAAGTCCAAATAGGAAACCGAGTGATGATGCTAAAGAAGTTAGTTTGTCTTTTGTGTTTCCAAGGTAATCCTGCCAGATGATTATTTTACTTTTTCCCCTTTCACAATATTGTGTCTAGAAGTTAGCTAATTGATTAAATCCTAATTTCTTGAGTTAAAAACAAATCTCTGGTGGCTTGGTTAACATAGTGGTTTATGTTTGAAGTTGGCAGGTTATAATGACCTGATGTACCCCTTCAATACAGCACATGTCTTAAAAATCACCTCTTTTAGGAAGTGCTTTGTAAGTCAGCAAGACAAAGTGTGTGGGGGTTAATTTTGGTTTTTAGGCTATCCTAGTGTCTAAACTTGACATTAAATTATATTAACAAGCAATTCCCTATAGCCTTATGTACCGGGAACATCAGCTGAATGTGTCATAGATAATACAACCACAAGGAGTGCAGTTCTGTGCACTGTCTGCTCACATAAGAAAAAAATTCTTAGTTCTTTTCTTTTTTTCTTATTTCTGTAGTATCTATTGATTTCAGGACCTTTGTCCTGGCCGATGCTATACCATACAAACTGATAATGTTGCCTTCAGGGTGTATGTTGGGTGGTTGTTTCCATCAGTCCTCTACTGGGTACAGAAGTTTCAGCCTCCCTCATTATTGGGGTGAATATACTTATATATATATGTGTGTATTAATATATTCTTTTATATTTTATGTATTTCTTAACATTTAAAAAAATATATTGCTAAAAAGGGGGGATACAGGCAATTGGTACAATATTGAAAATGCTGCCATTTCCTGACTCTCCATTTCCTCATGAGTCCTCAAGGTCTGCTTATCCAGTGGAGAAAATAAGCCTGTTTTCAAAAAGAGCAAGTATTTTAGGGTGAAGTAATTCAAGGTCAAGAAATAGCAACTGAAAGGGATTTTAGAAGTTTTCAAGCTGCTGTCACTTCTTCCAAGTGCCCAGTTATTGAGTATTTGCAAAAAAAGCGTGTTTCTGTATATCCAGGTTTTACGCAATCCCACCCGTCTTAGAAGACAAAGGCAGGAAGTCTTTTTAATATGGGCAGAAAACTCTGTGGAGTCTCCTGTGGATTAGAAGCTGGAAAATCGCAGCTTTAAATAGTTTGATCTATTTGTCAGTACATCTCACCACTTTGGATCTGGAATACTTGTAGAAAGGTATGATTAACTCATTCATTCATAAACCCCTTTTTTCCTTCTAACCCAGTGAAACTATCACAGATGTTATCAAAATAGTGGAGCAGCAAGGAACAGATGCGTGGTGGACCCTTCCTGTTGAACAGCTACTATCAAAAGAGGCTGTAGCAAAGGTAATTTTTTGACTTCTAATACAGAAGATGGTTGAGACAGTTCAGTGATGGGAAATAATATAAAACCCATATATGTTCCCATGATCCGCTTCAATCTTGTACCGGCATGAGCAGGTACCCTGTGAAAATCAGACCCGGAGACCCGAGTATGGCAAAATGCACACAATCAGATCTGCACTGTTAATTCAGGGCAGAGATCTCCATCTCCCTCCTTTTACTTCAGGAGGAAAGTGACATCTTAATCAAATTAGGAGCCCTAAAGTATATTTGCCATTAAAATAGATAAGAATTTTTATTTAATTCTTAACTTTTTATTGTTCCTTTAACAATTGCATTCTTAAGCTGGCATGTGAACTGTAGTGTTACTCTGCCATCTCAGGATGGGGTTTTGGTAATTTTTCCTTGGTCTGTTTTGGGTTTTCATCATTATGAATGATCTGAAAACTATTGTGAAAAATTATCTAAATTATTTTGTGTTCACTCACAAAGTTAGTAGTAGAGCCTGTACAAAACTGGTCCAGAAACCAAATCTACTTTATTTCTAGCTTTGAAAAGCATTGGTGGTACTAACTATTCTATTAGCATTATTTAATAATGGTTTTTCTGATAGGCTGGTGGACACGATGTTTTGGATTATGTCAAGGGACAGGATGTCCTAGACATCTGGTTTGACAGTGGAACTTCCTGGGCTCATGTTTTGGAAGGTACAGAATTACTATGTTGATCTTTCTTTTAAAATCCTCAGAGAACAAAATGTAACTGTTTTGCATGGTGGTGTTGGTATCAGCAAAACTGAGTTCCATTATGCCAGCAGCAAACTGGTTGTGACTTCTTGTAAAACAACTTTTGCTTGTAAAGATAAGGGTTTAATGTTGTCAAACTCATTTTTGGCATAGTTGGAAGTAGAGATTTTTCTAGTGTTCTGTTCTGCCTGATTCTGCCATGTGCCAAACCATCTCTCTTCTAATCAGAACCTATTTGGTTTGAGCATAGAATTTTCGTGACACGAATGGCCAAGGTACTCTGCCGCTGGTTGGTAACTCCTGAATCATTTTCAGTTAACAAATTTCAGTGTGCACCCCTGCATGCCATTTGAAGCAGAACAAAATTGAGATCAGATGCTGAATCTAAGTAAGTTTTCTCATTTTACCAGTGTAGGTGTAATTTTTCACTTCTGATTGCTGTCAATAACTAAAGCAGTATATTGTGGCTTAACTTGTTCATAATTGCTATATGCTATTTATAGCTCCTACTGCCCATAGTTGCTACTCAGCAGGCAGCACATATGTATTTGTGTAAAAATACATAAAATACACACTCTTTGCCTGGAGGGTAGTCCAAAGTCAGGAGTCCTTTCAGAAGGAGGAGTCTGGTCCATACATCAAGTCTGTTGGACTTTAAACCCTCAGTACACAATTGTGTGATAACAATCTTGTTGAATTATAAAACACGTTAGTACCAGAGGTTTTATTTCTTAGCAACGTGGTCAGGCGACAGTACCATCAGCAAACATTTGTTTTCTAGAAGACCTTTACGTATGTTAAAGTTCATATTCCTCAAAAATGTTTCTGATTTGGTGCTGAAAGGTATAACAAAGTAGTAGTATTTTATGTGCACAGTTACACACTTGCATTCTTTTAAGGGCTTAATACCTCACTATGCAAAAACTACCTCAAATCCCTTGTAGGGGAAAGACTTCGTGTCTAATAAGAAATACCTAAGACTCTTGAGTCACTCTTAATTTGTCTGTGACTCCCATATGGATTCTGTAATGTCTAGCGAATGTTGGGTCTTTCACAGTACAGGCTTCTTTCATGGAACCATTAAAAGTTCCTCTTCTTTATCCAGTCATCTATTTTCATGAAACTTGCTAGAACTTTGTGTGCAAGGCACCTTCTTTTGCTGCCTTGACGTGACTGGAGTGGCCCCACTGGTTCAAAAGTTGGGGAAAGACTAACAAGCCGTGTGATCTTGTAAGTTTCTTTATCTTCAGCAATGACACAAAAGTTGCCATTCCCTTTTTTCCTATGTAATTGAGGCTCCCAGCCAATGGCCGGAAGCAGAAGTGCAGCCTCAGTGATTCACATGAAATTGCTGTTGTCATTTACCCTGTATGGAAAATGCGCTTTGCAAGAGAAATTGTTGAATTAATAGTTTTGTCTTGTTTCCCAATGCGTTCCAGCTTTCAAAACTTCTTGCAGAACTTCTTCCTATGTCAATAAAAATAATTGGCAAGGCTTCCAAACAGGCCAGCTGATGGGGTTCTTTACCAAAGTACTTTTGGGGAAAAATGGATGAAATCCAGGGGGAAACCCAAAATTGCTGAGAGAATGTCACAACAGGAAGAACTTCTTGTGGATGGAACTCAAGAAAGCAGAGAGTCATATGGAAGCTGACATGCTACCTCTTAGTTTTGTGGTAGGAGATCAGTGATAACATCAGGTATTGCTGGCCTTCTGATGCCAGTGTCAGGCACAGTAGGGTTCCTTTCACTGCACGTGAGTTAATGGGAGGATATAATAAATGGCTAAAACTGAGACTAATGTTTATAACTGTTTCACTCTGCCATGAACTCAAGTTATTGAAAATATACATCAATGATGTCTGTTAGTAACTAGCAGATATAAAGAGTGTCACAGATTTCCCTGCCGGTTCCAGTCACACAAAAATGAGTTGTTCTCTTCAATGTCTCTGCAACTTGGGGAACTTAGGCCTGAGCTTTCGCTGGAGTGAGTTTCACTGAGTTTATAACTGTGTCCGAGCTTATTAAAGGAGATGGAGTAGTTGTAGAATTCATCCCTGTAGCTGACGGCCACACAAATTGCTTTCAGAAACCATGGCAGGTTAGGAGGAGGGGAGGGGGGAAGGAGGAGGAGGAGAGGGAGCTTCTGCAATATAAAGTTTTTGAACAGGTTAAAGGCATTTCTTGGTGACAGCGAGCTCAGTGGGCCTAAATCATAGATGAATGCATACAGTCCTATTTCTAATGCTTGCCCTGCTTTTTTTCCTACCTGATACGGGGCATAGTTCTGATGGAAGTTACTTTAAATTGCTCTTTTTTTCATTAAATTACAGTTGGCTTCCTTTTTCCAGCCTAGGACTATCAAAGGTACCACTTTTAGCTAAATGACAAATTAACCAAACTGTTCTACATCAGCAGCGTAGCAGCCAAGAAGGCGTGACTTACACACTAGGATAAAATATTTAGCTGCTGTGGTCACAAAGCCAAAAATGAACAGTTATAACTAGATTGTGTGTAAAATAAATGCTACCCCACTTGAACCACTGAGAGCAGATCCACATGTGCAATGTGCTCTGAAAGGCACACGNATTCTATGATTCTATGAAAAGACCCACTGCTACTCAAGTTTTTTGGGCTACAAATCGCTCTGTTGATGCTCTGTTTGCCTAACACTGTTCTCACTGAGGAGTTTGTTGTTGCACTGTCTAATCCCGTTTATATCTTGCTGCATACGCCTGAAATATTTTTTTAAATAACTGTTTCCATGTTGTTCCAGACAATGTTAACATTTCATGTCTGAATGCTTCACGTGTGAATAAATTCATTTCACAGTAGTGCTGTGAGCTAGGAGTGTTAATGCCCTCCCTCCAAAATGGTCAGATAAAAAAAATATCTGGTTCAAAAGCATTTGCTGATTTTTGAATACTCAGGGCTGCAGTTGCCTAGGAGTTGGGTTTGTTCTCTTTGAAATTTAGTTTAAGTGCTTCTTTCAGTAGCTGTCTTTGGAGTATCCATTTTAGCAAATTCTGTGTTAAAATTCTCTTACAGGTCTTGCCCTTTTCCTCCTGGGCAGACTGCCTTCTGCACCACAAACCCCAGATGATCATTTTTCAGAGTGCTTGTATCAGAACACACAGTGGCCTGCGTTGCAGTGCGCTACGCTGTTGGTAGAACTCACACAGCTTTTTACCCATACTCTTGTTACTGCAGTGATAGTAGTTTTCAGCATCATAACTTTTTGCCCTATCTTATTGGCTAATATTTAACTGAATGAGTGTGATTAAAGGCTGAGATAGGCAAGTTGTAAAATAAACTTTTATGCTGACTGAGAGACTTGAATTTATCTGAGCTGATTCATTCCTGGCATTAAAATACAATACGTTTAATCTAAAAGTCAAAGTCTGTAAGATCAAAGATACAGAATCTTGAAATTCAAACCAGAAGGATCATAAATCGTAATTCTCCTGAATGACCTATGTACTGTACCTCTGTGTAGAATAAACAACTGAGAAGTCTCTTCTGGGTTCTTGGATGTATTCGTCCATTTACAAAGAGACGTGCACACAGCTTTAATCTGTCTCTAACACTGCAACTTTAATGAAACGGAGTGAGGGAAGCTACTGTGCGCTTAAAAGGCAGGTTTTGTATATGCAGAACCCCTGTTTGTATCTTACAGAGATAACGTGTTCAGGCCTCCATTAGCCAGCCTGCCAGATGTGCTAGTTCCTGGCAAAAAAGACCAATAGGGTTTGCTGTTTGTCATCAACTGTTCCTTTAAATTCTGCTCTCCTCTATGTTGTAACTACTGGCATTTCCATGAAAAGTTCCCTATTTTAAAAGCAGTGGCTAGTAAACTAGTTGTAAATAACAAGTGTGTCGCTGCTGCGGTTACAGATTTTCCACAGATTTTCCACTCTTTTTCCTTATCACAAATATTCTTTTCTTTTTTTTTCTTTTTATCTTGTCCTCACAAGTATTTGTGTTCCCCTGATACGAAGGCTGATCCCTGCTTAGTCTACTTTGCAAAGCCAAACTCTTTGTAGATTTTCTTGAAGGAATGAATGAACAAATGTGTTAAAAACCATAACATCCACCCGCACATTTTCCCTGTGCTAGCTGGAACTGCGTGGCCTTGACCTTTGTAATGTTGAACTTCCTTTTATTGCAGGATGGATCTAATTATCGAAACTTCCATTAAGTTAAACAAATAGATCAAGTGTGCCTGCAGCAGAAAGAAGCATTGTCTTAGGGGTCCCAGGAAGAGGGTAAAAGGAGCTATGAGATAAAAAATGAGTAGAGAAACTTTTGTCTGAGTATCTGGAAAATTACACCACCAACTTTTGGACTCAAACCTAAATTCCTTCCAAATGTGTGTATAATGTTGCACATCTGTAGGCTTTAACTTGCATGCTCTGCTCTGCTCAACATTGTCCTGTTCTCGCTCTGATGGGGACCTGCCTGGGATCGTTTAGGACAAAGGGGGATTTCACGAATCAACAGATCTGTACAGTGACAGAATTCCACCAGTAAAACCATTATAGGTTTGCTGCTCTCTTTCAGCCTCTTGGGAAAGCTGGGTGTGCTCTTCTGCTTTCAATGTGCCGTTGGCTAATACCCAGTCTGTGACTTGTAGCCCACTGTTTCTCTCCTACCCAGAGTGCTCATTAGCTCCCGCTGTTCTTCTCCAGCGTTCCTCCCTTTTCTGTTGTTATAGAGAATATTCCCACTTGGCCTTCACGTGTGTAAACTAAGGAAGCCATGCTCCTCCAGAGCCCTCTGTCTTACAACGGGCTTTCTGTTTCCCTTGTTGTCTTAACCCTTTCCTGAAATTTTTAATCTTTCTGGAACACTGATGACCAGAAATGTAAATTTTGTCACAGGTGAGCTGCGGTCACTGCCAAAGCTTCCCGGTCTCCTCAAAAAATACCTGCTGCCTTTCACAGGCTGGTCAGGCACATTACCTCTGTGACTTGCATCCTGGGTAATGCCCAACTGATGAAGTTTCAGGTTATAGCATGGATTTGTATTAATTCCAAAGTATATAAACCTTTTGGGGTCCTTCAGTGGGTTTAGGAGTGAGTACTGGGAAAGTATTTTGAGAACTTGTTATGAAGTGCTCTGAGCACAAAGCTTCTCTTTTCAAAATTTATTATTTCCTTTGGGGGAAAGCAAGCTTAGTTGTTGAATTTTGGAGTTCAGCAAGTCTTGGATTTTTAAAAAATAGTGCTACTAATGAATCACATCTTGTTCCCTATTTATAAAAGCAACTCACCTACTGGCTTCAAAGAGCAGAGTAAGTTTTAGTAATCACTCTCAGAGACTTTCTGTTAAGAGTATTAATTGTTTGAAGGTACAGGCTGATATTTTTTTTAAAAAATCTGTTTTTAAAGGTGCAGAGCAAAGAGCAGATACATACCTTGAAGGAAAAGACCAACTGGGAGGCTGGTTTCAATCCTCTCTGTTAACTAGTGTGGCAGCAAGGAAAAAAGCACCATATAAGTAAGTGCACGGATTGCAAACATGTTGTTAGTTTATTTATTAAACGTTGGGCTTTTGATACTGGGGCAGTAGTGTAGAAAAAAAGAGAAACCAAGCCATTAAGTATATGATTTATGTTCTGAAATTTTCAGTATAAACTTTTTCTCAAGTTAGAATTATAGTGGACTTACAGTTTAAATTTTTTTCCATCTTAATTTGAATAGAAGTTTTCTTCCTCGTTCTGGCCTGTCCTATTCTGCTCTCAGAAACAGGTCTGTCCTTTTGCCATCTCTCACTCCCGTGATCAAAGGGATTATTATGGCAGTAGGAAAATCTCTTCCGATCACCGACCTGTGGATTGAATGTTTAGGCTCTAAGGAATTGGGAATCACTGTGTGCAGGTCTCACGCTGGAGCTGTGACATACTGTTTGCCCCTTGAAGGTGAAAAGCATAGGAAAGGGTAATGCAAGGGTAACTGCAAGGTTGTGCAGTTTGGGGAAATGTGGTGGTTTAAAGAGTAACTAATACTTTAGTCTTTAATTCACTTGAAATGCGTGTGCCCTAGATAAATGAGGAAAATAAAGTAGCATGCACTACTCGGGTGGTGCTGCAGCGTATTCCTGGTTGGTTGAACTTGAGAGATGAAGCCTCAGACTTAAGAAAATAGAGGATTTCTCTGTGTTTTGACTTACAAATGTCCTCACTAGAAATGTATTCTTAACGTAGGTTTGGGTGGGGTCTTTTTCTGGGATTTTGTTTTCACTAATTGGGTTTTTTTTCGTCAGGACTCTGGTAGTTCATGGATTTACTCTTGGGGAGAAAGGGGAGAAGATGTCTAAATCTATTGGCAACGTGGTTGACCCTGATGTAGTAATCAATGGAGGTGAAGTAAGTTAAGCTCTCGAGTTTCTTAGAATCGCTAGCTACAGTTTCTCACTAGCAGGTTCTGCAACTTCCGTGTCTCATAGTTTCGTTTTCTAAAGGGCTGTGGTGTAGCAGAACTCTGGAGCTTTTCTAAAGACTGGCTACACTGCACTTCCATTTGGCTGCAGTAAAAACCTTGAGTTGTTTCACTTCAGCTGTAGTGCTGAAAAACCCCAACTTTGTTTTATGTTAGGAGAAAATGCACTATGTAGGTGGTGTAGAATGGTTTCTTTTGCTTGAGAACACTGCTGATGGAATGGCAGGGAGGGATTAAAAAAAAAATGCATAAAAATAATTAACCTCTGCTTTCAAACTCAAAGCTAGAAGCTGAGCCCAGCAGTTAGAGCAGTCAGAGCAGCAGTTGCACCCCACCAGTCCAACTCTCAGCCTGGGCTGTTTATTGACTCTGGAAACTTGCTTCAGTCCATGGTCAGGGAGGCTGCACTGAATATTTTTTTTCTCCTCCCCAGTCCTGCTGTTGCTCATTCTGAGGCTGCTGAGCAGATTTCACAGCTCTGTAGACAAAAGAAATCAATCCTTATGAAGACTTGCTTATCTGATTGAATAAACATACATTAGTTTTTATGCATTCAGAAAGGAGAGAAGCTATTTTCAGAGTTTAAAACAGGAACATTAATATCTAAAACTACATACTTCTTTTTTCCCTTCAGACTGTTTTCCTGTTAAGTGTTCAGAGGATTCAAGGCTGTAGAATAAGTTTACCTCAGTTTATCCAAGTTCTGCCATTGCCCATACACAGACTGGTACGAGGGTATATTGTATGTTTTAGCCCTGGCTTAGCAGGAAATCTTGCTTGAAGGGAGTGAAGGCCTCCAACCAGAGTGGCCCCCTGGGCACGCTCAAGGCTATATTTGCAGCAGTGAAGAGGGAATTGCAGTGCACTCCGTGCTGCAGGCCTACCAGTGGTTTCACTCGTGTGCCTTTCTCTCTCTACCTAGGACCACACCAAGGATCCTCCCTACGGTGCCGATGTTCTCCGCTGGTGGGTGGCAGAATCCAATGTTTTTACTGAGGTGCTGATTGGGCCTGTTGTACTTAATGCTGCAAGAGATGATATCAACAAGGTAAGAGCCAAATACCTTAACGCTCTTCATTATAGTGACAGCTCCTCTTTATATTGAGTATATTGGCTGAGTAGAACTCATTTCAGAGCTTTTCAACTGTTAGACTGAAGAAAGCTTTTCCAAACTCATTTAGGTTGGTACTACCACTTCTCACATCTGTGGACCAAATAGTCAAGAGCACTAGGGAAAAGACTGGTTTTTGTAGCGTGCTTCGGTAATTGTCTTGTATTTATTTTTCTGTAGGTCCTTTTGGCATAAGTTCCTCATAGTACTATAGTAACTATTCAAGCAGTCATCTGGAAAAAGAGTCAGCTTTAGTTAATTCATTATAGAGGATTGTCATCCTGCATTTCATCTGAAGTGCAGGACATTAATGTCTGCTTTGTCCCTAGCTTCGGAATACACTACGCTTCCTGCTGGGAAACATGGCTGGCTTCAATCCAGAAACCGATTCCATCCCTGCTTCAGAGATGTACATAGTAGATCAATACATGCTGCATTTGTTGCAGGATTATGGGAGCAAGGTAGGGGTAAATTGTATTTTGATTAATATATGTATAAAGCTTTTTGTTGGTTGTATCCTCTAGGGAAGATTCTTCAAGTGCCAGTCAAGTAGGCAAGTTAGGACCACAAAGGTTTCTTTGGTGCCCTGTGCACTCTGTTAAGCCCAGCTCAACTTTGGAGGAAGGCTTTCTTTTTAACATTCTTAACTCTCTTTTGATATCGGCCAGTTTTTCCCATTTTTGAAATGGGATTGATATCTATTGATATAGTTTTTCCCATTTTCCCCCACCCCAGGCTTCAAATTACAACTGGTTAGAATAGGATAGTTAAAAAAATACCCATCAAACAACACCCAACCCCTCAGCCCCCTCCCCACCCCCAACCTCTAGAGCTTTGGAAAGCTGCTGTAGTCCAAACTTTAGTCATTTCTGTCACTGGGAACTCTTCTGCTGAGTGATAAGGCATGGGCATCATTTGTGGTGTTCCCCCTGTCCTCTCCCCTCAAATTTGAATTGAAATTATTTCTCTGGATTGTTCACCTAATTAACTTTTTCTTTTTTTCGGTCCCCCCTGCAACAACTTTATAAAGAAAAGATGCTCCCACACCTTGTGCCCCTCACCAGTTTCTGCAAGTTCAGGTTCAGCAGGGGTTGTCGTTGTGTGCCACGTGATGAAAACTGAGACACTGTTCTTGCCTGTCTCTGCTCCCTTCCCCAGGTCACAGAAGCATACAAAGAATACAACTACAGCAAAGTTGTTCGATTATTGCAAGCGTTCTGTTCCAGAAACTTGTCCAACTTTTATTTCAGTATAATCAAAGACAGGTAAGTTCATTACTGCTGCCTTTTGAAAAGCAGGCAGGGGGGGAACCAAACCCCAGTTAATCAGCTTGAGACGGAGGCAGTAACATTCCAGGTGAAAGCTGAGTGGATACAGCTGCCTGGGAGAGCATGGCACAGCGAGGGGTTGTGCTTTAGGGCAATAAAGCACACGGGTGAAAGGGTTTTGTCATCAGCTGCTGCTGTGTTCTGCCCACTAGGGGCACTGAATCACCTGTATTTCAAACTAAATGAAAAGTTTTAAAGATAGATCCTTGGCTCTGTACTTCTACCTAAAAGGGTGGGCATTTTAATTAGGGAAGGCAGGGAGAAGGGCTTCTAGCACTTACCTGCATGACCTAATGTCATAAAGAATCCAAAGGACATGACCGATAGCTTTGCAGACGTTGAAAAGGCTGTTTTACCGGAGGGAGGAGGTGGGGGTTATACTGCTCTGTTTGGGTTCCACAAGGAAAGCAAAGGGAAGGATAATGGAGAAAAGCCCTAATGCTAAATTTGACAGATGAAGTAGCAGAAAGGGCTAACAGAGCTAGAGGCTCACTGCCCTGAGGAAAGATGATCTGCTGTACAAATAAAGCAATTCATGCACTGTCTACAAAAATCTCCTTTCCCGTGACAAAATGTGGCTGCACGTGTGAATGGTCCTGTGATACCTACACCTCCGCTTCCCTGGGACGGGCAAGTAAGAAAAGCGTTTCTTAGAAAGGCAAGTTAGGTCAGACTTGGTCTTGAAAGTATGGCCCTTGAGCAAGAACAGTACCGTAAGCATACAAATACTCTCCAAGCTTTCACCTCTGCCTGGCAGGCTCTATTGTGAAGAAGAAAAAGACCCCAAGCGTCGTTCCTGTCAAACTGTGCTGTCAGAGGCTTTGGATGTAGTAGTCCGATCCTTTGCACCAATTCTTCCTCACTTGGCAGAGGAGGTTTTCCAGCACCTCCCTTATAAGAAAGGTAAAGCACATACAACTTCTAAGGACTGCTTTTAGTGCACTGTTTAATTGCACGGTTCAAAGGAATGCAAATACAGAGCTATGCCTGTCTGTCTGTATTAAACCAACACCGGAGTGGAAAGACACTACATTAAAGTCCCTTTGCTTTGCTTTCAAGACTCAGGGGGGGTGTTTCGTACGGGCTGGATTAACGTAAGCTCTGCGTGGAAGAAGCCTGGCATCGAGGAAGCAATAGAAGGCGCGTGTGCAATGAGGGACTCGTTCCTTGGGGCCATTTCTGGCAAGAACGCTTTGGAGTATGAAGTCGTCATTGTAATTGAGCCGGGATTGCTGTTTGAATTAATGGAGGTAAAAATTGCAGCTCACAGTAGCACTATCTGTACCAGACAGACTCCATTTCTGTCAACTTCTTTCTGGTTTGCACTTGTCAGAAAATCCCAGTTGGGACTGCTGGAGTGCATAGCCTGGCTCAGCTAGAGCAGGTTGCCCAGTATCACGTCTAGTTGGTTTTTGAATACTCTGTGGGTGGAGCTTCCACAGCCTTCCTGGGCTGCCTGTACCACTGTGTGACCACCCTCACAGGAAAAAAAGTGGTTTGGGGTTTTCTTATAATTTCCTCATTTAACGTCTATCTGTTGCCTCTTGTCCTTTCACTGGGCACCATCAAAAGTGCCACGCTCCAGCCTTGTTATACCCTGCCATCTGGTACCTGAATACATTAATACTAAGATGTCTTGAGCCTTCTCTTTTCTTGACTCAGCAGTCCCAGCCTCTCTTCATACATCATCTTTTTGGCCCTTTGCTGGGCTCATGCTTTAAGCTCACATCTCATTTCTGCTGGGGAGTATGAGTTGGACCCAGTGCTGCAGCTGTGTCTCACCAGAGCTGAGTGTCAAAGTTACTTGAAAATGTCTGTAGAGGAAACCTAGGACCTTGCAGTTCAAGCCTGTGCTCCTGTCCTGGTGGGAGTAAGTAAAGTAGACTCTTAGTTCAAATCATCCACTCTGATGAAGAATCACTGAGCGTTAACTGCAATGGCAGCCCTCAGTTTGGATGCTGGATTTAAACATAATTCTCTCTATATGTATATTTAGGCACACATGTATCTGTAAACAAACTTGTGCTGCTGTTACAACAGTTGTTGTACTCACACATTAATCCAGCTTTTGCTTTAATGTTTTTGAGGAGGAGGATGCTGAGGAATAAAAGACAGGTTGCAAGTCTGAACATTCCCTCTCTTCCCCCAGGCACTGCAGGCTGAAGAAACTTCTAGTGTGTCACAGCTGAATGAAATAATGATGGCTTCCCAGACAACCCTGCTGAGCGAGCTGCCTAAAGAAACACCTGCAGATGCAAACATCATCAAAGGGACCTTTCTGATTAACTTGGAAGGTAAGAGAACTGCTCCAGACAGGCCACTCCACTCACAGGCTGGCTCTTCTCTGCACCACAACCTACCTGGTTGTTCGCTTCACAGGCAGAGTTGGGTTTGGCACCTACATACCTAGGCCATTGCAGTGACAACCCTTGCTTTGGCAGGTGGTGTTATCCGTGAAGAATCCTCATATAAAGTTATCGCCCTGCCCATCGCCAAAGCAAAATGCCCTCGCTGCAGGAGATACACTTCTGAATCCTCAAGCACTCTCTGTCCACGGTGCCTGAAAGTCATGGCTGGGAAGGGAAGCACATGAAGATGATGTTCCTGTGCACAAGCTGCTCCAAAGCCATGACTATTGAAGCATACAGAAGCGGTGGCTTGCTGGAAGGGCTGCGTACTGAAGCCTGTAGAAGCAAATGCTTAAGCCCCAGCCTGAGCAGAATTATGTGGTTTGAAAGGAAACCTTATGTGTATATATATACACCTGTGTATATTACTTTTCGGCTTAATAAAAAGGTCATTTCAAAATAAACTGACCCATTTACTTGAGTTAGGAACCTCTGTTCTTGTGCAGTTGACTTCCCTACAAGTGAAATCGGTATTGTTTAATTTTATCCTGTCAGCAGGATTCAGAAGCTCAGAGACCCAGTCCTCTCTCCAGTGCAGTGTCTACTCCTGTAAAACTGAAGAGAGGATGGTAACTACTATTCCCTAAAAAGAAGGAAAAAACACAGTGGAAACTCACATCTTATTTCATCAATTTACACAAATCCACAGCCAATATGAGTGGCTGAGCAGCAGCATATACAGAGCATTAAGTGCAATACAGAGTAGAGTAGCACATTTCATCCTACATCTAGTGCAGTCACTGTTGCAACATATAATGCAGTTAACAAGGCATGAATCCAACTTCAGCTTTGGCTGCATGGAACACTGAAGGTGCAGCAGTTACTGCCAGCATGAGATACCTCACAGGAATTTCACAAGGTGTGATGTTGGAAACGGGCTAAAACTGCAGTCAAACACACCCAGTTCAGACTACGGCAAAAAGCGCTCAATCCGAAACAAATAACAAAGCGTTTCAGCTGCTGCAGGTGTGCCAGAAACTAAACAGCTTTGTTCTAGTGCACAGCTCCAAGAACACGCCAATGTAGAGTTACCCTCTGAGGTGCTGGGGGGGGAACATCGTCCTTGTCACTATTCAACACGAGCCACGTGGAAGTTCCTCTCTCAAGCCGAGCCGCTCTGTGCAAATTCACTCCTTCCACTGCTGGGGAGCAGCACTGGGCTCCCACCGCCCTCAGGACCGGACGGCTTCCACGGCCTCTACCAGGTTCAAGGCAAGGCTGTACTGCCCGTGGTTCTCCGGCAAGTGCTCCAGCACTTTGGTAATTAGTGCTGCCGTTGTTGCAACCGGCACTTCAACGTTTTGAAGTTCCTGGGGGTCCTGCAGGAAGGAATAAACACAGCATTAGAGTCATTTCACGGATGACCACCTGCATGTCCACCCTCCTGAACCTGCACAAAGCACGTTACTAAGGCTAATTAGCCCCATTAAGCTGATGCTTTGAGCCGTGAAACTCCTTCACGCTGCCAGAAACAAAGCCGGCACCGGGAAAACCAGCACACATTCTTGCTGCCATCAGTGAGAAAGGGCCATTCAGGTGCAATCTCTGTCCTGGGGGGCAGAAGCTCCCAAAAATCACCCTGTTCTCCTAAACGGAGCTTAACTCACCATCGCTTTGAGCCAAGTACAGAGCGTGGGAGGCAGCCGAGCCAGGAGTTCCATCCCCTCCTTCGTCTGCACGTGGAGTAAAGCGAAGGCCAGTCTCTGTCCGGCCAGGACCAGCAGCTGTGATGCCAGCACTTCTTTGTCACTCACCTGGAGAAAGGCCTAGAAACAGAGAGAGAAGGAACTAGGAACCATTCCCACGTGGCACAGCTCATCCACCTGGAGGCTTGAAAAGCCCTCTCAAAAGAAGCTGCTCCGTACTGGGAGGACAGATAGGTGGGAGACTGTGTAATAAAGCACGTGCCTCAAAGCTTCAGAACAGAAGAGTGAACAAAGAGCAGAGCATTACTCTGTGCTTTACACAGTGATTAGCAGGAGCCCAGAGCTGTTTCACAGTAGAAACATACTCCCAACTTCCACATAGTATCATGTGGTTTTCCCCTTGAGAAAGGGAAGCAGTTTCTTGTCCAAGGACTAGGAAAATTTTCCTAAAAGAAGAGATTCCTGACATAATCAAATAGAGCAAAACTAAGAAGCCTGTACTGGTTTGGACCAGAAGAGTAACACCCTGCTGCGTTTCCTCTCGTCGCTATAGGCAGCTTTGTGTTGGGAAGAAGGGAAAATGAGAGTCATCACTGATGATGGTCCTGAGAAAGAACTTTTCCAGCCTGGGCATTTTTTGAGACTGATGATGCTCCCCTAACCCCTTCCAGGCATCTAAAGGAAGTGGAAAAGTTGTTTTAGCAGAATATCCAGACTTTGCTGCATTGAACTGAAATCGTTAAAAGCCGTTATTACCTCTTCGCCAAGGTGATCCATCCCATAACTATACAGTTCACAGACATAATGCCTTCTGACCACATCCTCAGAGACTTGCAGATACTGAGCCAGGTCCACAGCCAAAGTTGGCCAATTCTTCCCCTTTTCAAAAGGAAACAGCTCCTCTTCTGAGACTTCTTTGGCCTTTTGCGATGAACACAGTGCTTGGACTGCTGAACTCACAACTTTGACCAAGAATCCCACTAGGCAGCAGCTGAATTGAAGTAAGGTCTTTGAAAAATGCATTTTTGCCCTAAAATTGAGAAGACAGACAGGCCTCAAAGATACAGGGGAATAAAAGTAATCCATTTTCATACACTTCTAAGAAGCCTACTAAATCAGTGCAGCATAACAGGACTAAATTTTCTCCCCCCTAGGAGTGACAGTCTACAGCAGCACTTTGTGGTTTTTGAAGGACTGTAATGCCATAAAGCCAGGAGTAAATCTCAGTCTGTGGTACCTGCATTGTACCGGGGCCAAGCTCTAATGGGAGATACACTGCATTAGAAAATAAAAGGTCACTGCATTTCACAAGTGGTCTATGTTCATTAAATGACAAGCTGTTCATTCTCTTCAAGATGCTCAGAATTCTGGAATAATCATCGGCAACAAAGGATACAACAGTGACACTGACAGAACACTTCTGACCTTAAGTATGACCTTAATGTTTTTCTCCTATCTAGAACTTCTCAAAGCAACTAGAAATACCTGTCCTCCAGCATTCTTATCATGCAGCATTTTGTGTGCCTTTCACTGTTGCGGACCTGATTTTCATCCATCTGAGCTCACTACAAATCTTCTATTCATAAAGGACCATGTTTGAGTCTCAGCCAAATTCTGGTGACAACTTCACTAATGCACCACAGTGGACTAAATGTCTGTCATAAAATTATGCGTGAGCTCTTTAGAGTGGAAGCTGGCACAGGTAATAGACACTCTGAGGAAGGACAGCAATATTAAGATGTAGGCTTTCAAAAGACATCCCTTGATGTCAACAAGTGAAAGAGGCCTCACGCTCTTCAGAGAAAATTTCATAACGGCACACAAGACAGCACTCGGCACCAACTGGTGTTTGACAAGTGGGCAGGGAACACGTTTCTCCTCCAGGGTGAGTTCTACTGTCAATACTGGTCCTTCTACCAACACCCATGCGTCTGCTGTATCTAAGACAGGAGCCTGCATTGCTTCTCTGTTAAAGTCAGCCTGCCAGAGGAACACAGAAAAATAGCCATGTGCACTTTTATGCTGAGCTACAGCCCACCTATATTGGCCTTCTGTGGAAAAGATGCAGCTTTAATCACAAGTGAAATGAAAAACAAACATTCTATATTGTCTAGAAGTTCATTGATATTTATCTGAACTGAATTGTACAGAAATTAGTATAACCATATTCTTTAAAATTGAATATGAAACATTTTAAATGCTTCTTACTTTCTATGGGGAAAATAAAAATTTACCTCCAGCAACGTTTGCAGAAGATCTGAACAGCAGCCAAGAAATGCTGTCATTGCTGTGTCACCCATGCCTACATCCTGTTGACAAACAGAATGATTTCAGTTGTCCATCTGAAAATGAGACAGGCCTTTATTAGCTGTGTATCTTTGAGAAGACAGGCGTTGACATAAGACACACTTAAACTCAGTTTGTCAACCTATTATATTTAAAGGTAAACACATGTTCACTGAAGATACACCAAGGAATTAGATTTAGTCTTACGTGCTCAACAAGTAGAACATCTGCACCTCGACAACGTAGGCCTGGGATGGGCTCAGGGGCACCTGATTGAACAGGCCCAAGATTCCTGCCCTGCTGTTGAAGAAAAGCACAGCAGAAAACTCTGCCTGCCCGAATCCTTGAAATACAGGCCAGAACAGCACATGTGAGCTCTTGCTCTCTCACTCCCTTGCTAACAAGGAGTCACTTGATAAGAAGTCTCTCTTGCTCTGCAGTGCCTGCATTCCCTGCT
>VZTM01007181.1:456973-526899 GCA_013400555.1 Jacana jacana | reverse complement strand
CATCAAGTACTTCTATACATTAATAAGACTCCCCCTGAGCCTTCTCCAGGCTGAGCAGTCCCAGCTTCCAGCCCCTCTTTGTAGAAGAGATGCTCCAGTCCTTCATCCTCTGTATGGCTCTCTGCAGGACTCATACTGTAAGCTCACGTCTCTCTTTTACTGGGGAATTTGAACTGGACCCAGCACTGCAGATGTGTCTCACTGCTCAGCTCCACACAGGACGCAGGTGGCCACCTGTGGGCCAGCATATTGCTGGCTTGTCCACAAGGAGCCCTTTCCTCCTAAGCTGCTTTCCAGCCAGTTGGCCCTCAGTCGATACTGGTGCCTGGGGCCATTCCTCACCATGGGTAGGACTGGGCATGTC
The DNA here is from genome assembly GCA_013400555.1 of Jacana jacana. NCBI lineage: Eukaryota > Metazoa > Chordata > Aves > Charadriiformes > Jacanidae > Jacana > Jacana jacana. Next base: position 526,535 of record VZTM01007181.1, on the reverse strand, counting down.
TCTTTATTGAACTTCATGAGATGCTCACCCATCCCTCCATCCTGTTGAAGCTCTTCTGAGTGAGAGTGCAGCCACCTGGTGTATCAGCCACTCGCCCAGGCCCTGTGTCATCAGCACTCACTAAGGGCGTGCTCTGACCCACCATCCAGGTTAACATATTACTGTATAAACACCACTGGACCCCATACTGACCCCTGAGCCTGTTCTGGTGTCACTGGCAGTGCTTTGCCAAAATCATCTGCTTTCTTGATGTGAGGTCAGAGCAACCTGCAAATGTCTGGAGGGGCTGCAGGGTCTCCAGGCTCTTGGGACCCTGCAGTTCAAGTCTGTTTCTCGCTCCTGGCAGGAGTAAGTAAAGTAGATTCTTGGTTCAAATCATCCACATCCAAGCATTTGTTTTAAAGAGCCTGCAAGAGCAGACCGCAGTTTTGATGCTGGGTTTAAACATATTTCTATATGTGCATATGCTTGTTTACACACACATGTGTGCTTGAGCTTGTGCTGTCTCCATGACAAGGCCATGACAGCTGTTGCACTCATATACACATGAACCCAGCTTTTGCTTTAACGTTTTTGAGGAGGAGGATGCTGAGGAAAAAAAAGACAGGTTGCAAGTCTGAACATTCCCTCTCTTCCCCCAGGCACTGCAGGCTGAAGAAACTTCTAGTGTGTCACAGCTGAATGAAATAATGATGGCTTCCCAGACAACCCTGCTGAGCGAGCTGCCTAAAGAAACACCTGCGGATGCAAACATCATCAAAGGGACCTTTCTGATTAACTTGGAAGGTAAGAGAACTGCTCCAGACAGGCCAGTCCACTCACAGGCTGGCTCTTCTCTGCACCACAACCTACCTGGTTGTTCGCTTCACAGGCAGAGTTGGGTTTGGCACCTACACACCTAGGCCATTGCAGTGACAACCCTTGCTTTGGCAGGTGGTGTTATCCGTGAAGAATCCTCATATAAAGCTATCGCCCTGCCCATCGCCAAAGCAACCGCTCTCCTGTGGGAGACTCTTCCAACTCCCCCAGAGCTCCCTGCCCACAGCACCTGGGGATTGTGGCTGGAATGTGACGATGAAGCACACACACATGGCTCCAAAGCCATGGCTGCTGGAGTACACAGCTGGGGTGGCTCGGCAGAGGGGTTGTGTAGCAAAGCCTGTAGAAGCAAATGCTTAAGCCCCAGCCTGAGCAGAATTATCATCTGTTTTTGGGGGGAAAGCTCATGCTTCTATACCTAATGGTGTACCTCTCTTTGCAGCTTAATAAGTTCTTGTGCAGTTGACTTCCCTACAAGTGAAACGGGTATTGTCTAGTTCTTATCCTGGCAGCAGGTAGTTCTGCTGAACCCTAGAGACCCAGTCCTCTCTCCACTGGAGCGCCGACTCCTCTTGTAAAACAGGAGGAGAAAAAGGTGGTAACTACCATTTCCTAAAAAGAAGGAAAAAACAGAGTGAAACCTTAAATTTTATTTCATCAATTTACACAAATGCACAGCAAATCAGACACAAATTAGCACTATATACAGAGTATTACTTACAATACATTACAGATTTGATTGGTGTAGTGTGTCAGCTCCGACATGGTACTGTTACAGTAAAACCCTTTCATGGCTGTATGAGGATACAGGAATGTAATGCAACTAAGAAACATTTTGGGGTTTCCTCAGGTTCCACGATGACCAGATCTCTGGCATCCTCCTTTCTGCAGAAGTCTGAAGTGCTGCCAGGCCAGGCAGCAAAGTCACCCGAGATGACAGCAGCACATACTTGAGAAAGGTAAGAGCGAATTCTGTCTCCAGCAAGGCAGAATACCATGAACGTTTCGTACGTACAAGGCAAGAGGAGGAGGTTACAGGGTGGAGCCAATCATTTCAGCTGACTTCAAGACAAAAAAAAGTTTACACAATTTCATTTCTCTCTCATGGCTTCCTTTAGGTAGAAAATAAACAGTACTGACTGATGCAAGATAGTAACGCTTAACACCGCTCTGATGGTGAAAGACACTCGCTGTAGGATTCCCTGCAGGTACCAGAAATAAAAGTGTGGGGTTTAAGGCTGAAGTACTCAGTACTGTGGGTCCTCAGTGAAGTCGGGTCAACTACGTAAGCAGTTCTTCACTACAAGTTAACATGTGCAGAGCTTTATAGCATACTACATCTCTAATGGTGATAAGATGGGGGAGCAACCTTATAACAAGCCATTCCTTGACCTACTTAAACTCAGTGGCACTTAATAACAACAGAGGGAGATGCAAATCCAGTTTTAGCTGAAGCCCACTAGAGACAATACTGGGAGAACTGGACTAAAAGATGAGTCCATATTTGTGTCCGGAGAATCAGACTCTCCTTCCCCAGCTGTCCTTAACGTGGGCTGTTCTGCCTTTGCGTACGGCCCCAGCAGGTTTCATCCCGTGCCTCCTGCAGTCGTCACTGTCACACGTGACGCAGTTACACCAGCTGCAGCCTCTGAAGAAGCAGCACTGGCACTGGCTTCACATGGTGATTTCAGAGACTGAAGCTCTTCCTCAGGTGTACTTATACAGCTTGTCTTGAAAAACAAATCATAGATGGAACACTGAAGGTGCAGCAGTTACTGCCAGCATGAGATACCTCACAGGAATTTCACAAGGTGTGATGTTGGAAACGGGCTAAAACTGCAGTCAAACACACCCAGTTCAGACTACGGCAAAAAGCGCTCAATCCGAAACAAATAACAAAGCGTTTCAGCTGCTGCAGGTGTGCCAGAAACTAAACAGCTTTGTTCTAGTGCACAGCTCCAAGAACACGCCAATGTAGAGTTACCCTCTGAGGTGCTGGGGGGGGAACATCGTCCTTGTCACTATTCAACACGAGCCACGTGGAAGTTCCACTCTCAAGCTGAGCCGCTCTGTGCAAACTCACTCCTTCCACTGCTGGGGAGCAGCACTGGGCTCCCACCGCCGTCAGGACTGGACGGCTTCCACGGCCTCTACCAGGTTCAAGGCAAGGCTGTACTGCCCGTGGTTCTCCGGCAAGTGCTCCAGCACTTTGGTAATTAGTGCTGCCGTTGTTGCAACCGGCACTTCAACGTTTTGAAGTTCCTGGGGGTCCTGCAGGAAGGAATAAACACAGCATTAGAGTCATTTCACGGATGACCACCTGCATGTCCACCCTCCTGAACCTGCACAAAGCACGTTACTAAGGCTAATTAGCCCCATTAAGCTGATGCTTTGAGCCGTGAAACTCCTTCACGCTGCCAGAAACAAAGCCGGCACCGGGAAAACCAGCACACATTCTTGCTGCCATCAGTGAGAAAGGGCCATTCAGGTGCAATCTCTGTCCTGGGGGGCAGAAGCTCCCAAAAATCACCCTGTTCTCCTAAACGGAGCTTAACTCACCATCGCTTTGAGCCAAGTACAGAGCGTGGGAGGCAGCCGAGCCAGGAGTTCCATCCCCTCCTTCGTCTGCACGTGGAGTAAAGCGAAGGCCAGTCTCTGTCCGGCCAGGACCAGCAGCTGTGATGCCAGCACTTCTTTGTCACTCACCTGGAGAAAGGCCTAGAAACAGAGAGAGAAGGAACTAGGAACCATTCCCACGTGGCACAGCTCATCCACCTGGAGGCTTGAAAAGCCCTCTCAAAAGAAGCTGCTCCGTACTGGGAGGACAGATAGGTGGGAGACTGTGTAATAAAGCACGTGCCTCAAAGCTTCAGAACAGAAGAGTGAACAAAGAGCAGAGCATTACTCTGTGCTTTACACAGTGATTAGCAGGAGCCCAGAGCTGTTTCACAGTAGAAACATACTCCCAACTTCCACATAGTATCATGTGGTTTTCCCCTTGAGAAAGGGAAGCAGTTTCTTGTCCAAGGACTAGGAAAATTTTCCTAAAAGAAGAGATTCCTGACATAATCAAATAGAGCAAAACTAAGAAGCCTCTACTGGTTTGGACCAGAAGAGTAACACCCTGCTGCGTTTCCTCTCGTCGCTATAGGCAGCTTTGTGTTGGGAAGAAGGGAAAATGAGAGTCATCACTGGTCCTGAGAAAGAACTCTTCCAGCCCAGGCATTTTTTGAGACTGATGATGCTCCCCTAACCCTTCCAGGCATCTAAAGGAAGTGGAAAAGTTGTTTTAGCAGAATATCCAGACTTTGCTGCATTGAATTGAAATCGTTAAAAGCCGTTATTACCTCTTCGCCAAGGTGATCCATCCCATAACTATACAGTTCACAGACATAATGCCTTCTGACCACATCCTCAGAGACTTGCAGATACTGAGCCAGGTCCACAGCCAAAGTTGGCCAATTCTTCCCCTTTTCAAAAGGAAACAGCTCCTCTTCTGAGACTTCTTTGGCCTTTTGCGATGAACACAGTGCTTGAACCGCTGAACTCACAACTTTGACCAAGAACTTGGAAGCAAAAATGGCTGGTTACCTCAGTGTTATTTGACATTTTGGATATTTAAGAATCTTCAGTACAAAACTTACACCTACCTGTTGTCGTATGGATAACACATTTGGATCCATGTCCCCACTAGGCAGCAGCTGAATTGAAGTAAGGTCTTTGAAAAATGCATTTTTGCCCTAAAATTGAGAAGACAGACAGGCCTCAAAGATACAGGGGAATAAAAGTAATCCATTTTCATCCCATACTAAGAAGCTGACAAAATCTGCACAGGACTAAATCGCTTCCTCCCCCGCAGGAATTACATGACAGTATACATCAGTAATTCCTGCTTAATTTTTTTTTAGCATTGTAGTGTGGTAGAGCTTGGAGGAGTAAAGCTCAGCCTGTGGTACCTGCATTGTACCAGGGTAAGGCTCTGATGGGAGATACACTGCATGTGAAACACAATGACCTTGATTTTCTGTGGTTGGTTGGGGTGGCTTTTTTTGTGGTGTTTGTTTGGGTTTTCTTAAGTGGTTTATATGTATTAAATGACAAGCTGTTCATTCTCTTCCAAGATGCTCAGAATTCTGGAATAACCATCAGCAATAAAGGATACAACAGTGACACTAATGTAACATTTTATCAATGATATGGAGGAGGGGATTGAGCGCACCCTGAGTAACTTTGCAGACAACAAGTTAGGTGGGAGTGTCTACCTGCCTGAGGGCAGAAAGGCTTTGTGGAGGGATCTGGATAGGCTGGATCAATTGGCCAAGGCCAATGGGATGAGCTTCAACAAGGCCAAGTGCTGGGTCTTGCACTTGGGTCACAATAACTCCACGCAGTGCTACAGGCTGGAGAGCTGCCCAGCAGAAAAGGACCTGGGGTGTGCTGGCTGAACACAAGCCAGCAGCGTGCCCAGGTAGCCAAGAAGGCCAATAGCATTCTGGTCTGTATCAGGAACATCATGGTGAGTGGGACTNTATCAGGAACAGCATGGTGAGTGGGACTCAGGAGGTGATCAGCCCCCTCTACTCAGCACTAGTGAGGCCCCACCTTGAGTGCTGTGTCCAGTTTTTGGCCCCTTACCACAAAAAAAGACATTGAGGTGCTGGAGTGGGGCCAGAGAAGGGCAATGAAGTTGGTGAGGGGTCTGGAGAATAAATCTTAGGCAGAGAGGCTGAGGGAGCTGGGGTTGTTCAGCCAAGAGAAAAGGAGGCTGAGGGGGGACCTTATTGCTCTGTACATCTATCTGAAAGGAGGTTGTAGCCAGGTCGGGGTCAGTTTCTTCCAAGTCGCAGAACAAAAGGAAATGGCCTCAAGTGGTGCCAGAGCAGGTTCATATTGGATATCAGATATCAGAAAACCCTCTTACACTGGCAGGGTTATTAAGCACTGGAATGGGCTGCCCAGGGAAGTGGTTGAGGCACCATGCCTGGAGGTATTTAAAAGGCGGGGTGACATAGTGCTCAGTGACATGGTTTAGTGACGGCTTTGTTTATCAGAATTAGTTTGATGGTTGAACTAGACAATTCAATGATTCTCTAACATTTCTGACCTTAAATATTTATCTTTTCTCTGATTGGGCACTTCTCAAAGCAACTAGAAAAACCTGTCCTCCAGAGTTCTTAACATGTGGTACTTTCAGGCCTAATTATTAAAATTTCATGTACTAATTATTAAGGAGCTGATTTTCATGCATCTGAGGTCACGTACAAACCTGTTATTCATAAGGAAAAGCACCAATTTTGGGAGCTGGTGAGAACTTCATTAACACACCACAGTGGACTGAATGTCTGTCATCAAAGTATGCACACAGTGTTTTCAGACTGAAAGCTGGTCTAGGTCACAGGTGCCCCGAGGAAGGACAGCAATGGTACGATGGACACTTTTGAAAGACATACCTTGCTGTCAAAGAGAGAAAGCGGCTTCACGCTCTTCATAGAAAACCTCATGATGGCGTAGAGGATGGTGCACAGCATGAACTGGTGTTCAACAAGGGGGTAGTGGATGCGCTTCTGCTCCAGGGCGAGCTCCACTATCGACACCGGTCCCTCAACTGACACCCAGGCATCCTCCGTATCCAGGACAGGGGCCTGCATTTCGTCACTGCTGACATCAGCCTGCCCAGGGAACACAGAACAGAAGTCACACACAAAGGGAGCCCACAGTGACTTTCTGTGAGAAGACACTGGTTTATCACAGACTCTCTGCAGTGAAATGAAAATTCCATATTGTCTGTAAGTTCATTAATAGTTGCCTGAACTGAACGGTACAGAGATCAGTACAACTATGTCCTTTAAAATTCAATTTGAATCAATTAGTTCCTTACTTTCTACAGGGAAAATAAAAATTTACCTCCAGCAACGTTTGCAGAAGATCTGAACAGCAGCCAAGAAATGCTGTCATTGCTGTGTCACCCATGCCTACATCCTGTTGACAAACAGAATGATTTCAATTGTTCCAGCTGGAACTGAGACAGGCTTTTATTAACTGTGTACCTTTGAGAAGACAGGCATTGACATAAGACACACTTAAACTCACTTTGTCAACCTATTATATTTAAAGGTAAACAAACGTTCAGTGAATTACAACAAAGAATTAGAAATAACAGGGTGAAAAATAGGAATAAAGCTAAACGTCGGCATTGACAATAGTGTATCTCTAAAGGAGACTAAACTGCTCGAGTAATCACAGCCAGTACATTTAATTTTGCATGTATCAGATGCTTTCCAAAGAGTTTTTAACTAATGAAATAATCACGAAAAATAATAGTAATTATGGCCTCAAGTCCACCTTCTGTATCATTCAAAGTTATACTACTGTTCTCATTTGCTTTGTCCCATACAGATTAGTTTCCCTTTCTTAAAACTCATCACATTTTCTCTATGGGTGTGTTTTGACTTTCTCAAACTTTCAAAATCACAAACCAGTACTTGATTTAAGACATTTCTGTATATTTCTTCCTATGTAGACAAAGGTAGCATTACTTGCCCGTCTGCACAACCTGTCCTTTGGAGCTTTTCCAACCTATCGAAAACAAAAAAAAACAAAACCCAACTTTCAGTGCAATTAAACATTTTTCATCCTAAGGTACCTGTTAGCCACCTTCTAACCTCCTACTATTTTCCTAATATAAAATGAGAACGTAGTTCATTAAAGCTACATATCACAACACCTCTCATAACCTGCTTGCAACAAAAGGTTTGAGACAGATCATACAATTCAGACATCAGTGATGTCAAGTCTGGGACTAGAAATAAGGGCCCAAGGTCCTCACTCAAATCTCAAAGGCAGCTAGAAAATTCCCAGTGATTTCTAGAATACACAACTAGAGCTGTAACACCAACGTGACATTAGAAAGAAACATCAGGGACCCAGGGAAGGGGAAAGGAAAAGTAAATGCTCCAGCACATTCACTGAGGTGGAGAAGGTCTAATAAAAAAGTTATTACACGGCTTCCAGGCTTTGCCCATCTCAATTCTTCACATGAGACACCTCAATCATCTCCTGTTTAGCAACAGTACTATGAGGTCTGCTTCCTACAAGGGGAATCACATGCTGCACGTGATGAAGCACACACACACCAGTGGAAGTTCTCTCTTCCACAGCACAAAGAAGGACAAAAGTCATGACCTCAGCATCGTGGCAGAGTCTGAACAGCAGCTGAAGTGAGAGCTTGGGGTCCTGAATCACAGGATTATTTAACCTCGAATTCAAGCAGCCCGTGATGCCATTTCAAAGTCTGAAACCAAGACAACTCTCAGCTGTCACTCTGGGGACTGAAAAGTACCAACAGATTTGGGGATTCTGTTTCTGGCTGCTGGTGTGAGAGACGAGGTGTGCAAGGAGAGTCAACAAACCCCTGTCTCTCTGCTCCCGCCTGCGTTAGTCCAGGAAGCAGCAGTGGTGCTGGATCCTCATCAAGGCATGCAGGACAACTGGGAAAGGTTTATGCAGAACAAACACCCACTACGAGTGTTTACACCTGCGCCTGTTTGCTGAAACCTGAGGAAGGTGATAGTCCCCAATTCTTACAGAGCTAAACAGAAAGAAAGAGCAGGAAATAAGAGGAGCAAAGGAAAAGGACAAGAGATGAGAGGAGCAAATCTCTGAGGTTCTGGATTTCTGGTTAAATCACTTGTCGACACTTCTTTCTTTTGCATCTGGACTTTTATGCTGAGAAACCCTTGGCTGCTGTTCCACATCCAGGAAAGCAACTGGCAGATTCCCCTCACACAATTTAAACAGATCTATCCCTTACTGGCAGGAACTCCTCCTAAACTGCCCTCCAGCCCTGCACAGAGCTGCCTTGACTAAACAGAGACAAAAAGTCTGCTATAACCCACAGCAAACAAGCTGTGTCCTGGAGCAGCAGCTGATTTACAGCAGTAGCAACAGCTAAAAATGCTCAACAATGACCTTAATGCTCTGCATTTTGCAAAATAAGAGTTCATAAATGCAGAACTGGGATCACCTCATTTGGAAAAGCTGCAGCTTGTGGGAACTTCAAAGTTTCAGGGCAGTATCTTACTAGGAAACTGGCACAAAGAAAATACTGTTATATTCTTTTCTCATGAACCATTTTATATACTCAGATATACATAGTTTCAAACTGTTTCACAACTATTTTTTTATTTAGCAATTAAAAGCTAACACCATGCACAAGTCTCCAGCTCACATCAGACAGCAATGACCAATGGTTGTAGCTGCCTATAGTTGAAAATTCCACAGATCCAGAATTTTCAACTGTGGGTTCCTTCATCGATTCCAGCTATATAATAAACAAAGTGTGTGATGCTTAAATCAGATATTCCAAACTTAGTTAAAAAAAACCAAACAATGGCTTCAAAACACTAGTTTCACTTTTCAGATAATAAGAATTCATCCTCAAACCCACCATCACAGCCCTGTACTCACCTTGTCCATTAGATAGGTAGCAGAAGAAAGCCTTTTTACTATGAATGTATTCCACATCATCAGGGCAATACCTACAACAATCACAAATTTGTAAACTCCAAATTAGTAGAAAAGAGATTTTACAGGTATGGAGTAAAAAGCCACAGGCCAGAGTTCCCTTAATGGGGAGCAAATTGAAACAAAGAGGGTGAACAAAGCAAGAAGGAATGGGCAGTCACTTTGCTGCTTTGTACCTGGGCTTTAGATTTCAGATTTCTCAGGAATAATACAGTCAGAAGTAAAATGAGTCATTTGCTAAAACGACTGGATTACACAGATTAGGTCAAGCACTGTAGGTGCAAAGAAAGGCTGGTGTAAGCAGGAAGGCTCAAGACTGCTTTAGGCAGAGCACGCTTATTTGCAGACATCGTCTACAAACGGGACAACTGCCATCAGGTTCACTAAGACAGAGCTTCTAGAACTGTATTAGAAGTAATTGACCTCAATAAGCATGGGCCACTATTTAAATACAAATAAAATATTTTTCAGAGCAGTTTTATTTTAACATGGTGTTAGTTGAGTACATTAACTTTATTTAACGCACTCATTTTCCTGTTTCTAATGGAAACCGAGTTTCCACATGAAAAGCAAAAGCTTGAACATCAGCAGAAAGTTTTGGGGTTATTGTTTTTTAGACAAAATGTGCATCACTATTACGAACTGCACACATTTACATCAGCTGAAACACAGTCACTTGTTTTGTTTTGCAATATGAACAAAGATCACTTTCAACAGCATTTCATACTTACCATGCTGAACATGAGCGTTAATGATGCATCTCAGATGATCTATAGACCTAATCAGAAAACACGCTTCCTTGTGTAAAACAAAAAAGAAAAAGAACAAGTTATTACATTATTCAAAACTTGGTTTAAACATAAACTACTGACTCTTAAAGGGCCCAGGTAGAATATTTTAAAGTTACTATTTCTTGACAGTTACAAATCTCCTAGGTTATTCTGACATCACAATCTTCTCTGCCGCTCTCGGACAAACACACCGTGATGTCAGGGCTATTTCCAGGGCTTCCTTTCAGCATACGCACTGCTAAAACACACTCTGCTGAGAGATGTCTCCAGGGACTCTCAGTCCTTCTTAAAATACAAAGTCCATTTGTGCCAGAAAGACTGATTTGTACTCCGTTTCGTTATGATCGAGTAGTAATTAGCATGCTCAAAGGGACCACTTGTTCTATAGCAAGGTATTCTGTTGCACAGATCTAAGGAGTGCTAACTTCAATTTTAGTATCATCTGAACACAGGGTAACATTTTCCAGTATTAGAGAAGTTCTAGGAGAGCTGTGGAGAAAAGAATTATTTTATCTTTTTTCCTTTCTCCTATGACAGTTCCCAGGGAATCTACAAATACTCAAGAAATCTCTCTTTCCTCTTTCAATCAAACACGTTCCAGCCCAACCAGTTTAGCATTCTGTGATCTGTTTTACTCTGTCTAGAACAGACAATACATTCATCACTGTCTCACAGTACTTGACTGTATTTTGTGCAAGCACAAAGAAGTTTTAAAGTCCTACAATATCAACAAAAAAATTCATGCTGCTTATTTGAATCCAGTTTGCAGACTTTCCACTGCTGAGAACCCGGGGTCTGAGGAACACACAGCCCAGCCTTCACAAGGTGCCAGCCCCTCAGAACCCACCTTCCTTTTCCTCAGTTCTGTTTCTGCTTGGCCCTTTGCACAGAAAAACAGAGCAACTACTGTGCTTCCAAAGTCAGCCATCGGAATTAAAGTTTTTATGAGCTACTACAAACTTGTGGAACTGCTTCTATTGACCTGGTCATAACCGTTGCTCCCTGCAAATGAAACTCTTTTTACCTCTGGGTCCTTATTCCACTGCACCACGTATTCCCAGCAGCAATGTGCATGGAGCACGTCCACCTCAAGACTACACGGGAACTGCTGATACGCTAATTGCAGCAGCTCTAGAAAAAGAAAATCCAAAGTTACAAGACAGGCCTCTTCCTACTCTAATTTGTATTACCTCACAACTACTAAAACATCTTTAGACCTCTCTGCAGCCATTTATGATTTCAAAAATCCATGTTACTTCCTTACCTAGAATTGTTTCCAAGCCTGCATCCAATTCCGATTCCTCAAGAAAGATATTAGTGCGCGTCTCTACAGATTCTTCAGTACTATCTGTACTGGGTTTGTACTGGGCTAAATTCAGTACCAGAGGACTGAAGCCCTGCTTAAAAACCCACTTTGCTACAGTGTCAGCAACACCTCCTAGGACATTAAAAAAACCAATAATTTAAAAGTTACAAGGTAGAGTCAATGTATCCCAGATGATTCATGGTTCAGAATCAAAGGACAGGAGAAGAGAAAGGAATTTAAGCTTACATAACAACAACTTTGCCAATTAGAAAACTTCCCAATTAACTGATTAGAGGTTTACAATGCAGTCTTTACAGTAATACCCTCTTACAACTTTAAAATGCTGTTTTACATGGTTTGCATTGTTTTTTACATTAGGGAAAGTACCCAGCAAAACCAGTGCAGCGCGTATCATACACTAAGGCAAAGATGGCTCAGAAGTCTATTAGGAAAACAATCAACCACCTTTCCAAGGGAAAACAAGTGTACCTTTTCCAGCTTCAAGTAATTTCTTTACAGAAAGCCTGCCCAAAGGCTCAGTCTGGAGCGATGAAACTCGTTTTGTCCTTTTGCTCACTTTGCTGTGCAGCAGCGTTTGAAGTATCAGACAATCCTCCAGCTGCTTCAGCAGAAGTTTCCAATATTCAGTATCAAGGGAAAGGGCTTCCCAGGATTCCGTGTCTGAACCTACAATTATTTGGGAAAACTAACAGAACACAGGAACTGGTTTAGGACTGCTCACTTAGAAGTACCTTATTTTTGTTAAAAAAAATGCATAGTATTAAAATGGAAAGCTAATATCCTACAAGCTACTGCGCTTTAAATAATAATTTCATTCAAGAAATGTGCATTAAATACTACACAAACAGCAATTAATATCCCACACTGCTCACAAATGCAGTCTTAAAGAGAAACATAAGGTAATAAAAGGACCTGAAAGATCATCATATAATCCCATTTTAAAGTTCATATTTAGTCACATTTTAAAGTTCATAAAGTGGGTTCAAGATGAATCCACCTACCCTTCAGTTTCCTACCACATAACAACAACAAAACTCCTGCACAGAGCCACTGGACCCCACCACATCACAGCTCTGTGCATTATTTTGATAATTCTCACGTTTATCAGCAAATGCTCTGCAAGGAAGCCCAAGAATCTTTCCCGTGGGGTGCAGATCTGATTTGCAGCTTCGAGCACCAAGACAGCCAACCCCAGAGTTCTCAGAAGCTTGACCATTAACATTTTTAGGCTTTAAACCAAAAGATGGTAGTGGGAAAAAGGGGGAAGAGACACAGGTTTTTATAGCAGGGAAGCTTTGAGGGAAGTAAAGCTGTTGCTTTATTAAGAGTAGAAAAGAATGTGACAGAGGAGAGAGCTGTGAGTAAAGCATAATATGTTGCAACGTACCAACATTCCTACAAAGGCAGTGCTAACAATTTTACTATACAGAATTTCAAGAGTTGAGATGAAGATGCAAAAGAACCCAAAGGCTTCTAAGTAATCTAGGTATAAGTTATTTAGCAGACCATTTAAAAAACTGACTATCACCTCAACCCCATCTAACCTTTTAAGTCACGTCGCAAAATACAAATATGCTTAGTGCTATTCAGAATCATGGAGTGGTTAGAGTTGGAAGGGACCTTAAGTATCACTGAGTTCCAACCCCCTGCCATGAGCAGGGACACCTCCCACTAGACCAGGTTGCTCAAAGCAGAGCTTTAGGAACATAATAACTTTTTACATTTTGAATGGCGTGGCTGTGTGGAGTTTCAGAGCGTTAATCCCAACTTTGTGAAAAGACAGTTATTGCCAAAAACACCTCACCCACCCATCGCATTAAGTCAAGGACAGTAACATAAGGGCTAACAAAATTCACCAGTACATTAAAAAAAATATATTCAAACTGCATTAAAACAGCTTTGCCACCCAAAGTTCAGTCAGTTTCTCAAATACATGTGGAAACTGCGCAAGCATTAAGCTTGTCAACTTCATTTGCTATTAAGAGAAATGTACAGTTCCCATCACATATTTAACCACGTTCAGCAAACAACTCTGATTTATCATTCATTCACCTCAGTATAATATTCTTCAAATTCAAAGTGCTAGGCTTTATGCCCACGTCAGAATGCCAACAAATCCAATACAATGACACCCTCAGCATTCAACAGCAGCAACCAGCACATAAATAAAATGAGGGGGGAGGTCCGAGGTGCCGTACCTTTCTGCCCGTCACGCTGTCACCAATCTGCGCAGTCACAGCATGCCCAACGTGCGCAGACAGCAAGGCAGCGGCGTTGCTTTCAGACTGGACACAGGCCGTGCGCATTTGCTGCCACCACGGGGAAACCGACTGCGTGTCCCAGGACTCCTCAATGGCCACTGGGGGGAAAGGGAGTCACCGGGTCTTAGAACTGAGAAAGCGGCAACCAGCCCTTAAAGCCCCACTTACTAACGCAGCTGGTAGTAGGAACAATTCCCAGTTACTCTCCATTTTAAATTTGAGTTTCTAGATTATAGAAACTGCCTGCTACATATCTGAAGAAGGTAAGGTAGAGTAGGATGTGAATTACAGTAGGAGGTTTAATTTGCAGGGAACAGGCAATAGATCTGTATGACCCAGCAGTGAAACCTGCTGCATGCTTACTTGATCTCAGCAACACTACAAAATGACACTTCACAACACAGACTGCTGCTTTTGTAATTGCATGGAATCACAGAATTGTCAGAGTTGGAAGGGACTTCTAGAGATGATCTAGTCCAACTCCCCTGGCCAAAGCAAGATGCCTAGAACACATTTCTCAGCACTGCATCCAGGTGGGACCTGAAGATCTCCAGAGAAGGGGACTCCACAACCTCCCTGGGCAGCCTCTTCCACTGCTCTGTCACCCTCACCATAAAAATTTTTTCTATCATCTTTGAATGGAACTTCCTATGTTGCAGCTTGTGCCCATTGCCCCTTGTCCTGTCACTGGGAACCACCATTTCAAGATGCCACACATATTCAGCACGCTCGAGCTGGGCTCTTTGGGCCATCTTGTGGTCAGCAGAACTAATTTACTCCGGCAGCAGCAGCAGCATGATCACACTTCCAATTTCAAGCCAATAAAGGTGCCCTACAGTGGCTTGTGCCCATTGCCCCCTGGCACAGGCAAATCCGTTCAGCACTGGGAGAGGCAGGAGAATCAGTGTTTATTCATGGCACAACATACCCCACTGAAAGGGTGAGTTGGCTGCAGAGTGCCCCTCGAGTTACAGAGATGTTCAATATGAAAACACCGCCAGAATAGCAGCATCCCAAAGAGTTAAAGCAACCAAAGGACTTCTGAGAGCACTTCAGTGATGGGAGAGGGGCAGGAAGGGGCAGCTGAAGGAGAGAGCGAGCTGGGCAGCCGCCTCCTGGTCCCCAACAGGAGTTGAATCATCTTAACGGAGAGCAGAACCGCAGGCCGTGAACAAAGCCTTTAATAGTGACACTCTGCAGATTTTGACTCTACTTTTAATTAGTTCATTGACACGCAGCATTCAGCTCCACTATACAATTTGGGGACGGGAAGGAACGGGACCCCAGGTGATAATATAAGCCAGAGTAGCGTATTTCTAATAATAATTAGTATCAGTTGTGTTTAAGTGTTGCAAATGCACATTTCACCTTTCATTTTGCTCAGAAGGGACAGCATAGTGTGAAGGCAACTGACAGAATCTGGTTTCTCCAGAATATCTTTTTCCTTGGAAAGCCATAAATTGAGAAGGAGTGACTGTAAAAAAACAGAGAGAAAACAGAATTAAAGGAACAGAATGAAACTCTAATGTTGCAATATACCTTATGCAAACACCTTCTCAAACTAATTTTGTCACGGAGCAGAAATGTTGTATCCATGAACCCTTACTGTATTAACATAGAAAGCTAAAAAAGTATCTCATAAGGCATCTGGTGACAGACTGAAATGAAACATCACAATATGTACCTTTCATTTAGAAAGATCTCTAAGAAAACACCCTCCTTTGAAGGCACAACCAGCTCATACCAGTATATTAGCAATCTCAACTGGATAAACATTAGCAGTTATTAATATTACAGCTGAAAATCTTAACACAGGTAAATAATACTGAAATAGGTACTTCCATTATAATGTAGCAGATGGAAGTAGCAAAAGACTAAAATTACAAACAGATCAAAGATTAAGACAATTGCCTGAACACTACTGGGCATTTTGAAAAATTTAATTTTAACTCTTTTCAATTTCCTTGCACGTGTAAAGGAATTACAACAAGTGTATCAGCATCTGAAGTTAACTACTCTCATCATTTTTGCTTCTTTGTAGAACTTATCAGCACATCTTCCTGTAGTCCCAAATACATACTCTGGACATTCCCACTAGAATACCCCCATTTTCTCCTATAAGATTTTTGTCTTTTTTTATTTCTTGTCTTTCAATCTCTGAAGTGGGAAATAGAAATACAAGCACCTAAGAACTGCATGTGGGGGTATTTCAACACAGCTTGAATGCAGCATTAATCCCAAGGTCAACATTCAGAATTTTTCCTTCCAATGTTTTATTTTCAAAACACCAAATCAAAGTTTTAAATTACATTAATAAGTATCTTACCAACAAGGTTTGAGGGCTAAAACCTGCAGATTCCAATGCATGGCACATTTTCTCTGTGGAACTCTCCCCACACAAACACTTCCAGAAGAAAAAGCTTCCTGAAGCAAAAATTAGTGGATATTATGAACCATATCTGAAGCCACTGCCTCTCCCCTTACACTAAAATGAAAGACCATCTATTGATGGTCCCACTGAGTGCAATGCAAATGACTAAGTGTCACCCAGGATATCCTGGTGGTTTGCCCTTAGTGGGGAAGAAGGTTCATCAGAAAGGACATGTGTTTCTACCACTACAGGAGTCATATGGATAATGGATTCATACCAAAACAAGGGTTGTTGTCCTGCTTGAATTATACGTTTTGTTCAACTCAAAGAATGGCTTGAAGCGTCAGACAAGTTTATCCATGGAGTAACTCATAACTGTGTGGCAGCATATTGTATCTTACATAGCAAAACAGGGGTATTTAACCAATTGAAAAACCCTGAATGTTTACATAACTCATACCTTACCAGCACTACAAGAACTGTGAATGCCCCTGTCAGACAGAGGATTCCAAAAATAAGATCTTCAAGAAAACATCTAAACTGCTCAGCATAACGCTCACATTTCAATTACACTCATTTACAGCTGAACACCCCAGTGAGTTACTGGTGATCCATGTCCAAGGGATTGGGAGAAGAGTACTCCAACCCCAGTTCTGAAATCCAAGCATAGTGTTATGGTGGAAAAAATGCAAATTCTAAGATTACTTAGAAACAACCTTTAACATTCACACAGATGAAAGCCAAGCTCTTCTGCCTTAACATTTCAATCCTAATTCTTCTCAAAGTCTGACGATTAAAGCCAAAAGAATCGAGGGACTATGAAGTGAACACCACACACCACCCATGCACAGAATTCCGTGTTTGCACCAAAATTTTCCCAGTAAGGAAATAATCTAGAAAAACAGTGCCTTTGAGACAGATTTAATTCAAGCTGCTTTCTCTAGTTAGTTCCTAGAAACCCCTCAAGGACAGCCGGGAACAGACTTGTGAACTGAAGCAGAGTACACAGTGACCCCATTCCACCAGACACCCCAGACTCTCCCCAACCATAATACTTCAGATAAACACTGTCCAAAGCCTCCTCAACTCCACAAGCAAGGGGTCCTTATTCCCTCACCTAACAGTCCCATGCTGTCTCTGGTCACCTCTGAGGCCGAGTTCTGTCCTGTCACCAACAGAACTCGAGGTGCTGCAGAGCACCAAAGACACAGTGGGACATGAAGCACCTCATTACTACTGCCCAGCTTGGTGACCTTAATAAACAAATGAGCAGTGATAACATGGGTTTAGGTTAACTACAGCCACAGATGTTGCTGCTGACTTGTGTTGATATCCATCTAGATAGAAAAACTTGTCCTGTGGCTAAATGCAAGAGAATGGAACTAGCACTGTCACATACTATAGCAAGGCAAGCCAGCTTGTTAAGGCCCCCAAATTAAGGGTAAAGTATTTATACCATCTTAGATTGTAACCAGTCTTTAAGTAATTTGACAAACAGTTCAGTGGGTCTTACCTAAAGCTACATATTCTCTGTCTTCCATATTTTTCACATTAATCACATCCTTTTCATATTCCAAATACTCTAAGAACATTTTCACAGACAATACTTCATCCTTCTCATCAGGAAGCTGAACCCTTGTTTGGGTGCTCTCTTTCTTATAGTTCTCCAGTAGAGTTTGGAGCCTGTGAAAATCTTTTTCTTCAAGCCGGAGCAGTTTAGCCAAGTCCTTAAAAGGCCCAAAAAAACAAAAATCACACATTGCAAGACTAATGCAAAAGGATGTTTTTCATAACACAGTAAAAACAAAAAGTCACAAGAGTCAAAATATTTTGTTTTTAATATTAAAAACGTCTTTTAAAAGGGCCAAAATGATTGAATGATCTCAAAATCAGTTCCTCAGAAAAATGAAGCTTCATTTCAGCTATAAGGTCATCAGCAAATACATTTTCCATATTTAGATGCTGCTCATAGTATAACAATCACCCATCAAGCAAACACACCCATATACTACCACTCCATGTGGCTTTTGCACATATAAAAGCATTTTTATAAAATATATCAAAACCAAGCCAAATCACAATGCTACACATGCTAGGATCAGAATTCCTAATTCCTACTGGTCACAAAATACCCCTCCAAAACTAAATAAAGTGAAGAATATGCTGTATACTTTGTTCAAAGGGCTGAAATCAGAACATCCTGGTTCTATTTTCACTGCTATCTCAGCTTTATATGCCTGCTAAAGAATATTAGGTAGATTAGGCATTTGTATGGGAGAAGGGGGAAACCCCAGCATATAGTAGGAGAGGAGCCCCTACTATAAAACAATTACTTCATTAAAAATTCCAGGCCACAAAAATGGGTAGCTTGCTTAACCTTCTTATTTCATCCAAGGCCTTGAAAACATACATTTATGCTTAAATCACCCCTCGATTCTCTCAGACAACTGAATTTTGAATTTACTCACACTATCTGACGGCGGAGCGCCTTTCTGCACGCTTTGGGAATTTAGTTTGTTGACAAGTTCATAAAGGTGTAGCAGCTTCAACTTGTTAGCACAGAACTGCAGTAGTCCTTCATCCACACACTCCAGCTCTGGGGAGAAACGTAACTGCGTTTGAACGTGACTGCATAACCTGGGGCAGCGAGACACGCTTGGCGGCTGCGTTAAACTGCTCCTCCACTAGAATGGGAGGACCGATGTCTCTAAGTGCAATTATTTGACACCCTGCTGCTTGCAATGGCTATGCATTTCATTTACAGCAGCATAAAACAAGAATTATATTTACAAGAAAGGGAGAAACATCAGGCTCATTTTAAAACGGAAGGAGGTTGATGATGTTGAACTGAACAAAGACAAATCTATTGTCTTTTCATAGTTTAAGACCGAACAAGAGACTGCCAAAAGTTGAAATACACCATCTCAAACATATTTTATAAAAACTTAAATATAATCTTTTATTTATTATGCCAATATTTCAAGCATATACCTTACACGAGAGGAGAGCTTGATATCTACCAATATGAACACCCAATTTCACCTCTGCAAGACACTGCCTCTTCTACTTCTGCAATCTTATTGGCATTCAAATTTCAGTAGTAATTAAAGCAATCAGAAAATAGGAAGCTAACAGCAACACATTGCTGAAAAAAAAATCAATTCCAACTTCTTTTTTTAAAAGAAAGCATTTTACAGAGAACCTAAAAGGACCTTTCTATAGAACATGTCATCTTTATCTGAAACAGCTTCTAAACACACTTTTCTCCCTACAAACCCATAAACACTTCTAATGCTTTGCTATTAAAAATCCATAGTCACTTGACCTTTTCTTCACAACCACAGCATTCACAGAGCCCAGCATCTGCTTCACATTATTTGTTACCTACTAAACACAAGAGGAAAGATGTGCCACTGCTTTTCTGAGGTTAAAAGGCTGGAACGTCAGCCCATTTTATTGTGATTGTGAGGAAATAACGTTCTGTATGACAATAAGAGATTAATGATGAAAACTATGCACTCAAACAGACCTCAGTAATTACAGAGTCCTGTCAATCTCTTTTCAGTGTAAAGTGAGTGTAAAAGAGCATGTTTCCATTTTCTTTGTGTTTTTTAGGAATCCCAACAGAAATGGATAATGTTAGTGATTTAGAATGTGAGACCAACCTTAGGTAGAGCACTGCAAGTGTGAAGCTCTCAACCTCTTCTATCTGCTTCCAGCAAAAAGTAAAAAACCCAAACACTGACTCAAGTGAAAGAAAGGTTTCCTCTCAAGGCTTTGCAACTGCAAAAACACATTGTCACATTCTCACCGAGACAGGGTGACCCTTGACACGGCCTTTCTAATACTCGGGACTTCCACAAAACAGTGGTAGGAATAACAACAACAACAACAAAATAACCCAAACAAATCCAACTTCTGTGTTGCTGAGAAGTCCCATCACGGGCACAGGCAGTGGCAGGCACACACTTGCCACAGACTTCCAGCAACAGGACTTTGAATGGGCCACGACCTGTCCTGACACTGGCTCAGAAATCTCTAGGAAAACATATGAAACAACTTCAGCAAAGTTTACCAAGAAACAATGCTACACTTCCGGCCAGAGCTCCTCAGTGATAAGGATTTTGCACTTCCTGTACATAAAAATATCCAAAGTGCCATATTCTTAGCACCTTCCCCAGAGAAAGAGAACAAACTAAAACTCTACAGGCAAAAGACTATGAAAGCTTCTTTCTGAAGGAATCATTTACTGGAGCCAAGTGCCTAAGCAGTTCTTGAAGTTTTGGGGTATGTTTCTTTTTTTAATATGATCACAAGTTACTAGGCAAAAAGCAAGCACAGCAAAGCATACGTACTAGCAAGCTATTTGCAGCCAGCATTTAAAAAAATATAAACATGTAGAAGCAATATCCTGTGATATCCAGCAGCAGAACTGAGCAGAGTGAGTCTGGTCTCCCCCTGGAACAGAACAGTCCTACAAAAGCCCTACAGCACTGCAGACAAAGTGCAAATGCCTCTCCATATTTGCAAAATAAATATCCACCTACCCTGTTTTTTTAAATTATCCATTAATGTCTGAGTGATGTTTGTGAGAGATGAAAGTGGCACACGTTCACTTGTCAAAATACTTTCCAGAGCCTGTTAAGCAGAGGTTCAACAGAATTAAACATTCACTTAATTTTACTGTAAAAGCACCTAAGGTAAGCCAACAAAGCACAACTTTGACAATGATTTTTTATCAGTATTTTGTCTTCACATATACTTGTGGCATAATTTGATCCTACAGAAGGGTCTGCTCTTTTTATCATTTTGACTTTTATGATGGAAGATGCTTTGAGGAAGTCACAAGCCAAAATTAATTCCAGTCAATACATTGTTAAAAAAACCCCAACAAACCACCAAAAAAACCCCACCACAAACACACACCCAGCAAAATAGCTCAATTATTTTCTTCAAGTAACTCTAGGAAAAATAACATATTTTGAAAAATTTAAAAAGATTTAGCACTCTAATCTGATAAAGCAGTATTTTTTTTTTAATAGTATTAAAGCACCTGGCTTCTAGATATTCACCTGTTTCTTTGTGGCAGGGTATTTGATCTCAAGTATTAATTCCTTTGCTTCAGCTTCAATTAAATCTGCAAAGACAACAACAACTTCAACACATAGTTCTTAAATGCATTCTGAAAAGCAAGCCACCCCGCACCACAGTTGGGACACACATGGATTCACGCTTTGGAGATGAAGACACCATTACAAAAGCTGCCTAAATAAGCTTGCCAAAATAACAGCTCAGCAGCACCTCTTACTCCAAATCTCTCTTTTGAAAGAAATCTGTATTACTTACAGACGAAGCCCAGTGCTGAACTCCATCACACAGCTAACGGGCTGCAAACAGACCATGGGTTTTGCGAGCGCTGAGTGGGGTTCAGTAAAGATTTACAGGGCAGACAAAGGTTATGTAGAATCCTTGCATGAGATTTTTTCTTTACTAAGCTACAAGATGAAATTTAAGCTAAAGCTCATAATTCATAGCACATACAGGTGTCAGAATGCACTGCAGCCACACCTGTGTGTGTGCACTCACAGTACAGGTAATACACCAGTCATTTGATAACACACAGTCATCAGAAATTATACAAGAGAACCTACCTGGATCTGAGGTTTTAGCTTTGAGTAATGTATTTAACTTCTTCACTAGATGCATGTCCTTTGCTCGCTCACTCTTTTTATCACTGAAAGGAAATAATTTTAATTTTATGAGTGAAAAGAACTAAAGGGAATGACTCAGCAAAAAAAAACCCACAAAACTTTAAAAATTTATGTTACTTCCAGGTGACATCACATAAATAAAAATCAAGTTAATGCATAGAAACCAGTTAGACCGTTACCAGAGTACTACTCAGCTTGAGAAGGAACACCAGAATTGCTTTAAATAAAACATTGTTTCCAAATAAAGTAATGGAATTCCTTGTTATACAAAGTGCAAAGCCCTTACCTCAGTGCTAAGTGGAAAGGTACATGGATGGTTTTTACAGTTCCAGAAACTGGATCAACAAGGCATATCTGGTAAGTCTGGGGTTGCCATCCCTGACTGGTCACATTGTTTAGACCCATTATTTTATAACCAGGATACAGCAGTCTGAAACCAACAAAAAACACAGCCTTTACAGCAAAGAACAAGATCAGCCACCATCCCTTTCCACACACAGAATATAAAGACAACACATTTTATAAAGCTAAGGTTTAACAATTGCTACATGTGTTTATTGAGAAAGCCTGTGGGGTGGTGGAACAGGACAAAACCCTCCTGTTGCGGCCATGCAGAACATCTGGGAGATCAATCAAGACTGATTTTAGAACCCTTCTGAACATACAGCAGATCAAACAAAACTTAGTCAGAATTAGGACTATATCGCTTTAAGAATAAGGTTGTTTCAAGCTGGCCAGACAGACAAAAGCATCCTGTCTGTGAAGGTCAGGCTGGAAAACCACCTGGAAGAATGTGCATAGAGAGATGTGGCTGAAGACAGTCACATTCTGTGAGAATGGGAGCGCTCATTCTGTTTGGCCAAGCAGCTCCGACACCGTCTCTGTACGTACAGCTGTGTGTAGCCAAATCAAGGCTGCTGGTGTGAACAAAGGTGCATCTCGTTCTAGTTGCTGCTGCTGCTTCTGCTTTTAGCATACAATTGTGACTTAAGTAATCACTGCCACACCTCCTTTTATAAAACACCAACCAGCTGCCTTCAGTAGAAACTGTGGGCAGCACAGATTGAGCCTGCAGCACCTTCCACCTCCCCACTGGCACATCCACAGACCACTCATAGCAGCAGCAGAGCCCTGGACCTGCTCCTTACCTGCAGTATTTCCCCACATTGAAGGCTCCCACCCGGGGCCCCTGCTGTGTGCTCCACACTTCCAGAATGCCCCTCCTTGGGGCATAGATCACCAGGAACTGGGCCACTCTGCTTGGACCTTGGCCATTTCCAAAAGGAGAAAAATCCATCTTCTCAGCTTCTCTCTCATGAAGGTCCTCCACAGTCTGTATCCAACCAACTTCTGCATCACGGTACCCTTTGTCAGAGAAGAGACGTTCATTAGTGTATAGAAATTAATACATGATGAGTACACTTGCCCACCTGCTGAAGTGCTCTATCAGCAGCAAGGTGCTCTAAACTTTGTTTCAAACTGTGCAGCTCTGGCCAGTAGTCAGGCACCTCTCCAGAACCATCTGTGGACTCAGAGAAAGGCACACCAGAGAGCTTCTCGAAGACAAGTGCAGACTCCTGGAAAACTGGGCAGAGGAACAAGTTCTTCTGGGAGAAACCACAAAAGAATCAAAGTTCATCAAGCCCATACTCTGGACTTTACACCAATGCAAAAGCTTCTTGGAGAAGAAAAACCTGTAGGAAGCGTCTAGATTCCTCATGTTTCAAGAAAACAACAGAAAAAGAAGCTTTAAGGAAGGAAATTTGCATAACCTAATAAATAGGGTATGCAAGTTTCCATTCATATGTTTTCATCATTAAAATGCAATTTTTAGGAACCGAATAAAACTACTCATCTTCCCCCTCACTCTCTCTCTCTGGGTAATGCAAATGCTTTCCACCACAAAATATTCCTAAACAAAAAAGGCAGAGATGCTCTAATGACTTCACTAAACTATGCAGTAGTTCAGGAAGTACAAACGAAGACTCCAAACCACAATAAAAACACTGATCTATCAATGAGTTTATCAAAAGATATATCGAACCAAGAAGGTTGAAATGTTCACAATTCAATTGATGAGAAAAGGTACAATCCAAAAGATTAAATTCAGAAGACAGCTTTGGGCTTTGCTTATTCTGTGTCTGACTATCAAATAAAGCTTAGGACTAAAACAGTACTTCCTAGATAATATGAAGCTCTCAGTAACAAGGGAAAAAAACAGTCCAAGAATATCAGAAAGCACATATTACAGCTAATAGGCTTCAAAATACAAGAAAAGGAGAATACACAGGGAAAACACGATTACTGCAGCTGCTTCACTGTGAGCTGCTGAACCTACCACTATATTCATGACCACTAATCTTCTGAACTGGCAGTGTGGGAGAGGGGGAAGAGATAAAGATTTTCTATCTGTTCTTAAAACTTGTCTTCCAACTCCTAAAAAGCTGTAAAATTTTAATTCTATAGAAAACAAAAAGAAGTGTTATTGTAACACTGGGTATAATTACAATTTGAGATCTTAACATCTATGTATTTTTTTCAAAAAGCCATCAGTTTAGAAGAGACTGAGAGCTCCCTTCTTGCACAGTCACCTTGATGAAATGAGAATCTAACAAGCTCTACATCTTCTTGCTGATTTTTCAAACTTCTGTTTATTCCCTCAGCAGACAAAAAAAGAAAAAGGATACTAGAGCCTATCAAGAGAGAGAATCTTAGAGAATAGAGTTAAAGCTTCTTCTGAAAAAATTGTTTGGTCTAAAGCTTTCTGCTGGGATACAGGCTGTGAAACAAAACCAAGAAAATACAGAAACTGTAGAATACAAACAGACCAGATTTTTTTCCTTGGTGATACCAGTATTTGAGGGATTGGTACAACAAAACCCTTATGGCCTTTATAGGACATCTGCCTATCATGTTTACGATAACACAATGTTCTAAAGTCTTTCTTAATAATGGAAAAGCACTTGGAATTCTAAGTCTGAACATAAGAAGCCACAGTACTTTGATTTGCTATACTTAAATACACTATCATACCTTTCCACATGCGAACTGCAAGTCCTCTTGTAACATCCAGTAAAATAACCCTTCCAAAATCATCTGTTACTGCTGCCAAAGTGTTACATGGGGAAAGACATATTCTTTCACCGTGGCGACGGGAATCTGGGAGTCCAAACCTGAAAAATAACATTTAAAAAAAAAAAAGAAAGTCAAGCAAACCCACTAGATATTATAAAGAATTAAGATTTTTTTTTTTTTTTTAAGGTAACATAAAGGTATGAGCAAAATTTAGAAAGAAGTATGGAAAAAAGCCTTTGTGCTGTCTGCTGGGAAATCTTGTAGGCCTGTGGAAGTCCTACTGAAAATCAAAGTTCAGAAACCAGGATAAGCAATTGCTTTGTCATGTATTGTCAGGCCAGGATCTCAGAGCAGGGGGTTACTATGTAAGCCCTCTCTGATTGTTGGCCTGTCTTGAAAACACTTTTAAAAAACAAAACAGAACAAAACAAAAAAGCAGGAAAAACAATCATGAATTAATTTATTCTTATCAGCTTTCTTGAAAACTTTAGGCTACAATCTGTTGTTCCCATTCCAGTCTCTCCACAATCAACAGGGAAACACAATACCTCCTAACTTTTCGGAGGGCCTTTAAACTATCTTAAGCAGAAAGCACTTCATGTGGCTCCCTCACAGCTCTTCAGTGATAAACTTTAGGATTTACAACCATGTACTTCTACTGTCATTAAACTGTGCACACTATTCTTGTACAGTAACAATGAACCCACACACTGGAAATGAAAGAGATGAGTAATTTGTCCAGAAAGACAAACTGAAATGAAACAAAACTGAAAACAAATGACCTACAAACTATCATCACTGCTTCAGGTCAAGAAAAAGAAATATGTTCATCAATTATGCACTTCCCAAAATAGTTCAAACAATTAAAAACACAAAAGATTTAAAGCAATGGGGACAGTATGTAAAACTTACCTCACTGCCAATGGGGTTGCAGGTTCAACTTTTGGTTTCTGTTTTTGAGCAGGTTCTTCCTCATGTTTACTCTTCCAACCAAGCCAGCCACTTGCAATAGAGAAACGCATTAGGAGAATCACACCAATGGTCCTAAACATCCTTAAACTATTATGTAGCTACTAAGCCAAAATAATTTAATGGCATTTTCTACATTATTACCTGGCAGCATTAAATAATGCTGAAGTCAGTTTACTTGCAACTGCTAAGGCAACATGAGATAACAGTGGCTGGGAGCTGCCCTGGAAGAAATGAATGAAGCATTTAGAAAGTCATGAAACAATCAGCTGTGAGCCACCCTGAAATGAAGGAACAAAGTGTTTAGAAAGCCAAGAAATAGTTCTTACACTGAACTCAACTGCAGAATAGTTTTTTCAGGCCTCCTATGGATTCTCAGCTCAGAAAGCATAGCTTTAAGATTCTGCAAAATTTTAATTCATTGCCCCCAGAAAAGCCATTCTGACATCTCTTTACCATTGCAAAATCCTCCTGCAAGTCACTGGTAGCTCAGTATGTTTGTCTGCAACAGAAGTTAGAAAAACCCTGTGTATGATTTATCATGGAGAGTTAGCTGCTGGATGGCTTCGACATCCTTGCAAATATCAATGGAAGCACTTTTTTCATAAACATATTGGAAAAAACAAATACAAAATTAAAATTCCAACTCTAGCATTACATTCCATTTTTGATCCCAGTAATGACAGCACACACATGGGGACTGAACATACACGACACACAGCCTCATCACCGTCCTTCTCCTCCAGTGCAACATAAGACATCAGTGCCCTACAGTCATCGTTAAGCACAACTTGCAGTTTTCTTCTACACGTAGTAGTTCTACTATATGGAATCACTGCAGCGTGCTCAGGCCACGTGTGTACACAGCCAAAGGCCTTCAAAAATCCATAAGATTCATATTTACACAATCTCAACCTCATTTTAAAACCTTACGTTGCTTAATTGGCAATAAATTAACAATCTAAAAAATAAACAAATTACTTGACTATCACATTCATTTTCAGATAAAAAAGAAAATTTCTCATTAGCAGGAACCTGTGGTAGGCATTACCATCACATCTACTCAAATCATTCCAGTTTCAGAAGATCAAGAGGAGGAAATATCAGCATAAAATGAACATAGAAACATTTCTGAAATACCCACACAGAAAAGAGAAGGATACATTATTCAAAGTTTCAGCAAGTCAGCTTTGTAGTACATACCTCCAGAGCAAAAAAGAAACCAGTGAAAGGATTGGATCCAACAGTAATGTACTGAGACATGGCGGGTGGGCTGTTCTTTATAGCTGCGTTATATCCCCCTATATTGGAGGCAGTCTTCATTTGATCAAAAGGAGACAGTGTCATGATGCCTAACAAAAACATTAAAGTGAATATCTTATATTTTTCAGAACAAAGGAATGCAGCTGCTTTAAAGGTCTAAATGTATTCCTGCCTCCTTGACTGAGCAGCCAGTGTTCAAACAGAAGCGAGCTTTAACCACAGAAATTCCAAAGAACAGAACAGAAATAACCTAATGTACTCAGGTTAATTATAAAGCATAGTGGGCTTGTTTAGAAGAAACAAACAAACAAACAAAAAACTTGAGGAAGAAAAACACACCTATCATATCTCACTCTCAATACAGACTAAGGGATGAGGTATTAGAAAGCAGCCCTGAGGAGAGGGACTTGAGGATGTTGATGGATGAGAAGCTGTACATGAGCAGGCAGTGTGCACTTGCAGCACACAAGGCCGATCACATCCCGGGCAGCATCAAAAGGTGCTTTGCCAGCAGACCCAGGGAGGGGACTCTGCCACTTTGCTCTGGTGAAACCTCACATGGAGTATTGTGTGCAGGTCTGGAGCCTTCAATATAGGAAGGACATGGACCTGATGGAGCAGGTCCACAGAAGAGCCACAAAAACGATCAGGGGATTGGAGCACCTTTGCTACGAGGACAGGCTGAGGGAGCTGGGGTTGTTCAGCCTGGAGAAGAGGAGGCTCCAGGGAGACCTAAGAGCAGCCTTCCAGTACCTGAAGGGGGCCTACAGGAAGGCTGGGGAGGGTCTGTTTACAAAGCCCTGCAGTGACAGGATGAGGGGTAATGGCTTCAAGCTGGAGAAGAGCAGATCTAGATTGGATATTAGGAATAGGTTCTTTACTCCGAGGGTGGTGGAACACTGGAACAGGTTGCCCAGGGAGGTGGCTGAGGCCCGTACCCTGGACATATCCAAGCTGAGGCTCATTGAGGCCCTGGGCAACCTGATCTAGTTGGGGGTATCGCTGCTGACTGCGGGGAGGTCGCACTAGAGGACCTTTGGAAGCCCGGACCATCCTATGATTCTATGATCTTATGAAATTCACTTCACTTGTCTTGTTAGCCCCTGATTTTGTCAAAAGGGCGGAAGAGAAAAGAAGCTTTCTGTCCCTTATACCTTCCTGTCTCACAAGAACCTGGGCTTCTGCAAAATGCTGAGGAGCAAAAGCCTTTGAGAGCCTAAAAGTCAGTCTGACTTTTTCTGGAAAGGAGTAATCTCAAATTTAGTTTCTTTATGTGCTACGGTCAAAGATGACTCACACCAGTTTCAACCTGCCTGCCAGACAGTTACTTAGCCTGGCAGAAATGGGAGTAACTGCATCTGATCTAGTCTCTCCTGGCTGTTTCTTACCAAACAAGAGGACAACTACAGTCATGTATCCTTTCTCCCCTCAGGTGAAGAGCTGAGGCTCAATCAGACAGGAAGAGAAGGTAAAAATACAGTTTTGAGGATGGGTTAATCACTACTGCAGCCTTTTCCCGCTATTTATTTCTATCCAGCCAATACTACTAAGTGCTCACACCCCAATTCATCAGCATAAAAACATTGTTTCATTTAAGCCAAATATCTAAAATTTTACAGAAACGCTTACCAATACTTGCATGGTCAACAATAGTATCCACATCTTGTAAACCCCACTTCTTATAAGCTAATGGTGGAGGCTGAACGTTCTCATTTCCAGATGCTGCAGCTGACAAAAGTTGACAAAACACAAAGAAATTCCTACTGAGTACCCCGGAAAGTAATAGCATAACAGGGAAAAAAAAACAAAAAACAAAAGGACACAACCTGAAGCCACATTTTAAAATACTGTACATCTAAAAACCAAGTGAGCTAAAATGGCCTTTTGAATTATATATCTTAATGAAAACATTTTTTAATATTGACTAAATAAAATTGCATATGATATTCTATCACAACTACATCTTGTACTGGCAGAGAGCTTTGCTTTACTAGGCATTTATGGCTCAATATTCTGCACAATTTTAAAATGCTACTATGCTTTATTTCTGTGGTCTGGGCATGTGTAAATGGAAACTCCCCTGCCAAAGTACTTGCCATGTCAGCATGTTCACTAGGTATGTAACCAGGTGAGATAAGAACCGTAGTGAAACCAAAGCGATGACTGAAACCCTTCAAAATATCTATTACGACACACAAACAATGAAGAATGACAGAAGACAGAGCACTTGCTGCAGGTATTACAACTGCCTGTAACTGCTCCTCTGCAGTGATCTCACTGAAAGAGCAGAGCATGTCCTGGCTGTGAAAGTAGACAGATATTTCCCATTGTAGTGTCTGCCTCTTTCTTATTTGTTGTATGATTCACAGAGTATCAAGTTTTTAAAGTTAATTTACAAGAGTTTTGCCTTCTGCTATATTCCGTGAAAATGCTACTTTTTCAACGAGAGGACAAGAACAGACATTATGAGATGGACCCAGGGAACCATTTAGCGTGGTATATCAGGACCTGAGCACAGGTAAAACCAGACATCTAGAGAAGAGTATTAGAACAAGGACATATTATCTCATGCTTCCTCTAAGCCAGCTTCCAAAGAGACTTTCTCAGCTAGACGCAAGCTCTAAGCACCAGTAAACCTCCACAGCTTTCTTCTCCACTAACCTGCCAGTCTCCCTCTGAGCCCAAGCCTTGAGCATCCACATCAAGTTCAGGCAAAGGGAACGGGGAGAAAGAGTGAGCAATCCACTCCTACTGGCCATCCCCACACGATTCAGAGAGGAGCTGTCTGAACCCAGCAGCATTTCTCAGTTCTTTACCACTCGTCCCTTCTCTGTATGACTCAAGCCTCAATTTAAGGGTGCTGCTGTCCCAACAATTCCTAATGCTGTCCTGCAGGCAGATCTGTTCTGCTTCCCACCTACACCCAAATGCAGCCTGCTGTAGAGGAAAGGAGAATCTGGAAAACCTGAAGTTCAGTGAGAACCACCATTATTAAATTCAGGAGAACAATTCAGCAACAGCAACGTTTTATCTTACAGAACCATGACAGCCCTATATTTGTGCTGTTACCCACACCTCCTCTTACCCCAGGAAACTGACCCTCTTTCCAAATTAGAGTATAAGCAGGCACTATGCTAAAGGAAAAGGATCAAAGGCTGCACAATCAAACCAGGAATCCAAATTGCTTGGTCATTAACACAGAAAGCAGTGGTGCTCACCAATGTCACCATCACAGCACTATCCCTTCCCACAAAGTACTCACTGGAAAGAAAAGCACTTCACTGACAGTGCAATGAGCAGCCCCTCAGGGACACACTGCAGATTACCCCCATGGGCACCCTCAGTACTACACAGCGGCTCTCACCAAGGCAGGAAGAGAACTGGAAGAGTGAGCAAAAGCTCCATGTGCAATCACAGCAAAATAATGAATTCATTCACTGCTTCTCATCAGCAGGCAGGTGTGTGGCCATTTCCAGAAAAGCAGGGCTTCATCATGCATAACAGCTACTTGGAAAGTCAAATGCCACAACTCTGAACATTCCCCCTCTTCCACCTTCTCCCCCCCAGATTTTATTGTTGGGCATGACACCATCTGGTACGAGATGTCCCTCTGGTCAGCCAGGGTCAGCTGTCCCAGCTGTGTCCCCTCCCAACTTCTGCACCCTCGGCTCACTCGCTGCAGGTTGGTGTGAGAATCAGGCCGTGAGGCTGTGTGAGCTCTGATCAATAACAGTTAAAAACATATATATATATTTATATATTGGTGTGTTATCAGCACTGTTTTCATGACAAATCCAAAACACATCACCTTGTCAGCTACTATGAAGAAAATTAACCCAATTCCAGCCAAAACCAGTACACAGTACTGCAGTGAGAATATACAAGACACTCAATGCTACTTGGACAACTCGGTCTTTGAGAACATTTTCTGTAGAGGAAGAAATTTGTTTGCATGCTGTAGTTCCCTATATATTGATGGACAAGCAAGGCAGATACAAATTCCTTGTAGCTTGATTTGATATTTAACAAACATAAGCAAATTTCACATAGAGTACTATTAAGAGAGTCAGAACTACACATTTCTTCTCAGACATACCTCTTGCTACTTGATTGCGACACGCACGAAGGGACTGAAAGAGGCTGAAACCATCAATTGTCACGATCGCCGCCGGGTACAAGATACTCAGTTCTTCATTCTGGGGAAGAAAATGAGAGAAGGGAGACACACACACACACAAAAATCACTGTGAGTGTTATAACAGCTTCTTCTCTAGGTTTCTGTATTATTAACTACAGGGAAATGAGGATTACATCCAAAGAGTTAAACCTAACACACCCCAGGCAACAGAATAAGGCAAAACTACAGAAATTCAGTATTAACCACCCAGTATACAAATAAGAATGTTATTTAGGCACATAATTCTATATTTTTATCTTCTTTCAATTACTTTTATATTTGCTTAATGTATTTCATGGCTTAAGGAGAAAACACAAAAGCTACAGCAACTTGTGAAGGCCACAGAAATCTAAGTTTATCTCGAATGCAAGAACCAAGGTTTGATGAGCCAAATTCCAAAACTGGATTAGTGCCTGAATTACTACTTGGGCACATAAATGCTAATTTGGTGATATAAATTCAAGACCCTTTCTGCATTCTAAAACGTCATGCTAAATCACATGAGCATTTATATAAAGCAAACTTGCAAATTTCTGTAACTTCATTAGTTTTCTGCATGAAGCGTGTCAACTCAGCCAAGGGCAAAAAAGCTGACTTGTCTATTAAAGAGCCTGAGCTCTACAAGAGCCTTCTCTGCAGGAAATATAATGACATGCAGGTTCCCAGCACCATCTCCTATACAGATTGCTTTAATTTTCATCTATCTTCTCCATAAAATAATTAAGGTAAGTTCTTATGAGTGAGCACACGTAGCTCTTGGCACCTGTCCAGTTGCATTTTCTCCTTCCATCCATACGTTATCATATTTTGTATGCAGTCACAAATCAACAGGAAATGAATGAAGCCCTTCTTTGTAAGACTATCTCAGAGAATAAATCCACAGGTCTAACCAAGTATCCAAAAAGTAAAAAGAAATTTGGAATCCTCAAACTATGCAGGCAGGAATACTTCAAGAACAAGAAATCCAGACTCTCTTGTTCCAAGGAATTGTCCACCCATGAAAAACTGGAACAGGACATAAAGGATTCAGAGAGAGACTCCCTTCCATACCCCATTAACACTGCCACTTCGCTTTTGAAATAATCTGACAAAACCTGTTCTGTGACACCAGGATGCCTGGGAATTTCATAGGTTCTGCACTTAAGCTGTAGGACTGGGTCTTCGTTTAAAAGCTGTGCGAGAAGCAGGACTCCACTCTAGAAGAGAAAGAATAATAAGCATGAACGCTTCTGGCCCTCTTCTTAGGGAAAACAAAAAGCACTATCCACAGAAACAGAATTTTTATAGAAATTGATGTCTATTACAACAGGTGGCTCAGGGCCTGCCATGCCAAGAAACCAACCTCGGTGTAAAATCGAACATAGCCAGAGGTGAAGCCGACAACAATGCAGGTCCAGTCCGGACGGCCTGTGGAGCTCCTGTGTCACAAAGACAGACCAAAGTCAAAACCAAGTCCTGCTCTAGGCTGCAGACATGCAAAAGTGCAATGTAAGGAGACTTAGGATACTGACACATAAGAATGTCAGACCTTACCTCTTCTGGCTTGCCAAGGGGATACACAACACACTACTCACACATTCACTGGAAACAGAAAGATAAAACTAATAAGCATATCAAAATAACTTTTGCAATACATTACACAATTAGGTAGATTTTATATCCACTGCCTTTCACCACTTTATAGTTTGAGGGCACTTGAAGGCCTATTGTGGTCTTCCCAATTAACTAAGTAATTGCACAGAGGAGCAGGCCTCAGTATCTCAAATAAAAGGTTATTTAACTGCCACCACAATAGAAAGTTTCACACTATCTGGGGAAACAGAAGCAGTACAAAGGTTTTATGGAAGAGGATATAAATTCAGGACAACACCCCAAACAGCACTCAAAGCATAAATTTGATTATTTGCATCTCAGGTCACCTGCATTACCCAAGGAGTGATTAAACAATCAGGCCA
This sequence comes from Jacana jacana, assembly GCA_013400555.1. Classification (NCBI taxonomy): domain Eukaryota; kingdom Metazoa; phylum Chordata; class Aves; order Charadriiformes; family Jacanidae; genus Jacana; species Jacana jacana. The sequence goes on along the minus strand of VZTM01007181.1, from coordinate 493,293 downwards.
GACAATTACAGAAAAAGCAGCTTTCTAAGGGCAGGTTTGACATGAATTGCAATTCAATTACAACTTCAAAGCAACATTCAATCTCTGTAAAATCTCATCTTCTGATCAGCCTGGGGAGAGGCTGATTAAGCCACCACCTCCTGCAGCACAGCAGAGGGCTGGAGCCAACAGGGAGCACACCCAATGGCAGACGAGAACCCAGGGCTGCAAACCCAATAATGCAATGCAAAATCCTCAAGAAACTGTCTGCTGTTTGAAGACAGATCAAGCAGAAATTCTGTATAAATAGCAAATGTATGACCAGAGCAAATTTCCCAAGTCCATTAAATGACCTGGGGCTCAAAACAATTTCTAAAAGTGACTGAAACATGTAAGAGGTTGTTTATAATGGAGATAAGAAATGAAAAGCACAGATACGGTTCAATGCATTCTCACAAGATGAACACTTTTTCTATCACACAAATGTTGCTAACTTGGAGTGACTTTTGATCAGAGGTGACTTTATATTTGCTTGAGGCTTTGAAAATTAAAAGAAGTATTTCTGAAACAACTTCATGCATTTCCAGCTGCAACATCAAAAATTTCCTCCTTCCTATAAAAGGAGATTTTCAAAAAGGGTACATAGACTTTTTCCCTTACAGCACAGGAATTTATAAAAAGCATAATAACCCATCTCCATTAAAATGTCTACATTATATGTAATTACACCGATTTGCACACTCAGTATTTCTATTAGTCTGTATCAACTTGTCCTGCAATAACCCACTATGCACAACGAGTGACCTTTGCAGACAATGGTTCTCATCACCCAGGTTACTCCATTTCTGGCTTGAATATTAAAATGTGTAAAACCATGAATGCACTAGGATGAAGCGGGGGGGAAAAGTACATGTAAAAAGCATATGCTACTAATTATTAAACATGAAACTGACATTTTAATCACAGCTGCATTTCAACACCTACCCTTCTTCAACATTCAGAGAGCCACTCCAGCCAACAGCGTACTGCATTTCCTCTTTTCCTTTGTCACTCTGCTTCCATTTGGCTGCCAGTAAGAACAAAAACAGCATCTGTAACACTGTAAGGTCTCACATCTCACAGATGTGGTTCTGTTCCTAAGCCTTCTCTTCTGCATGATGTGTCCTACCACACTTAGGTTAAGTATCAACTGCAAACCTTAAAAACCACAAAAATAGCGCTACATTTTTTTGGTAATTTCTCCAAAGAACTCCCATGTTTTTTTAAAAATCAATGTCAAACAACACGCTCCTAAAAATCTGAAATACCTACTTTTGTTTAAAAAGATCTATACAGTAATAACTACTTCATCAAATTTTAAAAGGTTTAATGAATGAAACGGGGATCCTTAGGAGAAAGTCCTAAGCAAGGACAACCTTATTCTGGGATGATTACTGAAGATGAGCTTAAACAAACACAAAATTTTAATTTTAACCCCCAAGAAAGACGTGGGAATCCTGTATTGACCCTGACCATTTTTAATCATCCCATCATAATCAAGGTTAGAAAACATTCCACTTTGTTATTCCTCAGGCACTATTACAGATGGCATTTGATTGCTGAATCATCTCCCAGAGTGCCAATGCACAACTGAAAAAAAAGCTTTGCGTGGCATTTGTCCAACATGTAAAACTTGGGACAGAAGGGACACTCCTGACACCGTGTGGTGAGCTGCCACTGTGCAGATCAGCAGGTGAGCTAAACAGTCTCCTTACTCTGCATGGAGTCAGAATTTTCTAAGGACTATTGCTACCTTTTAATTTTCTGTGAAACATTACTAACTAACCTACATGGGGTTTGGAACGCACAGCTTTACAGGGAACGGCACACGCAGCATGACAAAACAACGTAACTGTGTAATGATGCAGCTCTCAGTTCCACCAACGTGGCTTTCTTTTAAAATGCTACAATATTCCCCACCTCAGAGGGTTTCCCTGCACCATGCTCACGTGCCACCAACTGCAGCTGTTAGCAGCAGCAGCACACCTGGAACAGCAGCTTGCTGATCACTATTCATATGTTACTAAGGGTACCTTTAGAAGACTTATGAGAGCCCTGACTTACAGTAAAATAGTCATGTAGTCTTCAAGATAGAGAAGAATTTTCTGTCAAAGGTGGAAAGCTTAAAAAAAAAAATCCACCTCAGCAGTCCCTCCTCCAAGTGACACTGCCCCAGACAGCTTTTTTGTTTTCTCAAGGGAAAAGAAAAATAAAGTCAAATATTTTTTAATGCCTAAAATTAATATAAAAGTTTTGGTTTGCTTATTGAGCACAATTAACATAAATATCTCTGAGCATCATGAACAACTGGGTAGTTACAGTAAATATAAAATTTAATTATTCATGATAAAATGGGGTCTTTAGACCAAAATATAGCTGAGACGTAAAGACAAACCAACTTGCCCAGCAACACTCATGAAGTGTGTAATGCGTAACACACACCACTCCAAAGTTCTTGAAAGAACTTTCAAGTCACAGATTAGAAAGGCCAAAGCCCAACTAGAACTTAACCTGGCCTTGGATGTTAAAAACAATAAAAAGAATTTCTATAAATATATTAGTACCAGGAGTAGGACTCAAGAGAATCTCCATCCTCTATTGGAGGCGGGAGATAAGATAGTGACAAAGGATGAGGAGAAGGATGAGGTACTTAACACCTTCTTCGCCTCAGCCTTCAGCAGTAGGTTTCAGGTTGTTCCCTGAGCACCCAGACCCCTGAGCTAGCAGATAGAGGCAGGGAGCAGAATGAAGCTCCCGTAATCCAATGGAAGGTGGTGAAGGACCTGTTCCAACACCTGGATATATAAACAAGTCTATGGAGCCAGTACAAACCAAAGGTACCGAGGGAGGTGGCAAAAGTGCTCACTGAGCCACTTTCCATCATTTACCAGCAGCCCTAGCAAACTGGGGAGGTCTCAGCTGACTGGCATCTAGCAAACGTGACACCCACCCACAAGAAGGGTCAGAAGGATGATTCAGGGAACTACAGGCCTGTCAGTCTGACCTCAGTGCCTGGGAAGGTCATGGAACAGATCATCCTGAGTGAAACTATGCAGCACATGAAGGACATCCAGGTGATCAAGCCCACCCAGCACGGGTTCAGGAGAGGCAGGTCCTGCTTAACAAACCTGATCTCCTTCTATGACAGTGACCTGCTTGGTGGATGAGGGAAAGGCTGTGGATGTTATTTACCTGGACTTCAGTAAGACTTTTGATATAGTCTCCCACAGCATCCTCCTGGAGAAACTGTCTGCCCATGGCTTGGATGGGAGCATTCTCTACTGGGTTAAAAACTGGCTGGAGGGCTGGGCCCAGAGAGTAGTGGTGAATGGAGTTAAACCCAGTTGGCGGTCAGTCACGAGTGGTGTCCCCCAGGGCTCAGTACTGGGGCCAGTTCTCTTTAAGATCTATCAATGATCTGGACAAGGGGATCAAGTGACTTCAGGGCCATCAGGTGGGGCAGGGTGAGGGGCAATAAGGACATAATCTTGAACTGCTTAATAATAAGTGCATCAGTATATATACTCAGTAGAATGTATACTTACGCACTAAAAAGACTGCTTTCTGTTCATTAGCTATTACCATCAGGTCATTTGTTGGTGACAAGGACAACACACAGTCGTGAAGCCAGTAATTTCTCTGGTTCTTGGAAGCAGCCTCCTCTTCTTCCTACAGGTAAAGTTTTAATCAATGTCTGCAACAATTTTTATACACAGCACATGCAACACTTGTGACAGCATTTTGGCTCGCCCTCAATACCAGCACCAAATGGACTATTCCCTATCAATGCACACCAACTGGGAGGCAAGACCATGAGAAACCTGTCAACTCTGCACTAACTCTATCCGCCTGTTTACACAACAAAAAAGAACTCCTTTATGCTCCTGAAAATCTTCTCTGTTCACCAGAGGCACTAAAAGAATGATAAAGGGTTTTTTTATTATTGATTAGAGACTGAAAAGAATCACTCTAGTTATGCTCATTATAATCCATACTCAAAACTAACAATTTATCCAAGCTTATACACTAAGTAAATACATGCATGTATGAAGAAAGTAACTAAGCTGGCATTCGCACTAATCCTCATAGTAACGTGCTACAGGCTATCATCAGGTGTCTTCTACAACAGGAAACTTTATAAAGAAACAAAATAAAGAAGTGCCAAATATTTAGGCTTCAATGATTAGATACCATTATTACATACAAAAGCAAAGTGATTACATCTTTTCCCCTTGGAGTAGAAAGACAAATATTAGCTCCTGCCAATTGCAGTTCAAAGGCAGAAAGTCTGTATCAGGTTTTGAGCAGAGAGCTGCAAGGTTTCTCAGAGATCCTACTCCTGCTTTCTTAGATCCAGCCTCTTGCCTTGATCGCAGCGATAAAAATCACCTATCCCTGTCCGCAGTCTCCATTCCACTCACCACCTACCCATTCATGCCTTCTCCCAGCCCTGAAAAACACTAGTCCACCCTCTGGTGCTGCAGAGCAGCCATGCACAAACACAAAGCCCAACAACAAGGAGGTCTTTAACAAAAGTGTGAACTACCTGGCAGAAGAGTTTGACCTTTTAATGAGTGAAAAAAACCAAGGGTTTCGATTTAGCAACGTCTGCTGGTTCTATCAAATTACAACATAAGTAGTAAACAAAGCATTTGCCCTCCTCATTAAGGAAGTTAAAATCTTTACAGCACATCTTAGCAAAGATGTGGCTTGAGAAACACAATCATTTCACAGCAATTACAGGAGAGCTGAATACCCATCCTGTTTAAAAGTTTTTATACTCTTTTTATTCCCTGGCATCAGCATCAGTGATTCATCCCTGGGAGACACCATGCTCATTTCAATGTTTCTCATTTCAGCTGAAAAAATGTTTCCCTAGCTGAAATAAGTAGTTCCAAGGACATTGCCCAACTCCTTGGGCAGAATTCCTGCACACTAACATAGATAGCAGATAAGAGTTTTATTAGTTCCTCAGTCCACCCCTTTAGCACTCTCTAACAGAATTAATCCAGCAATTCTGTTCAGATGACTCACTCAGGTGCATAGGATTCCTACATACACAGCTCCCCTGATATTTTCTGCAAGTCAGCTGGAAGTCTCAGCCTTATCAACAGTTATGGACCAGACACGTTATTCTTAGCTGGAGAGAGGGATGTTTTTCCCCCTTTAAAGAGCAACTGAGTTGTCCCATCCCTATCTATAGCTTGATCCCTCCTATAACACCACCCACACGTCATAACATAAAAGGAGCACTATGTGATGCTTGTGTCAGTGGGTCCTAGCTATCGGACAAGAGAGATACCCACAGCTTCAGCAACATGGAAAGATGTGGGCATAATCTAGTGAAAAAACCCTATAGAACACAAGAAACAATTACAGGAACAAGGGACAAACAAGCAGTCACATCTAAAACAATGGTCCAGATCCTTCTTGGCCAGGTGACAACTATATAGGAGAAAAAACCCAACACAAACACACACAAGTGGAAAAGCCGTTTAGAATAGGCAAGTTCGCAATTAAATCTCATATATGTGAACTTACAGGTTCTTGTAATTCTGCTTCATCCCAGGCTCCCCAGCCACCATCTTCCCAGCCTGTTGATTTGCCTGTGTTAAACAAAAACAGATTTGTCACAGGAATCCAGCACAGGCAACAAAAACACAATCAAAAAGGATTGTTGGTGGTTGTTTTCATTTTCCGCCAGAGCATTATAACTTCGCTTATGGCAGACGCCAAACGAGTTCTACAGAAAGGGCCACAAAGGGGTAGAAATGACTGTCTTATCTTCCTGTATTTACTTTCAATTTTGACACTATGGAAAAGTAGTAAGAGATGTAACCCAATTACAACTTGGAAATAGGTGCAATTGTAAAATTAATTCAGACAGCTGGAACTCTGAGTAAGTACCATCTGACAGTGACTGGTACCACACACCATTGATCTCTCAACAGAGCCTCTCGGCACTAGTACAAATTATTCAATGAAATTTGTCTTTCCTCAGTTTCTCACAGACATTTTAAGAGAGGTGAGGCATTTCTCTAGTTGTAAACAAGAAGCTGAAGCTAAGAGCAAGGGCATAAGAAGAAACCCTATATAGCCTCTTGACAAAAACTCTCTCCAGCAGGTCCAAAGACCTAAGACCTCACTGCAAAATTTAAGTTTTATCTTGATTTATCTAACTATTACTACTCCAAAGACCTCAAAAAACCCATCTTGTACATATTAGGCAGCTACAAAGGGAAAGCAAGGGGAGAACGGGCTTTCTCCAGCTCTCTAGGACTCGGTGTATATGCCCTCAGACGTTTTACTAACTGGCATAACATGACCTGTAACACTCAACAAGAACTACATAAGCACAATTCTCTGAGGAACAGCACTTCTCTATACAAGTAAAGTATCTTCCTTTCCTTAAGGGTGGAGTTTGTGTTGGCTTAGGTCAGTTGCAGGTTCAGCCAATAGCAACATCAGCTCATTTTAACAGGGAATGACAGTAGATGAAATTCATCTGTGACCGCAAAACACCTGAGCCTGGGATAATGCAGATCCCACCCTCACTCCTGAAGCTGTGTCCTCTGAGGGGAAAATGAGCACAAGGCCCTTGACTATTCAGAGGGAAAATAATGAGACACTGATCAGTTTCAATCATGTCATTTAGAAACCTCAGAGAGGCCACAAGCTTACAAAATACCTGGGAAAACACAGATTCAGAGACAGACCAACTTCACAGTATAAGAGTGACTCTATCAGTCTTACATTAAAAAAAAATCTGAAATTCTTTCATCTAAAAGTACAGAATTTGCTCTGAATTTAAAAGCCTGTGCAAAGGGTAACTATACACGTGTTTCAGCAGCTCAAGGTGTACAACTCAACTACCATCGTCACTGGGACCCTCAGCAGGTTAATGAGCATCTCATCACTGCAGCTCCACAGAAAAACCAAGCACCTGCCTCCCATCCAGAAGCACCAGCATGAAATCATCACCAGGAAGACTTTTCCAACAATTTCTTTCAAGTTTCATTAACTGATATGGGTACTTTGGCCTTGAGAAGAAGCTTAAATGCCATGTCTCAAAGTAGTTATAATTTAGTTTTAAGCAAGCAAGACTTTGCCAGGACGGTCAAACAGTATGGAGGAGAAGGTTTGTACTGAGAACATTCCAATTTTACTTGGTCTAAAAACTATGGTTCCTTTACTGCCAAACAAAGGCAGAATCTGGCACAACAGAAAAGAAAGGTGTATTCTCTCTATTTAGTCAGATTTGTAAGCTTTTGTATGGCTACTGAAGACAAAAAAAAATTAAAAAATATTTCAGTCTAAGAAATTTTCCCCCAATGTTGTCGAGAAGGTATTTCACAAAAGCGCAGAAGACAAAATGCCCACTCCATGAATAACCTTTGCTAAAACTGAAAGGTCTGTACCATCGACGAACGGATGAGTCAGTCTCACTGCACCATCATCAATACGGATCTGACTGCAGAGTTATTTCAGGCATAACTACTTAAGCAACAAGCTTCCAAGGGTCACGGTCTCATCTTGTATTTGAGGTTGAGAATTGTCCAGTGTATATAAAAAAACAAATTATGGCAAATACTGTGAATATAAAACACAAGAAGAAAACAGTAACTTTAATGTTTACTTTGAGACAGCTAACAAAATTCTACTTGTGTTTGCATTTGATAATCTCAAAAGGTGACAAAATCTCCTTCCTATAGAATTCATGGAGGAAAGCATCTGTCATGTGCCACAGTCCAGACATGTAACCATGTCCAAGAGACACAACTAGGGCCAAGGCTGTTCGGGCAGCACAGCGGGGAGCAGTCTTCCCAAGAAACCTCAGTCACCTCAATTCTGAGACTAAATACCCACTGTAAAACTCCAACTGCAAGGATTCTTGCTGCCTGTGTAAATAGCTACACTTTAATGATTCACTTGTAACTCAGATGAAGCTACAAGTCAAAAAAGGATGGAAAAATGACTTAATGGTGAGGTACCATCCCACTGAGGAAGCTGCAGAGATTTTTCAGAACTGTAACTCGCCCTGCAAAGTCACTGTCTCCTCCACCTTACAATGCTCTACAGGCTTGCTCCTTTGTGTCCCTCCTCCACGCTGCACAGCTGTCAACCAGGGCTAACCCACAACACTTAATTGCACGTCTGTCATTTCTTGGGTTTATGATCTTCCCGCTTCTCTCATCCATGCTTTAAGAACCTATAAAATCAATAAGCAATCATTTATTGTGCTATTACTTAAGTGCAAGACTTTCAGATATTTTTTTAATGTATATTTACTGCAACTCTGATACCATCAGATTGCATAATTAGTGAAGAAACAGAAGCAATTCCTTTTCAGGTCAAGGAATTTTAAAAATAAGTTTAGATAGGCCATTTATTCCAAAGGCTCCTCTGACACAGGGCCTGACAAACATATTAGGCTGTTTTGCCAGCATTACCAGGAAGTCCCTTTTGAGACTAGTATTGCATTTGTCTTCTCTTATCATTTCAGACATCCATAAGTTGGGGGTGGGAAGATGATACTCAAATGAAGTTAACTCATTAATCTGAAAAAGAACAACTTGAGCAATTTCTCCTCCTTTAGATGATCACAACAGCTTTCAACAGAACAGAAGATGACTAAATTAAAAATAATCTGGGTTCTACAGAAATTCCTTAAAACAGTGGTGTGAATTTCCATGGCTTACCGTTGTAACAACTCCAAAAACAAAGTTTGAGGTGCCACAGCAAGGGGGAAAGCAGGAAAAGTTGTGTGATGCCATATAGCACAGAACAAATAAAACCAATTGTATACAAAACATAACTCTTCAGCTTTCTTTCAGGTGTGACAGCTTCACTCAGAGCAAGAAAGAAGGATGTCTAACCTGTAAGGGAGGTGCTAAAGCAGCAAAACACTCAGGTAGGAAGATAATTTGGACAAAGTACTCTGACATCACCCTACCACATGTGTTGAGAACACATCATTTAGCCTTCCTCAGATCTTAGACTGTATTAACAGATGTAACAGAATTCAGGTAAAGTATGTATTTTTATGGTATTTTTCATGAAAACTGAAAGAAAGGCATCTTAAATGTGTATAGTGTAATGCGGAGAGGGAGGATCTGATTAAAAAGTCATACAAGAGAGCTTGTCAGGAGACTCTTCAGTAGGAATATACCAAACTCAATAAGAGGGATACAGGAACAGTTAAGAACAACCCTACTGCTAAATGCAATCTAGAATTTGATTCTGTAATGTATTTTTTTTGTTTGTAACCTTGTTTGCAACTCTGAAATAAAAAGCCTGGCCTTCTGTATTTCTGAATTAAATTAGTTGATCCAGATAAAGCAAAGCGTGCAAGCACAGCTCCAGAGATGCTGTTTAGAGGAACTGGGCTGGAAAGCACTTTCCAGGATGCTGTCAATGTAACAGGGCTGGAATTTGGGTAAGAGTTTCTCTGCCAGGATGACTCCATCGTTCCTTCTGTAAAAAGCAGCAGTAAGGTGATACCTCAAAGCACTGGGCAAGCCTCCCAAAATCTAGGGGTTGACTTTTTTCTTCTGTGAATGAGTAGTAGCATCTCAAAGCTGTGCCCGGTGCTTCACACCGCTCTGAAGTGACCAGCTTGCTGTCACAGGCACGGGTATCACCGTTTGGGAGCACCTACAGCCAAGTTGGTGTTTGCTTCAACTTTGTACAACTTTATTAAACTACTGTTTTAAGACAGTGCATTCTGCTAACGAAATAGATTTTATTAGAGCATTCCCTGATAAGAAAACTTTTATTTATATATTCCTTAATTGAAAATATTTGCCTTGGGTCCTTGGGCTATAAAAGTGCAATATGTACTTAAAAAAATTAAAAAAAACCCACCCACACCACAAAACTTGGTGGACAATTGTTTTTTCTTTCCTTGATGCACAAGATTAGAAGCAGAGCCTTGTTTTATGTTCTCATACTTCCTCACTTATACTTTATTTGCAGCAGAGTTCTTCCAGGTAAAAGCCAAGATACCCAACAATCACCAAAGAGAAAAGGGAGCAATTTTGCACTGCCACACAACACGGCAGTCGCTTACTCACAAAAATGAATGGATTAACAGTGTTCCTCCCTGGCAGAGATGCATGCACTAAGGATTTCTGCCTCAAAATGACTAATGTATAATCTCATGTAGAAGTCACTTTGGGAACTCTCAGTTGCTTACATTTCTGTTCATTTATCCTGAACCATGAAAAACAGCTGTGGCATCAAAAAATTATAGGCACCACTCCAAAAGATTTCAAAACAATCTAAACCAAAAGTATTTTGAAAAAATACTTGATTCTGACACTCTGCCTTGATGACTGAATAAACAAATGTAAAAATAGTTCAGAACACAGCCAACTCATTAAAATGGAAGAACAGCACATTTTAGAACATGCATTTTCTTTGTTTCTATCACTTCTGTGGTTTTACAACATACTAAATGTTTTATCCCTTACAGCTACCATTTGATAAATCCACTCCAACAGAAGTATCCAAAAGTTATTTTACACAAACTTCTCTCACGTGTACCATCAAATATGAGAGAAATATTTTAGTTTCTTTCAGCACACACTTTTAGAAACACAAACACATGACAATCTTTTGCTCTTTACTATTCAAGAGGCACCAATGGGACCCCATTGGTTCCAGAAACCCTACTTTAGATATGGATGCTACCAAAAGAAAAGCCATATAGAATCTGTATGCATTTGGCAGAGCATTATTAGAGCCAAACAACAAGCACAAGTAGCACAGAACTGGTTTTGACCAAAAGTTTTGGACAATGAAGACTGGCTATATAAAATCCTTCAAGAATTATTTTCTTCCAAGAGCATTTTAACAACAAATGAAATTGAATCTTGAACACAAAGCAACAATAAAATATAATATGCACACAGGAGTTTTAGTGGTAAACTTTGCTAGCTGAACATTTAGTGTACTTCTGAAACTTTTTCACAACTGTTGTGCCATCTTTTTACCAGGACCCGTAGTGACAGGACAAGGATCAACAATTTTAAACTGAAAGAGGGTTGATTTAGACTGAATATAAGAGAGAAGCGCTTTTAAAATGAAGGTAGTAAGACACTGGAACAGGTCGCCCCAAGAAGTTGTGGCTGCCTCACCCCTGGAAGTGTTCAAGGCCAGGCTGGACAGGGCTCTGAGCAACCTGGTCTAGTGAAAGATGTCCCTGCCCAGGCAGCGGGGGTTGGACTAGATGGTCTTTAAAGCTCTCATCTAACACAAACCATCCTGTGATCTCCCTTCTCTTTTAAACTCCCCCACAGACCACTTAAACTTTTTAAATAAGCACCTTGCTGCTTTCTGTCATAGCTCTGTTCATGACTGACAGGACTTTACAAGCATCCTCATTAACCTCTTCAAACACTTTGCCTTCCGTGCTGATGCCAGAAAGCCAAAACATCACCCAAATACAGTTAACACAGTATGGCACTCACAACACCCGGGCCAGTGTTTCACTTCCCTGCACTGTCTCTCTTGGACATGGACCTGCTGGTCCTTCTTTCACTGAGAACACAGCTCCTGTGCCAGGCAGCTCAGCTTTCACTGGGCACTGCCTCATGCAACAGAAATCTGGCCCACNCTTTCTGTCATAGCTCTGTTCATGACCGACAGGACTTTACAAGCATCCTCAACAGAAATCTGGCCCACTTTGGGGGGGGCTGACACTGACTTTGGACTGCAGCTGCTGTAAGAGATATTGTCTTTTCATTTAAGCTGCAAAACTAAACCTTCAGTATACTTGAAGTATGTTTTGTGTTATTAGACAACCCTACATACACAACATTTGTTAACTCTGCTAGAACAGCTTCAGACAACTGCACTCTCTTAGCAAGAAAATGTCAAAGTCTGTAGCACATGGCTCTACGGCCAAAGAGCTTCACCTGCACACTCCAGGATAAGGACAGACACCTGAGAACAGCTGAACACTGCAAACTTCTGGGCAGCAGCAAAAGCTGAACTTGTATGAATATGCAGCAGCTGTGGCAGGACCCTTTACAGTCCTTTATGGCGGTAACGATGCCGGGCACCCAGCTACCCACGGTTTACCCGCTACACGCTCTTCAGCGGACAGGGATGCGGAGCCCAGAGCACAGCCGGCACTCCCGGCCTCACCACCAGGCAGCCCCGGCTGCAGCCGCCGGGCCGGGACGCACAGTCCTACCGGGACAGTCCCACATCGCCAGGCAGCTCTCAGCGGGAGGGCCAAGACTCCCGCCGCACAACGTCCCAAGGGGGCCGCGGGTCACAGTCCCACCACCGCCACCCCCACACCCATCGGACAGGGCCGGACCGAGGCCGGCCCGGTCCCCCTACTACCAGCGCACAGCGGGGCAGACCCACCGCTCTCCTTGCCGGCCGCGGCGCTGCCCTGGCGGCGGTGGGGGCAGAGGAAGTCGCGGGCCGCCTCCAGATCCTGAAAGTGTCCGAAGGGGACCAGAGCGCAAGCCATGGCTGTAGTAGTGCCGCCGCCGCCGCCACCCAACCCGGAAACGGCGGCCGACTTCCCTCAGGCCCGGCGCCGCGCGGACCCGCGGCAGAGCTCATGCGCGGGGCGTGGCTGCACCTCCCCTCCGCCACTTCCGGTCGAACCTAGGAGTTGGTGGAGGCAGGGTTTCGGGTTGAGCGGGACAGCAGGGATGTGGCGGGTTGTGTGCTTCTTCATCTGCCATCAGGTAGCGACGTGGCTCCTGGCAGTCGTTAAGACTAAGCGTCCCAGCAGAGAGGCGGCAGTGGGATTCCTAAGGAGAACGACCTTCTACCCATTAGGTTTTTACCCCAGGCTCTTGGGCCTACAGCGGGATAGGGCCGCTGGGAGGGCCTTGTCTGGGAGCGGCGCGGCTGGAGGCTGCTGCGTGCGCTGCGGCCCTCAGGGCTGACTCTGTTTACGGCCCAGGCACCGGGCCCAGCAAGCGGCAGTGAGGGCCCGGTGTTCAGAGCCAACGCATCAGTCAGGCAGTAATTGGCCGATGAGGGCTGCAGCACCGCCAGTCTGGGCCTAAAGGGAGGTGCCCTGAGTTGCCGATGCAGTTTCATCATCTAGACTTAACAGTGAAACCAGCACGGCCCTAAACGCCTCGGTTACCCTGATGACTAAGGAACACCTGCAAGGGGTAGTGAGAACAGGGTTTCTTTCAATCTTAATTGCTCTTGCAAATAGATAACTTTAGTTTGAGTTTAACATCAACCGATTTCTATTCCTTCTCTGGGCACTGAGGCATTTTCGTGGTGATTATGATAGTGAGATTTGCTGTGGAGTGACATCAGTTCAGTGTTGCAGCTGATCCACAACCTCAAAAACCTTCCCCTAGGGCAAGGAGAGAAAAAGCAAATATGAGAAGAATACCAGGAACCGTTCTGTGGGCCCAAAACCCCTGAATTGCCCTGTCTACTGGCCTTTACAAATTTTTATGGATCTGACTTTACAGATGTTTCTTTGTTTGTTTTTATTAGTTAACATAACCCCCTGCTGCTTGCTTTCACACAGATGTCTTACTTGGTAGATAACAATGCCTGTGTGTATTTAGTAGTTAAAAGTAGAAATGATTGAGCAAGTAGTCCAAGTCATTCTCAAACTCTGGTTTGCTGTTGAGGGGGCTTTGGGTGTTCTCTAAGGACATTCTAATACTGAACATATTTTTACATCAAGAAGTTTCATTCCAAACTGGAATCTGTTTGGACTTTCTTGAAGGCACACACTGTAACAGGCTATAAACTCTAGAAAATCTCTGTCAGCGCCGCAAAGAAACTGGCTTGAACTTACCCTGGCAACTTCTTAATGTCTTCAGCTGTTCTATTTTGTTGCAGTAATGGAGACCCAATAGTGTTTTTGCCCTTTAGCAACAGCAAGGACGTTTTGTTTTTATGTTTAAAATCTTGTCTCCTCAGGCAATACACGGGTTAGAACTGAATTTAAGAAGATGACTAATCCCCTGGCTATTCCATACAGTTGTTGAATTCTGTTTTTCTGAACAGGCATAAAATTACGTGCTGTGCACCAATGGGACAGAGGCTTTTCAAAAATAAGGTCACAGTGTGAGAAAGGTTGAAAGCAAGTGGTGTGGAGGAATGGCTAATGACTTTGAAGATGCTCTAATTAAACATGTAAAGCCTGTGGGGAAAAAATATTTAATGACATTTCAGATGCATAACATGCAAAGTCATTAGTAATGTCAAGTGAATAAATGAGTATGCAAGAAATGAACAACCTGGTTTGTTGTTCTGCAGTGACACCTTCATCACATTATGAAAATGTCCTTATTTAGGGACTAGTGAACAGTGTAAGACGCTGTCATATCCTGGCCTGGTTTGCTGTGCACGGAGACGTCAGGTTACAAAACTGCCAAGACACTAATTAATGCAGCAAATGAGGCAATGAATAATGCAGCAAATGATTTCATATTTCACGGCAGGGTTGAGTCCTGATGAAGTCACGTTATCACTTTGCTACTGAATTACCTTCTGCGTGTTTGTTGTACCTTCTTCAATACCTACTTAAATATTCATTATAATTATATGGGATGCTACTAAGAGAAAGCTTTGCAAAATCTGTCATAAATATTAACAAAGTTCTTGAAGCCATTCAAGTAAATGCTTAGTATGCAAAGTTAACAGTACATTTACAGTAACAAGCATACTTTGCATTTACGTAGGTCCTGTCATTTGCAGACCTTGATGCAGTTGACAAAAATGTGTAATTAAGGATGTGAGGAATTTTCACTTGGGGAAATGAAGGTAATGACAGATTAAGTGATTTGCTTGGGGTCATACTGGGAGTAACGCTCTGCTTGCTTCATCATCTGTGGTGATCTCCACCTGCCGTTCATTTGTGCCTGTTAGCATAAATGAGCGTGATTATTCCATCAGTTGGTCTTTGATAAGAATGAAAATGAAACTACCAATTTAGTGATAGTTACAGGAGATGCATCTGTACCATAATGTTAGCAGGATAGAACCAAATCCAAGCTCAAGTAGCCTCCAAATAATGCAGTTATTGCTCATGGGGAGCGAGTGGGAACTAATCAGCGTCCAGTAAAATGCAGAGAGCAGAGAGAATATGGAGAATCCATCAAACGTGGGTGCTGGAGCCCAGCCCCTCACTGCTGTCTCCTCACAGCCCAGTTCAACCAGCATCCTTGGATGTCGGTATCTGTCTGACATATCCCTTTAGGTATTCAAATATCCTGATTCCCAGAGCTTTAGCAAAGCTGGCGGTGGTTTGTCACCTCTGAACGTCAGTTTGCATATTTCTGTCTTTATAGGAATTTCTAAATTAAGACTCCTATAAAGTTACGTGTCACGCCATGTGTCACAAAATCCTTTCTCTTGGGATCTTTGTAACAGACCTTCCTGTCCATCCAGTGGAGAAGGCGCTGAATTCTTTATTCCCAGTTCCCCTGTGGGCATGAGGCAGAACTGGGGCAGGGCCAGAAGCATGAAGATTCGTTGCTGCAGCTACGGGCGGTTCGTGGCATTAGGAACAACTGTATTTTAAAGACAGAGGATGAAAAGTTCTGATCATTCTGGGTTGAGCTAAGTCTGGATTTAGGTGAGGTTTTCTCCTCTCTGCACACTTTGGCAGCCGCTGCAGACAGCTCCACCTGAAACTTACCTACAACAGCCTGTGAGGCTTAACAAAATTCCAGCTGTGCCTTGCTCCAAAGTCATCCTGTGCAGCTTGAGGTAATGCAGAAGGCACGAAGACTCGTGTCTCAGGTTGCCTTCTCTTGAGAGTTTATTCACAAATCTTTCTGGCCATGTGTGTTTACCGTCCTGGCCTTCAAGTAAAAGAATATTTTCACCCAAACCCTAGATAATCTGCATGCTAAAATTGTAGTCCAGATTTTTATTTTTCAAGTAGTAGGATTTTTAAGATAATCTGGATCTTTTTTCATCACTTGAGTGTTTGTGATTGATGCTGCACACTCAGTCTTATCTTTGCATTTTTTATTTTACCCTAAAGATGTAGTTTAAACACTGTTTTGACAGAGCCAAGGAATATTCCCACATACAAATACCTATAGGGGATGGTGAAACCCCCTGAAGTTTTCTTCTCCCAGTTTCCTCTGCACTTTTGGAAAGCAGTCCTGAGACAGAAGGGACCTGTACCATAAATCCTACCTATCTATCTTGAACATGGATATCCATCTTGAAATGCCAGGCCTCCTGGCTGGAGACTGCAACATTTGGTCCCCTAATTTCTGTGCAATAAGGTTTCCCATGTTTCTTCTCAGTACACTCGGGGTTTATGTGAAGTTGTAAGTATTGGGATTTGATTAACTGGAATCCATGCCTAATGCTTAATGATGGAATATTTTTGATCATAGAATCATAGAATCATTTAGGTTGGAAGAGACCCTTGGGATCATCAAGTCCAACCATCAGCCCTACTCTACAAGTTCTCCCCTACACCAGATCCCTCAACACCACATCCAATCTACTCTTAAACACAGTCAGGGATGGTGACTCCACCACCTCCCTGGGCAGCTGATTCCACTGACTGACCACTCTCTCTGTGAAAAACTTTTTCCTAATGTCCAGCCTAACCCTACCCTGCTGCAGCTTGCAGCCATTCCCTCTTGTTCTGTTGCTAATTGCCCGTGAGAAGAGACCAGCACCAACCTCCCTATAATGCCCTTTCAAGCAGTTGTAGAGAGTGATGAGTCTCCCCTCAGCCTCCTCTTCCTCAAACTAAACAATCCCAACTCCCTCAATCGATCCTCATAAGCCTTATTCTCCAGGCCTCTCACCAGCTTTGTTGCCCTCCTCTGTACTCGCTCCAGCACCTCGATATCTCTCTTGTGTTGATCTGTATACGCATCCAAAGCACACTCTCTCGTGCGTGCTTGATTCTTGTCCTGTGCTGAGCCAGTGTTTTTCATCTGAAAAACCAGTTCTGGGAATGAAAGCAAACCCTGTCCCTCCAATGGGTACACCGGCTGCATACAATCCATACAATCCATTCTGCTCCTTTCTCCCCACCTTCTGGGCCAGGCTGGGGTTGGCATCCCCTGACTCTGAGCTCTGCCCACCGAGGGGAGACGTTGCTAAGCAACCACAAACCAGGCTCCACAGCCTGGGTTTAAAACGGGGAATTAACTAAATTATTTTGATGAAGACGTGATACAGCTGAAGAGCAGGCAGGAGAGAGAGAAGAAAAAAAAAAATAAAAAGAAGAAAATAATAATAATAAAAAAAAAGAAATAAAAAGCAGCTGTGATTTGCACCAGAGAACAAAAGGTGTCCACGCAGAAAGCAGAGTTTTGAAAGCAAAGAGGGAGAGATGTATGTCACCCAAGCGAAAGAAATAGAGAATTAGGTGTTCTTTGGGGCAAGTGCTGCCTCTGTAGCTGTACATCACCCACCACAGCAAAGCTCCAAAGCCAGGGGCCTTCAAGGACACATGTATCATAATACTAACAAGTGAACAAAAAGGGCTGCCACATTCCACCTCTGCCTCCCATGGGTCCCAATTTAAACCCAACCTCACAGCCACCTCCTAACAGGAGATAAAAAACGTGGAAAGAAAAGCGAGGGAATTTAGCAGTTCGGTTTTCTCTCCTGGAGAAGTGTTACCCCTGTGGGCTCCTTGAGCCACTCCAGATTGTGTGACATGGAGCCTGCAGCAGCCTTGGGGTGGCTATGCAGTGACTGTGAGCTCACAGTATATTTTCTGTAGCCCTAACAATGTCACTACTGCAGGCATACACAGCCCATAACGAATTTTACTTCCAATAAGGACATTCTGTGCTAACTAAGCATGGCCAAATCTCATTCTTCTGGCTTGCCCAAGTTCCCTGACCTCAAAATCCAGGTTGTAGCATTCTATGAAAAAGATACAGGCTTGATGTCTTACAGTATTCTTCTAGAGATATAAAGGCCAAGCGAAAAACATGCAAGGTTTTCTGAACATACTAATGGTCTGTCATTAATTCACTGCAATAGTACTTATTCCCATCTATGTTCACTTCTCATGAATATTTTAGCAAATAATTTCACAGGCTGACATAGTCATAGGAAAAAAAGTATGCAAATACTGAAGAACATTGCCAAAAAACCCTGTACTAGAACTGTGATTCTATCAGTTACATCCCCCCGTGGAGCATACATGTACCCCACTGCAATTTTTGGTCCAGCTATGACAAATAATCTGAATGAGAATTCAAACATTGACTATTTAGATTGGAAAAATTACAGGCCAAGAATTCTTTGTTACAGTTAATTTGTGAGTGAATCTGAACAAGCTTCACAGTTTTCTAGTGTGCAGAACGTTGAAAACAAAAGCAGAGAGAAATTAGTCATAGATGTGACTGCTTTTCAGCAACGCAGCATCACTTGTAGCAGGTACCAGTCGATCATTTGTTCCTTTTCCCTCCTGCACTTAAATGTCAGCATCAGATTTTAAGAGATCTTAGTTCACAAATATACCTTCAGATGACTTTCAGATACTATTCTGAGCTTTACATAGTGCAAGATAGTTAAATCCCACAGGCTTAGTCAGTGACAGGGTCTAGGAAGACAGGTTTCTTCCATAATTCACATCTCTGGAGTACATTTTTTTAAATAATTGTTTGTCTTAAAAGTTAGGGAACCTTCTGGTTCTGGTATTGTTAAGAACGCAGCTGACATCTGTAGAATCTGTTTAATTCCTACTTGCTAACATGTGATCAATCAAGCAAAAAAATGACTCGTTTTTTGTATTTGAAGTTCATCTTTTCAACATCTTTATTCATTATGGTGAGACTTTGATGTCCCAGATCTGAGAGAAGTATCAATGAGAGCTATAAACACAGAGAAGAAAGGATGCCTCATCTTCACGATCCTTAATGAGAGAAAACCTGAATGTCAGCAAAGCAAATTCACCATCTCAGAGGACGGACTCAGAGTGCCATCTGGGGCATTTGGGGCTGCTAAGTCTGGCTGAAGGGCTGAGAAATTTACCCCGCCTGATGGATCTGACCGGACACCTTCCAGCAGTCAAAGCATTCACTGCAAATATCCAGTGAACTTTTTACTGAGCTGTTCAGTTTGCAAACCTGGCCTGATTTCTGAGTACTTGCGGAATTGTTTGGATGAATAATCTTTCATCTACAGCCTGTTCTCAAACTTCCCTTCAATGTCTTTCTGATCTGTGACTGATTACTTAATTTACACAGGGATTTTGTTCAGTTTTGGTTGGGGATTTTTTTGCTCTTTGTTTCATCTTTAAGAGGGAAATAAAATATACTGAATAGTAAAGACTAGTTAATAAATAAAAAAACATGCTCTCATAGGTCACCTGCCTGTGATCATCACCAGAAGACAAAGGGATCATTCTACGACTCTATGGCCATCAATCTCTATTCAGGCTTTCATAAGAAGTTGGGGAAATGCTTCCCTAAAGTTTGGGTGTAAAATATTTGGTTCATGTGTAAGTTTTATGTCTGACATAACACAAACATAACACAAACGCCATGTAATGTAGCGGCTGGCTGGAGGGCTAATTGCCACGCACAACTGCTTGTAATGAAATTATCAATGGGCCTGAGCTGTCAAACCACAGTGGGGTGGCAGGAGCTGGGGTGTGGGACACAGGTCAGCAGAGACTCTCATTACAGAATCAATCAAGTTACATTCATCCACACCACACTGGTTCCAGGTATCACCATAATTTCCTGGAGCAAGAGGAAATTTCTTATTCCAAGTAGTGGATCTTTTCCGCCTTGTTAGGTTATTTGAGCCTATTGCCACATGTTTTTCTAGAAAAGCCCTCCAGGGCAATGGAGGGTATTCCTGGATCATTTCCTAGGGATGGTGGAGCAGTGGCCTCTGCACCACCTGTACAGGTTTCTGATGTCCCTAATTTCACATACTGTTTGTCTTATCTTTACTTTTGATATATGAGTCCAAACAAGCCTTTTGAGCAACAGGGCAGGTTTTGTTTCCAATGGTAATTGATTTGTCACAGCTTAGACAAGACATTTCCTTTCTTTGCATCTACTTTTGTCTTTCCCAAAGGGCAATAACAGCAATAAAAGAGGTCTCTGCATGCAAATACTTCTTCTTTTATCACACCTGAGGCAGTTTTCAGTGGTCTTGATAAAAATGAAATTCCCTGTCTATCAACCATCAGCTTAAAAAGTGATTCTAGTTAAAGATCCGTAAGAGCTGAATCTAGTTATTTTCTGCAATAGATAGCTTAGATGATGACATGAGCTGAACAGTAAATGAAAATACGGGTGACGGCAGATTCCTCTCTACATACGAGTAATTAGGCTGAGACTGAGTAAAAAGATCCTGAACAAATACCTTTATGTAGTGTGTTTCTGAGATTTTTCTGGTCAATATATCTGGTCAACAGTCATTAGACATGTTTTCCAATAGAGAGAAATCTCAGCCTCATCTGTGCCAGACTAAGCTTTACAGACAGGTAAAGGGTGATGAATCATAGCAAAATCAGAATGCCATTTGTTAAGATGTACTTAAAGATCTGTGAACATGTTTTCTCAAACGCTAAGTGAATAGTAATTTGTCTTCTAAATCCCCAATTATAAGCCTCAGTAGATAACCAATCTGTTTATATAATCATGGAGAATTAATGTCTGGTAAGATATGACCAATTTACATCCTGTTGTCATCTGTTTAATTCAGCGGGATTTTACTAACTTTTCTTATTTCTGTATGTAACTCCAGAGAAGTGGAGAGATCAGAGCCTCTCCATCATTGTTAGAAGACACAAGGAAAGGGAACAAATGCCTGAGATAATGCACCGTGCACACAGAGCATGGCAGCTGTGTGCTGCTGAGCTGGATGACACGGTCAGGAGCCCAGGTCTCAGCTATAACTATGAAATTTGCATGATTTGTGCCTCCTGAGAGAAATAAACAACCTCTAGATAAAGAAGGGAGACAGAGCAGCTGCTAGTTTTAAGCTCTTTGTAATTTATTTACCTTCATAGTGCTATGGGCTTGTTAGATTGGCTGGTGTCACAAGCAGCGAGTGTGCCAGTGGGCTAACAGTTAATCCCATTAGCATTAGCTGCTTAGTTTCTAAAACTGGAACCGAAATACTGGATGACAGTCTGATTCAGCTTCATTATTTTAGCTAGACTTCTCCTTCAGATTCAAAGACCTACGCAGCATGAAAAATAAATTCTCAAAAGAAATTAGGTTGGCAGGGAAAGAGTTTCCCTTCGTCCTTTTCAAATTGTCTGCACAGAACAGCATGTGTCTGTTGTGCAGAAAGAGAGTGCAATTACAGTACTTTCATGAATGGCTTTCTAAACTGGCATTTTAAACAAACGTTTCAAAATGATCCTGTCTGGATATACCTATTACACTAATTTCCAATCATAACAAAAATGCTAACCCCCTTTTTATGCAACTGTACTTGCATAGGTTTCAGAAAGAAAATTTTATTTCCTGTGTTTTTATTTACACTGTTCTTTAAGGAGTCTATCAGAGTATTACATTCATGAAGTGGAAGCCAGCGGAGTCCCTACCACCAGCCCCTCCTCATAATCCATCTCAGAGGTGGCAGTAATTCTTCTTATACATCGCCCATGTGGTTCTCAGGAGCAGACATCCTGAGTGCTGTGGCACAGACATTAATACCTGAGCCTTTACTCTTTTTTTCACCCACAAGTTCAGGAAGACAATGTGCCTTTGAAGTTTAGTTTAGCAAGGTTTTGTGGTAAATGCAACTGCACCTACGATTCACTCTGTAGCAATCAGACTCGGTATGCATGCTGGAGGCACAGTTACAGAGGGAAATAATAAAAAATAAAAAATAATAATTAAAAAAAATTAACCCAGAAGACCCTTTCTTCTCCAGAAGGGTCAGTATGGTTTGGTTTCAAGGTGTGATGGTGTTGGAGGCACATGCCAAGATTGTTCTGGTAGTCCAGTTACATTTCTGAGGCTGATGAAAACCAAAGGAGCGATGACTGACATGCAAAAGCAGCAGGACATTTGTCTTCTAAAGCTGTGGGGACACTAAAATCCAGTCTGTGATTCCCATGAATTGCTGTTAGAGGGCAGCAGATACCCTGGATGAGGTCTCTGGACAGTGTGACCTGGTTCTGCCAGAGCTCAGTGGCCTATGCGATGGCAGGGAAGTGTTGCCCAGTGCTCATTTCAACCTCTGAGTCTGGTCAGCTATGAATTTTATAAGTTTTAATTTTTCAGGTTAATATTTTCCACACTCTAAATTTTTATAGACATACCAAATTCTGTTATAAAATTCTGATGCAACTGCTTAAACCAGTTGAATATCTGCTTTTTCTGAATATCATTGTTTCATCAATACTGTGCTTTTACTGTCTCTACCAGTAAATCTGCATGTCCTCCTTCTTGGGCTCTCATCACACATCTGTGGTCACAAGGGTGAGAGAAAAGCAAACAAAGAAACAAAAACCTGGCCTTTAAGTTTTCGAGTTTCAATTCTTTTGATGATGGTAATGTAACAATTACTTGAAGTGTTAAGGAAACCCACATACCCTGACCTTGGAGACCATCCTGTGGCACCTGAGTTAGGTCCTGCAGATTTGATTCCCCAATAAAGGAAACTGTCTGTATGCCTAACTATGATACCTATAAGTATCATAGTCTGATAGTATCATACCTATAAGTAGTGGTCTAAAAAAGGCCTTTAATTGGCTCCTCCGGATTATTTTTTTTTTAAACAGCAGAAAGTTCAGAACTAAGCTTTCATAATATTTTCTTTCTGGAAAAGAATAGGATCTCCCTTCTACAGGTGGCATGCAAAAAAGAAAAAAGAGAAAAATAAGCAGGCACAGCTACTATTACTTTACTGACTGCTTGAGCTCATGAACCCAGAAGGCACCGCTGTCATTCCATATCAGTGTCACAGATTTAAATGTGGGAAAGCTCAGTTTTCTTTCAAAAATCATGCAGGCAACAGGCTCAAGATCTATCTGTTTGTTGCTACTTTACATAAATAATCAAACACTTGATATCTGGAAATGCCACAATTGAGGTCACATCCAAGACTTGCAAACACACTTCTCCCCAGATCTCATGACTCATCTTCTGCCCACAAACTGGCACACGTGAGGTAAGAAGGATCCTACGGGAACCAGTTCATCCCAGACATGGGTCTTGCCGTATCTTCTATCCCCCTGTACCCCTGACAGAACACGTCTCCTGGAGGAAGCAGAACATCATTAAACGGGCTGTGTCACAATGCACACACATAAAGGAGAACTGAAGCTACACACAACAGCCTTAATTCTGGCATTTCTGACTTGAGGTCCTTGACTTTTTAAGTGCTGGACTTACATCTTCTATTAAAATAATAAAAAAAAAGACATCACTTTACCTCGTTGACCCAGGATTGAACCAAGACCTCACAGGTCCTGGTTCCACTGAAATAAATGTCAGAAGCTCTTACCAATTTGAAGAGGGGCAAGACCAAGCCTGTGTTGAAGTGCCAGAGCCACTCTGGGAGCTGCTTCTCAAGAGCTGGTGGGGAAAGTCACAGCCCCCATATATTCTCCTCTGGCCACCACAGTGCTGGGATGGAAAGGGCAGCAGCATCTCCCTGTGTCTCACAAAATGGAATGTGTGATTAATACCAGAGCTAAAATAACACATATTAAAAACATAAGTGTTTTACTGTTTTCTCTCTTCTTGTCCCCTAGAAAGTACCACTAAACATCTTGCAGTTATAATTTTGATAACTCTGAGTTGTATTAAAAATTCAAGGCATTTGTTATTGCACAATATTTTCCTAGTGGAAATAGGAAACATAAGATAGCAAAACAGTCAATCTGTAACTTGCTATTTTAATACATTAATACATTTTTTTCCTCTGGACAATGAAAATAAAAGCCCCTTTAGCAGTGCAGATGTTAGGTCCTATTAAAACTTTTGAAGGCATGTGCATAAATAAATCTAATCAGGTTCACTGCTGAAATAGAATCACTTGCTTCAGTACAGTTTCTTCAGAAAGCCCAGTTTCAGCTGGAGAAATTTTTATTTGGAAGCGCTTTACTTACCACCCATTGCTCACTCCTGGATTTATTTAAATAAATACATTAATACCTCTTGTGGGATATGGGGCATCTCATTAATGAAGAAGTGATATGAAAGGAACATGGCCAGACTACTTGTCATTGTTTATGTTGAAAAGAAAGCAAATCCAGCAATGAGATGACAGAAAACTTTGCTTTATGCAGGCAGTGTTTTGTTTGGACAAAGCAGATGTAAATCCTTTGAAAACCTGTGCCTGAATCAGCAAACAGTAGCACTAATTAAGCAAACTATATGATTGTGGCAAAGGAGTGAACCATTTCAGTACACAGCGGGTATTTACCAGATGTCACCTGGGCACTGGTCACTCCTGTCCCCAGGGGCCCAGCCACAGCCCCCAGCGCATCCCGCTGTGCCCCACAGGGTCTTCCTACTGGGGGTCCTTCCCAGGAAGCCTGAGGAGTGTTTCTGCTGATCTATGCATCCCAGCCCATATGAAAGAGCCAAGACAAGGAAATGGATGTCTGCCTTATTCCACATTTAGCCCTATGAGCTCAGAATCTCACTTCTTCAGGTTTTGGGGTATTTTTGTTAGCTTTGTTAATGCAAACTCAGGATGCAAACTCTGCTTAGAAGTTCAACTTCATCATTAAATCTGAAATAGAAACAATGCATGAAAGAAGAGTCCTTTCTTCTTTCTCCTCCATCCTGATGAGTCTAATTTCAGCATAGCTATTGTTTCTCCCTGGGATTTTGCACTTCAGGGATTGCCATTGCCTAGGAAGAATTATTCAGAAGGTTTATGTGAACTATAAAAACAGTGATCTGCACAAAAAGAGGCCTTCAACAGATACTTAGTTTCAGACTGCTTCTCTTGGAAATCCTGGCTAAACATACAAACCTGATTAAAAACACTGAATATAAATGTTTCCTCATAAATAAAAAAACTCAGAAAGTCTGGGGTTTGCAGGTGTGATGTTCGCTTGTACCTCTGATATTTAATATCAGAGGGAATTAAAGGGATGTCAATGGAAAAAAGCACAGGTTGCAGAGAGGACTGTGCTGTGAGAAATCTTTCACCTGGACAATAACCGAGGGGCTTTTTTTACAGGCTCAGCCTAAATAAAAGTTAGGTTTAGGGCGAGACAAAGCAAGAGCCTGGAGAGCTGTAGCTGCAGTGAGGCTGGAAAGGAGGGCTCAAAGGGAAGGAGAGAGACCTGGGTTGTAAGAACCTTTTTCCTGGGTAATAGCTGGTTGCCTGTGTGGAAGGATAATCCTCAGATTATGGTTATTTTTAGGGTCAGGATTCAGGTTTGGGTGTGAGTGAAAGCCCAGAGCTGCAGTTGGAGTGGGACTGGAAAGGGGCTGTAAAGAGAAGGGGCTGTGGGAAGTGAAAATGATGTGGGATGAACATCAGCCAGTGCAGTGAAAACTGCTCTCTGGTCAAAGGAAGATAGTGCTCAGGCTCAGCAAAATATAATCTGGTGTTGTCTTCCTTTCCTTTCTGACATTCATTTCTGCAGTTGGTTAATAAGAGCAGCCTATTTAAACAGCACATCATATTGTTAAATATGCCAACATCCAGAAGACCCAGTCTCCTGTACCAGCTCTATAGTTCTATTCTAACTGGTTAAAGGAATTATTCATTACTTCATTAAATATCTTACTGCTCTCTTAAGCATTTCTGCCTATCCTGTCATAATTTAAGAACTCATTCCTTTTTCCCCAATCTCCTATTTTTCAAGTGCTCTTCTTTCCTAATGTACTTTTATTTTTTTCCTTCAAGTGCACAGGTATTACACCAAGATCAGTGACAGCAACAACTAAACTGTATTTTTACATTTAGTTTTATAAAGGAAATGAGTTCACGACTGCAGAAACAGCTATTAGTAGCAGGAGTAATATGTCTCAGCTGAAGGCAGATGAGAAAAATGTCAATGTGCTAACCTTTTTTTTTTTTTTTTTAACTGAAAGAACAGGGTAGCTCTAGAGAAGAAAAGGTTTCTTTGTACCAGTTTCTCACAGTCTGAGAGTCTAAGGCTGTCCAGGAATAATTCTCTATCTTGTTCACTGAGACCAGCCCGCAGGTGGGGACTTAACAATGATGCATTCTCACATAAAAGCTTCACCCTGCAATGCACATACAAACGCCCTCAGATTTTCATGGTATATAGAACTGCGCCCAGATGTGAATATCACTGCTGGTACTTATCTCTTGTAGAAATAAAGAAAAGCCTTAAATCTGAACAGGGTGGATAACAGCAACTCTAATGCTTTTTAGCCGGTGGACATCTCAGCAGAAACCTTTGGAGACGTTTTCAGGTGCCTGTGGGCATTTGTAAAATGCAACGGACCTCAAGGAAACAGTATCGTACCAAAGACAAACAGCATGGCTCATTCATTTTCAGAAAGATATGAACAGAATGAGACTATTAAATAAAGAAAAATAAATATTAAATAAAGAAAAAAGGAAGAAAAATCCATTACCTTGTGACAGATACAGGAGTTTTCTGTAGCAGACCCCTTTCTGCATGCAGGCAAAGCTGCCCCATGCTTTCTGCTGTAGGCTTTGAGGGGCTCCAGCTGATGCAGAGTTATGCCTTGGCAAAGCTTCCTCTGAGGTGTTTTTGGCTTGGTTGTGCATCAGAGAAAGCAGAGAATGAAAGCCTGGAACATGCAACTGCTCTTGGGGTACATGGGAGCACATTGATGCAGGAGCAGGAGTCAGTCCTGGCCTGAGGGCAAGGTTGCTCTTCTGGGGTGTCCATCAACACCTCCAGCTACAAAATTTGCTCAAGTAACTTTTGAAAAATGGCTGCGGTGAGGATAAAAGAGCAGTCCATCATGGCTTTCATAAGGTATTGTTATTGTTTGGATACTCTGACCTAGCTGAGTCTAGAAATATAATTTGAGCAGATGGCCAAAATACCCGCTAATAACCATCAATTTCCTCCAGTGTCACCCTAGGAGCAGACTGTATCTGGAAATAATTAGTCATAGAAATGCTACTATTTCGGTTTTTAACTACTTTCTCCCAGTTGACTGCAGTTCACAGCTTTGGGAATGAACCTGTTTGCACTTTGCTGCTAACACTGGCCCATCATGGAGAGCTTTTTACATCTGCGCTTCTGTGGCCGGGAGGAATGTGACTTAAATGTCAAGTCATTAAACCAGATTAAACTGAGAGATGCTGAGTTTTGCAAACCACCAGCAGAATCAAAGCCCACAGTGCACAAATGTAAACCAGTAGATTAAGCACAGTCCCTCAACCCAGGGAGCATTGGCTGAACTTCAGTGAGCAAAGTCTGAAAAACATTTTTCATCTGAATAAGAAAAGGAGCAGAGCCAGCAATGCTCTTTTGCCTCCGTACAAGGCTGCTCCAGGTATTACCCTGTCATTCCCCAGAAATTGGGAACAATTTTACTTACAATCTTCGTAGGTGGCAGGCTCAGGCTGGCCTTTGATTTTTGCTGGGGAAGATTAAAAGATTCCAGGCAGGTACACTAAGATCAGGCCACTGCACTTATTCCCTTTCCCAGGGAGAGAAGAGCTTCTCCCTCTTGCTGAGATTTCCTTTCTGCAAGGGCTGAACAAAAGGGAGAGAAAGAAACCCAGTACAAACAGACTTACCTGGGGACACCAGAGATATCCTGCCTCAGCAGGAAAGCAAACCTGCACTAATAGTCCAGCTCAGCATCTTCCTTCGGAGCCCAGTGGAACTCTCATTGGAACTGAATGCAACAGTCTCATAACTTATGGGGGGTTCTAATTGATCTAAATGGTTTAGCAAGATCCTGCATGTTCTCCACAACCTCATCTAGCCAATATCCCAGCTACCTGCAAAAACTGCAGTTTCCTAGAGTCCCCAATGCCTCCCATGTCTGTTAGCAGCCACCCACCTGCCAGCAGTCACCCCAGCCCCGAGGGAAATCAAACACAACTGTGCAGCCCCTTAGCTCTGGGGCCTGTTTTACTGCTTCTCTTTCTGCCACACAGAAAAAAAATCCCTGCTCAAACAGCTCCCAAATGCGCTACCTATGATCTTTTTTTTTTTCTAAGGTGGCACATAGATACATTTCTCCCCCTGGAGCAGACTCCCCAGCCCAGTGACACTAACTCTTTTATGCTGTCCCGGTCCCTGTGCTGAGGGAGCCCAGGCAGCCGACTCCACACAGCCCTGGGCTTGGAAAGTCATCTCTATTTTATGCTAAAAAGTAATTTTCAGTCCACCTGCACTTGTTTTGAACTATAGAGCCCACGTCTCCCAGAGGACACAGCCCTTGTTCTCTTTCTTTCTCACCAACTTTCCAGCTGCCCTGTCCTCTTTCCTGAACAGGAGCCAAGTTCTGACCATCTTTCATTACCAAAAGCACAGCCACCTCTCCCAGAAAGTACACCCTTCTCGACTGAAACGCTCCTCACTCCCAGTTTCCCTACCTTCCTCTCAGGTGGGTGGAATTTAGGTTTAATACCAAAACCCACCAGCCTTATTTGATTTCTTTTTGGTTTAGGTGAGATCTTTGAACTTTGAGTCTCTATTATACAAAGTAAATTAGGCAAGGCACTACAATAAAATACTCTCCTTCACCACGAGAGGCAGGTTTTATTTCATTTTCACTACAAAGCTGACAGTTGTGTTGCCTTTCCTCTTCCTTAATTAAGACCAGAGAATTTCTGAACTGCATTTAATTATATTATAATAGCACGGTAAGGAGTGATCTTATTTGATAATTTACAGTGGCCTGTCTTGAAATAAGCTTTGAAATCTCTTGAAATAAAGTCAAACAGTGCCACTTCTATCCAAATCTACTCTGCACAGAGCAAAGTTCATTGCCTGTTTAATAGCTGTTACAGGTCAGGAACAGCTTTTTACTGCTCACCTGCTTTCTCTCAGATTTCGGAATGTTCAGACTTACAGTGAGTTGGGTGAAACACTTCAGCTCCTTCTTCAGCCTAGGCAGAAAGGGCTGGAGCAGTCAGATGTGCTCCAGCTCTCTTCCCTTTGGGAAAACGCTGGTGTTGCGTCTCCATCCCAATGGCTGCACCCTCAGCTCTGCACCTGTACTGCGCCTGCCCATCCCTCACACAGGTCCTGCTTCCATGAACTTGCACCAAACCACCCTTGTCCTCTCCAACACTTCACCCGATAATGAACGCAGCAGTACTTCTGCATTAACGCTCCACCATCAACAAATTCCTGCAGGACAACTCCTACAAAAACACTCTCCCAACAAGCTCCCACAAGAAAAATGCCAGAACAGCATTACTCCATCCACGAATTCCCACAGGAATACTCCATCATCATCAAGGTCCTACACAAAAACCATTTATGTTTGCACTAAGATTCCAGAAGAAACTACCGAGAAGCTAAGACACCCTTTGCCTCAGTGTTGAGGAGCTGGGTCATACTGGGAGGAAGCCAGTGGGAGTAACTGGGCTGCCCCCGCTGCTCCTGGGCACAGGGTTCCCTGCTGAAACATGGGCATGTCACCCACCAGAGTCACCAATGCTGGAAACAATTTAAGGCACGGAGGGCAATGATAGTGCAATGTCTCAGGTGTGCTGCCAGCGCTCATACCAATGCTGTGCTCCCCCAGTGGATTAACAGAGAGGTTTGGATTCAATCTCAGTTGTTAATCCTTGCAATGTCACAGGAATCAAACATATACGTTTTCAATTAAGGTTGGTTGTAAGGTTACATGGGCCTGCTCCTTGTCTAATTATACATAATGCCCTCTTTCTAAAATACCCTGGGACAAGCGTTGCTACCAGGAAGAGCTGGGAGACATTGCTGTCCCACAGAGAAAACATCCTCTTCCCGCAGCACAATGGCAGGCTCGGACAGATAACGGATATGAAGCTGTGCTACAGAAATATGCTGTCAAAGCCAATGCCCCAATGTCTTTATTCTAAATTCAAAGGTAAACAAAGCCTTAAGCATTTTATATCCCCCCAAAATTGTTTTCAGTAATCCTGGATTAAAAACTTATAGTCTTCATTCATCAAATTTCATCATCAGATAGGTAATGGTGAGAGAAAGTGTCTCTTTAAAAACACATTCAAAGCAATCAGAGGCGTTTCTTTCAATGGTTGACTACTGAATATTGTATCTTTCTCTAACATTTTTGTAAATAGACCAATTATTTTTTCTTAACTTAGGTTATCTGTTATTATTATATATTAATTTATAGCTGTAGCATTTTTTTCTGAATATGAATTAATTTTGTTGTTCTGTGTAAGTTAGTAAAGCTACAGTCTACTCTCCTAGCCCAAAGGAGACAATTTCTTTTGTCTCTGCTGGATTTTGATAATACTTCCTTATTTTTTCATGCATATCAAAGTACTCCATTGCTGTAGTTCATGTTACTTTATTCCTGACAGACTGAAATTCCATTTGACAAAAACCAAAACTAAACAACCTATCCAGCATCTTACATAGTAAGTCAATTCATTGATGTGCATCAAGTTTGACACACTACCAATGATTCACTCGGTTGCAGTTAGAAGGACAAATCTGCTATTTATTCTGCAATCCCTTCAGCTGGAGATCAGACATCTGTTTGTAAAGCAATTTTTGTATAAGACTATGGGGAAGTCTTTCTGGCACCCATCTGGTCAATATATATTCCCAACAATATTTCAATTTCTCTGGGAATGTAATCTTATCCACCAGCTTTGCAACTTAAAACTTCTCGCATTGGCCACTGACTACAAATCATGTGTCCGCATGTGTCTGATTTCTGAGCTCTGTTTCACCTGATTTATTGTGAACGGCAAAGAAGCAGTTACAGTAGCTGTAGCTGTACAACAAAGAGTAGCCTTGTTTCATTTAAATGGGAAGTAAAATGAGCACTGAACTAAATATCGAGCACACCTGAGGTTCAGTACCTATTGACTTTATTTTGTCCAAACCCAAAGTTTTTTTGTGCACCTTTGGTCAACAGCTGGTTTTATCCCCAAAGAAAAAAGGATATAATCCCCATCATTTTAATTTTAGTTCTGGGTGTTATCATGACTTTCTGATTAGCTAATAATTACAGAATTGAATAATGTACTACATCCTTTTGCTTTTTTATTTGTATTTTTTGCCACTTGCAGGCTCACAGAAGTGGTTTGGATGAGCTTCAAAATTTAAGCAAAGGCTTTAAAAAGCACGTGGATACTTATATATGTCTGTATTATGCGTAAGCAATGTTTGCAACACAGCTATGAACACTGCTAAGAAATGTCCCAGATCCTCAAGAGATGTTCTGTCTGTGGAGCTATACTGGTGTGTGTTAACTGTGGGTAGAGGCCAAAGAATCTGATGACCTCTGAAATTAGTCTGGTAACAATAATACAACTTCTACTGCAACAAACCATATTAAAAATAAACAAACAAGCCCCCTGCCAGATGCTATTTAAAGTTGGAATGTTTTTTCAATCTCAGCAGAGGCCAAAGACTGAGTGAACTGAATTCTTATTCATAAATACAGACTTTTAAAGTCCAGGCTGAGAAGCACTAGAAGAGACAGAGAAACTCTAGCTTTCAGGCAGTGATAAGGTGACCTTCCAGAGTTTCCTCTGAATTGGATAAAATCTTCATATCTGTGAACCAAACACCTCACAGTGGAATTTAATTCACATATGGATGTGGAGAAAAGGAGGCAGTTCAGATGGGTGGTTTTGTTGTTTGAACAGAGTCAAGCGAAGAAGTATTGGTCCAGAATACTGAAAACTTCTCATAAACGACTCTGTTCTTTGGCCCAGTTTAACTTCGGGCTGAACCTGTGAAGCTTTCTGGGAGTATTTTATAAACTTAGCTGAGAGCACAGTGTGGTTTTATATACACATTTAAGCAGAACATCTTGCACAGTGCTCCACAACCAGTAACTTAGACAGTGATGATGCAGGGGCTATGTAAGCAAACGTGGCAGAGGCTCTGCTTTAGTCACAGCTGGCACAAAGTCGATCCCGTCTTATGCAGAAAGGAATGTTGGCCAGGCCATCAGAAGGAGAATCACTCCCCAGCCCTTTTCTAGAGAAGTGATGCTTGCCCAGCCTCCACTGCCAGCAGTGCAGGGAAGGCAGGACCTGGACCACAGCCTTGTCAGGGAGCTGCGATAGGAGGGCTGTGACATTTCCCACAGGGCACAACCACCTTTGCCCTATGTCCCATCGAAACTACACAGTGTCACCTCCTCTAGTTCCTACCTAACAGCCTTTTATAAACATTCCTCAGTTTTAGCTTTAAGTCCTTTTCAAGTAATAATGGCAAGTGTTGTAATGTTTATGTTCCCATCTGAACTTGAGGAGCACATCTTATCTTTAACGACACCACTAATCCTAAAAACTTTTTCTTTTTGCCAGTGTATTTGCAGCCGCACTCCTGCTTTGTAATGATAAATCTCTGATCAACTCTTGGTGACACAAGAGACACGCAGTCACCACAGCAGAAAGACCAACAGGTTGAATTAGTGATAATACCACAAGATGGTGCTGGACGTTTCATTGACACACTTTGCAGTTTGTTGCTTAAGAATTATTAGCTTTGTATTTTCTCTGACTAAGCCTCTCCCCAGCTGAAGCTTGCTGTGTCTGTGCTGGCTCCCTGCACAGAGACACCCCAACAGGCCAGCATTTCACCCAGACAGGATAATGGGGCTTCTTACGCTGCCTTGAAAACATCACTGATGCTGCTTTAGAGCTGTGCATCCCAAGGTGATCCCAAGGCAGGTCAGCAAAGCTTTGGTCCTGCTACAGCAAAGCCTCCCAGATTAGTACCGCTTTTCAAGACCCCCTGTTGATCACAGCAACCCAAGATGGTGACCTAACAGGGCAATCCAATTTTCATGGCAATTACAATGTTTTTTTGTTTTGAAAGAGAAAAAAAATCATACATGCAGGAGCTATATAATTCCATTTAATTCAATTAAAATTCTAGAAAAAAAGACATCTCAGAAAAGAGATCATCTGCCTGTTACAGATTATAATGCATCAATGAACACAGAGATCTGATTATTACATTTTTTCAACTACTGTCTCTCTAAAATGAAATTTTCAGTATTGTGAGGTTTAACGAACCATTTCTGACATTTCCAGTCCATGACTGATTATGCTGTTAACATTTCCTAAACAAATGTTTAGAGAAAAAGTAGGGAGAACATTAAAACTTTTAGGTCAGATTCTCAGGGAGATCAATAGTCCTACAAAGATTTTATCACCACTGCAGGTTAGGCCTTTAGATATAAATAAGCATTTGATACATGCTTTTATGAACTTTATGGAGATTGGATTTGCATCCTGAGAAAAACACCCTGTATTTTATAATGGGAAGCATCCAAATCTGGAATCTGAATATTCTTAAGTCTAGAAGTGTTTATGTTCCCATCTGACCTGTCTTTTGTGATCCCTCTGTGCTCCGAGGATTTGGAGTCTCCTTTCCCACGGACAGCACCTCCTACAGCCTCTTCTTCCAGCTGCTCTGCTGATTTTGTGACCAGTCAGCCCAGCAGACACAGAATTCTAATAGTCATCAGCTGTGTCTCCCCACTTATTTATTTTCCTGTGCTGGCAATGTTGGCAAAGAGGAAAGGTTAAAATCCACTTCTCAGTATTCACTGAAAATATTGATGTATTTTGCGTACCTAAAATTAGAGCAGTTTGTATGTATGAATAAAACTGTATATGGATATCTCACAGCATTTTATTAAGATAAGAATAGATTATTTTCTTGAAGAGATTATTTTCTTCAAGTTCAAGAGAATTATAGAAAAATTACGTGAGTCCAATGTCACACCTGAATTCCTGGATTTCTAACTGGCCATTCCGTTCACAATTTGCACACACTGCATTACATCAAATGAGAATTACTTCACATTTAACACTCCATTTTAAATACACAATCAACTTGAAAAATAAGCAGCCCACAAAGGAGTAATTCCAGGCCTGTTTTTAAATCCAGCCATCCAAATATTTTGCCACAGCTTCTCACTGATTTATTACCACTTGGTCATTTTGCAGTAATTAATGGAACATTTTTGGTTTTAAAAAGTCCCTTATGTAAATGCAGCATCACTTAGACTTATTGCAACACAAGACACTGGCAAGAATACAATGGTTCTTATAATGGCATTATGGAAAATATATATTTTCCTAGGCATTCTTCTGTGAACACGTTGCAGGGCTTGAGATTGGCTTTCTCCCCTCTCCCCTCCAGTATGGCCAGCAGCACATGATTTGGTTTCCTATTGTTATTCTAAATGATGATAAAGTTGTGGTAGATTGCTATGTAAATAAAATTTTTTAATCTAAAAATCCTGTGTTTTCCTAAGCACATTCAAGTTCAGAACATCATCTGGATTGCAACAGATTCTTAATGGGAGCGAGAAGCTCATTGTTTACACCGTTTCTTCTGTACCAACTGCCTGGTTCCTGGAAAACGTGGTGGAATATTCATACTTCCCACCCTGCGTGAGTGACACAGTTATTGCAGCCTCCTGAAGAGTGTAAATTACAGCATGAAATCTGCATTCAAAGTCATTCATAGTCCTCTCACATGGTCTGTTACCTGCTTGGTTTAGGATTCCCTGGCTCTACAGGAGTCTAATGAAGGCCTTAATGAAAATGAAACTCACAGCCTAATGCTTTGATCATCTCACAAGTCTCTCCATAATGCCACCTTTTCAACTATGGAGCCAAAGCCAATGGGAGGGAAAAAAATCTGGGATTTTGCATTGCAAAATGCTACCTAATTTATCATTACACTTGTTACAAAGTTAATACGATAATTCCTAAATAGACCTGGCTGTAAGTAATAAAAGAATGAAGAGCTCACACTT
This sequence comes from Jacana jacana, assembly GCA_013400555.1. Taxonomy (NCBI): domain Eukaryota; kingdom Metazoa; phylum Chordata; class Aves; order Charadriiformes; family Jacanidae; genus Jacana; species Jacana jacana. The sequence goes on along the minus strand of VZTM01007181.1, from coordinate 458,449 downwards.
TGAAAATTCCTGCCTCATCCTCAGGATTTAGAAACATGAAGAAACCACGTTGTCTCCTGATTTCCATGGGAACAACCAAGCCAGCCCCATTCTGCCTGCCCTGGGCCATGGCATCAGGCAAGAGAGGGCTAAAAGACACATAAGAGACTCTGCATTTAGGACTTGATTTTCTATTGCCTTCAAACACGAGGGTTACTGACACCTCAGCAAAAAAAGGTAAAAACCCTTCACGTTTTGTGCTTCCCTGATGCATACAGGTAGAATATAGTGACACTGTCTGCTACCGTACTTGGTTCCCAGCTTGATCCTTGCTCGGCTGGTTTTCCCAGTGCAACTGTTTATGTACCTCTCCTGGGCAAAGTAATCTGTGAGTTTGGTCATTATGCACCATTAGGAGAGGTTTGGGTCTATAAGGTGACTTTCACAGAACGGTAGGGAGTTTCAGCTAGAAACTGTCCCTGATTATCTGAAGCCAACAGCAAGCTTGTATAAATTCTGACATGAGTGCATTAAAGAAATAAAGGTAAAATACTTCATACAGCTGGAGCTATTACCATCATTTCAGATAATGTGCACCATCACAGCCCTGACTGAAAACTTGGCTTAGCAGAACGTAATACATGAGTTGGAACAGTCATTGAAAACCCTTTGTGAATACTGTGGCAAAAGCTAATGTAAATAAAGGAAGATCAAAGTAAACTTTGAAGTAGGAATGAGCCTGACATGGCCTAGCAAGACATACTGTACTTAGGCATAACCCAACAAACTGGAAATATTTCATTTTCAATTTCCTGGCCAAGATACCAACCTTAAGACTTACTTTTTCATTATCATTGTCGTACATTTTGGTTCTCACTGCCATTAAGTACAGGCTGTGCTGGTGACTTATTTTACAAGCTTTCCATAAAGATATGGACGACATTTTGTTTTTGTAAACACTGTTTGTAGCATTTCACCATGCAGCAGGTCAAGGATGAGGACTTTCTCCTGCCTTTCATCCCACAGAGGAAGGTGAATGAGTATCATCCGCACTGAGTGTGTACCAGGGATTACACACACTTCACAGCTGGAGGCAAGCTCCAGTGCCCTCTCTGGACCATGCAGTGGAGCCGGGACACCGCTGGGCTATAACCATGAGCCAGAGAGAGGGTGGAATCACTCCTGGGGAGTCATTTCTGGCAAGCCAGTGCCAGAAAGGCCAAAGTCTAAACTGGACGTCTCCAGAGCCCCTGTATAGTCACATCCTACAGGGTAATGGCCATCTTTTCCTGCTGCATGATAGATAAAATGTGAGTGATTTTGATTTATTACTTGGCAAGCTATTAATAATGAATTCTGATAATTTTCTGCTCTGTACAGAGAGTACTAGTTCCACTCTCCTCACTCTGTTGGTATGAAAGTGAGTGAGGTGTCCTGCCGTGTTCATTCCTGAGGTCCCCAAAGGACATAGTGCTGGGGAAACAGCGAGGCTGCCCC